>JARFIY010000026.1:0-600000 GCA_036346155.1 Sinelater perroti | reverse complement strand
CTGACGGAAGCGGGTCACATTATTGGTAACAGTGGAACCGGATCGGACTGAGCTCCATTCCATAATGGCTCTAATTTGTAAGCGAAAGCAAAAAACGCAGAACCGTCGAGAATACTAAGCCGATTTGGGCTTTTATGCTGGTCTGCGCTAATGTTCTTACTTTGGCAGCCGAAAAACTGGACTCATTTGTATTCCGCTCGAATCTGACGGCTCGCTCCATGACATACGAGATATGGCAACGAAATTCCGAAAATGCGCGCATAAAAAACTGGCTTGGTCATCTTTAAGTAATCCTTCGAGTATTATTCGGTATATCTGCAGCTTTTCGTGGTTTCGCTAACGTTGTCGTGATATTGTTCTGCTTGTTAACATGCCCCACTTTTCATTTGTCATCCCACTTACTGTGGATGTGGATTAAAAGATATACATAACGTGACTTTCATGGTTGGCATACTAATGAAATGATAATTTTCGTCTATAAATATTTACGGGTCATAAAGAGATGATTGTGAAGGCGAGCTATTATATTTGACATATTTGGCACTCTACAGGGTCGTGGAGGTAAAACAGATATTTTGTTAGGCTGCATTGCGGGTCTTTACATAATCGTCGACAAAATGAGCCGAGAGTACGACAAAGCTTATGTATCCGAAAAGACTCAAGTTTACGACGTAATCAAGAAGTTGAGAAAATCTAACCAACAAGAGGAAGTAACTGTTGACAAGCCAACTTACAGCAATCGACCGAATTGCAAAAGCAGCCGCCAATTATTGACTAAGAAAAACAAGGTGGACAGAAAGTTAAAGGCATCAAGCACGACGGCGCTGGCTCCCTGAGACTATTTTTGGACGAAAAGAACTTAATCTAAGACAGAAAGGAAAGCCGTGTTATTTGTTCTCGGACTGTTAGGTTGTGGTTGGAGTTTTCATCTTCAAAAAAAAAATTAAAATTAAGTTACTGATCACTTTACACTTCACTCTCTAGTTGATGTTGGGGGTTTCTGTATTTCAGCCCCTAACCCCATCTTGTACGGTAACCTGACTCGGGCGTTGATTGACCTGCGTTGTTAGGCTGCTCTCGTACTGCCCTATGGGAAAATCAAAACCTTAGGGCGCTCCTGTCAACTTCGTAGTTATATAGACCACAGGTTGCTGAGTTTTCGTAGAATTTTGACACATAGTCCTAAACAGCGCAAATACACACCATGATGGGTCTGATTACAGCCTTAGTAGATAATCAAATTGTTACGTTGCGACATTTTGCTGTTAGGGTGCAGACAATTGCCCAAGGCCTGTTGAGCTGCCTTCAGGTGAGTGTCTACGGTCACTCCGAGGTACTATGCCTCTTCTCCCCTTGCAGAAGATTTTCAAGTTCACTCAGGTCACCGCGCTATCTGATTTTCTTTTCGATGGAGAATAGGAGTGTATAAATTGAATAGGTGGAGCTTTTAGGAATGCCGACTTAAAGACGCCTCCATGACTCTACGCCGGTAAATTTGATCCTGATTTTCTAACCAGATCAACGAGTTTTGCCATTGGCAGCAGAATGGAATCTGAAGCCATTCTATGGAATGCCCTAGCTACACCAAGAAAGTTTGCAACGGTGTACTGCTTTATGTTAAAGCTTTCCATGATTTATTCCACCACCCGAAGGTACTGGTGGATGGTGAAGTGGCCAAACCCGAACTGGCTGACCGATAGTAACTCGACTTTTTCGACTGTCGTCTTTAGGCGGTGGAAGAGCATCACAACGTCTGCTATTTTCCTAATTTACTGACGTTTACATGTATGGTACAAGGTACCTGAGCCTAAGCCGCTAATCTTTCTTCTCTAGGAAGCCTTGGCGTTGGAAAGTTGGTGTGCCGTATAGTCGCTTCTAAGATAGCGAAAGCTTTATTAGTGACCCAAGCGTGTTTAGTACTTGTCAACCATGCTAAGGATAGCACTTACATGTTCCTTGCATAACATCAGTCCTGCAACGATCTCTTTAAAGCTGCTGGCATTTTGTTACAACCATGATGTTTTAGATGGCTTTCAGGAGCGCGAGGAAATTCACGTTCCAGAACCATTTCTCCAGTGTTCGGGCTGTTCAGAAGTGGACTGCAGCTGACGTCGAGGAGCTGGCTGTGGGCGATGTTTAGTAGGGGTTGGTTGCCGCTTTACAAAAAGTTGGCTTAGAGAATGCGGCACATCCCCTAAAGCTGACTGAATGAAGTCCCTGACAGTTAGCACAGTTGACTGGTTCAGTTCGGGGCGGCACTTCACACACTTCGGAGATACACCGCAGCAACGCTGAACGTGCCCAAAGCGTTAGCAACCGGTGGGACTGGGTGACAATTTTCCTCTTGCTTGGCTGCTCTATTGTGCCAGCCAAGTCAAAGATGCCTCGTAGGTTGTAAATTTTCTTTATTTTATTGGACAGCATAGGGCGGCAGTGGGGTTCATTTCTTATCTTCCTGACGGTGAGGATTGGAAAGTCATACTGCAGGAGTTCGCTTTTGCTCCTCCTCTTATGACTACCAGGAGTAAGTTACTGATCCGTGCGTTTTTGCTTTTATACACTGGCGCATGTGGTAGAGATGGTGATAAGCGACTGCTTCCGACGTTACCGGGTTGGTTACTAATGTAACTATTTAGGTTAGTTGTTGATGTAAGTTGGTCCATTGCAGGTAACATTTGCTGACGTCACTCGCTTATTCACTACATGGAGGTTTATTTTTTCCACTTGAGAACAATATAATCAAGTATAAAATTTATTATGGAACTGGAACAGAATAATGGAATTGCTTTTCCAGATATGCATGTGTTGAGATTGGAGAATAGATGATTACAACATGAATAAAAAAGTATATTCGAGAAGATATTGTCAAGCTTAGTTCTTGGATAAGGAACTAGAACAGTTGGAACAAGCTTTATAAGGTAATGAGTCTTCGAGGACGGAGATAAAAACAGCAACGAAACCTGGTAGATACGCACTCGCGGTAGGAAAAGCTTTTTGGCTTTACGTTAGCAAAGCTATAGATAGAAAGTATGCTATACAAAGATTAGGTAAAAATTATCTACACTGCTATCACCAAAATGTGAGACTTATTTCGACTACCCAAGATTATAAAAAACCCACAGAATATACCAAGGGTATACTACAAACCATGTTTGTATGAGCAGGTCTATATTAGAACTGCTTGTGAACAGCAAAGGGGAGAATGGTCTAAACGGGACCGCCGACGTGTTGAAGGCAGTGGTTAAGTCTTGAATATAAAAGGTGGCCATTGGGTAAGAGTAGGAGTTCGACCAAGATTCTGCTCCAGCCCAGAAGGCAAGGAAGACCCAGGCATGGCTATACAATAATATGGAACCTTTATTATGAAAGTGGGTTTAGATCCCGGCTCGAAGAGGTTGTTTTATTATAAATAAATTTAACTTTTGTTACATTTTAATGTTATTTTCATTGTTTATTTTCCGGATTTATATCGAGACCCTGTATATGCTGCAATACGTTAATAAATGTTGTATAGGAGAAAAAATAGTTTGTCGTATGGATTTGTCACTTTCTCAGTTGACTGCAGCAGACAGCATAAAGTAGCGTTGCTGCACATATACAGCGTACAGTAAACAGTTAAAGATAAGTCCAAACATCGGTTCATTTTAACATTTTAACCCCCACTAGCATTCTAAAACACACTAAATAATTCTAACTGCTCTCACATTTAGTTTTCCAACAAATAGTCGCAGAATGCGACATAGAGTGCTGCGGCTCTTGTTTGCGAGTGCATTCAATGTCGAAAACCTCTGTTAATCTTTCAGAACAAACTTGCAATAATTATGTTGGGGTAGATGTGTACTACTTCTAGTAAGAAATCTGAGGAAGTATAGCAAAACCTTCCATTTTGGAGAAGACCTCTATCTTTGTTGAAGGATAAAAACAAAGATACACCCCACCCCCAAAGTTATTTTGGACAAACAATTTGCGACCACAAAAGCAGAGCTATGCAAAATATCTTGTGGACTTCTTTGTTATCTGAGCAATTCCGTGACAAATAAAAACGGTTAGTATTTGTTACTACACCTATCACCAAAGGGGTGTCATCAAACAGTGATATGAGAAGTATTGATAATGAAAAGAAAGGAAAATATCTTTACTCGGAAATATTAAAAGTTGCTGTATACAAAATCTTTACGTTTTGGGAATTGAACTCGTTATTGTGTAACACTGCTCATTAACTTTCACTGTTTGCTTGATAACCTTTTTTACAAGTGTCCATATCTTAGTACCATTAAAAACTCAATGGTAAATCAAGATACAAGTGCATTTATATAGTAAAATAAATTTTGAAATTGCGCGGTAAACACAAAAGTGGCGCTGATGCACATAACCACAAGTGCGCAAGGAATGACGAGTAGCTAGCAGAGAAATGAAGGTAAAAGTGATTGAACTGTCGAAGAACAACGCGTCATAGTGTGGAAATCCATGGCCTGATATTGGCATTGTATAGAGTACGTACCATGGATCAACGAAAGATCTACGAGTAGATAGGAATTTTTAAGAAAATAAGAACCAGTGTAATAAATGAAAGCTGACATTACGCATGGATTAAGACATTCAGACAACTCACATTAATAAGTGTAGAGAATGTCGTTGTCATTAGTTATGGATTTGCACAAGCCATAGTGCACGGTATCTTGGAGTGCTATAAAGTTTGTGTCTAGTGGGTGCTTAACCATAAGCAGCAGCACTTAGATATTGCGATCCGGTTTCCCTAGCGTTATGAAGAAGATTCCAGTATCTTGGAACAAATGTCATAGGCGACCGGAGAGCAAAAGCAAAGCATGGAGGGGAAACGTTTGTTGTCATCTATTCGCAAGAAGTTCAAACAAAAATGGTTTTGCAAGGACGTGACACTAATGTTCTTTTAGGATATGCGGGTACCTATTCTGGCAAAGTTCCAAACACGTGGTATAAAATGTGAACAATGCTTTACTGAAAGACCAATTGAAACCTGTACTACAACTGTCCAAAGGGGTGCTATTGCTCCACGACAGTGCATATAACAACGGCAATGGTACATACTATGTAAGGGGTTGGATATAAATTATTTTCGCATCTCCCTTATAATCCAAATCTTGCGCTCCCTGATTACCCTACCTTCAGCCTCTTAAAGGGAACACTGCGTGGTCACAAGTTCAACTCAGATAGTGAAGTTCAGTAAGCGGTGCAAACGTGCATTTATGACCAAACAAAAAGCTCCCTTTTCGAAGTTCCTCCTTCGAAGCTCGTTAAACGCTGCCAGAAGTGCACCAAGGTACAGGAGGACTATGTCAAAAAGTAACATGTGCGTTTGGTCTCCTTTAGTGGAAATAAAGTTCACTCTCGCACATAAAATAAAAATAACTGTTTTTTATATTCTATTTTTGACCTAACTGTTGATTCCACAATCAATACATCGGAAAACACATTTTTTTATATTTTTGGGCTTTATTTTTTCGATCATGAACCCATATCCTACACAATTTATAACGTTTTAAAAGTGTTTGCTATCTGTAACTGTGTGACATATCTTCTTCGTTTATTTTGCTGAAAATCTGGTGATGGCCTTTAGAGTTAGAAGAAACATTTAGTGTGATGATGACTAGAAGGAGATCAGGGGAGCTCTTAATAATCATCTCTTTCTGATTTCATTCATCTACGGAAGAAACAAAATCGCCCATAGCGCTACAGATAAACCCGAGGCCTTCACTTAGCAGTGTAAGAGTTAGTGTCTAGGCAACGAGGCGGTCGCCTCGCGGTGCAATATTTTGGAACAACATTGATTTTAATACAAAATTGGCGTTGGCGTATATTGGTAGAAAAAGGCGGAAGAGGGCACTAAAACCAGTGTTTTCTTAATCAAAAATGTTTTACACAATTCTTTTTTCGTCATTTATTGCTATTTACAACAAAGTTGTAACGAAGAATTCATCTCTTTAAATTTTTAGATTCTACTTACTGCCAGACATTCAATGTTCGAACCTGTGGGAAGGGTGTGATTAGAAACATAGCAAGGAGCGTTAAAATGTTCCTCAGGGTCTTTGATCAGAATGTTGGAGTTATGTCGATGTTTGAGTAATTTAAATCCAGATAGGTCACATAATAATTTTGTAGAGGAAATGTTGTTTTCTAATGACAGATGTGAGGTTCGTCCTTTAAGTCGAAACATTCTTCTGATCCAGAGGTCATTTTTTTGCTTTTTTAAGTCTTATGTTTTCTACATTAATCTTTTATCCATGTGAAGCCCAAGTATTTAACTTCATCTTATCTAGGTGGATTTCGTCTTTTTGATCTTAATCTTCCACTATTTATAGTATTTAGTTCTTCTTGCGGGGGCTTGATGCATAGTCATTTGCAAATGTTCTGTTGTGCTCATCATAAATGGTATGTCTACAGCAAAAATAAGTAGGGAGGGGGCAGTATAATACTTTGAAGAGCGCCAGTAAAAATTTGATGAAGTCCAAAAACTTTATTGCAAGCTTGTTTTAACAGAAGATCGTAATGGTGCGACTGGATTTTAAAGAATAGTTCATTGTGTCACTCACGATTAAATTCTTGTCTAACATCTAGAAAGACAATAGAGCAAAGCCTGTTGTATAGTCGAATTATCTCTGCTAGATCTAAACTGGTGGTATGGGATCAATTCGCCTATGAGATTATCTTCATTAATTTATTTGCTGCAGTGAAGAGCACTAATAAGAACTGTTGGCCTGTCTCTAACAACCTTTTTAAACAATTTTTTTAACACTAACCTTTGATTAGATCATAACCTGTTGCTTTTGTACCACTAAGAAATATGTAAGGGTAAGGTTATTGGCAGTTTATGGCTTAGGTGCTGAAGGATAAGTATAGGAAGCTGCTGGTGCTTTAGCTAACTAAGGATAACGGAAGAACATTCCTGCGATCCATTTTATATTGTGGATTTTCACTTTGGAAGTATTGCATGATTGGATGAACTTTGTTTTGTAAGTTTCTGTAAATCTGCTGTATGCTGTCTATTACATAGAGTACCCTTGTTGGGTTCTAATCCAAGCTTTAGTTATGGCTATGACCACATTTAACACAAGAATGTGGGCATCTTATAAATTGAAACAAATTTCTATTTTTATATATTTATAGACGTCTTTATTGCAAAGAATAACATTGGGACTGCTTTACTTTGTTTATGTATATAAGTTTATATATTTTTTGTTTCAGCTCTGCCATTCTAAGTTTGACAAGACCATACATATATTGTTCTTGTTCAATTATAGGCGTCATACTATCCACCATTTTCTCGTAGTTCGCCACTCTTTTTGCAAAGAGTGGTGGAAACCTTAGTGGTTCAAAAGTTGAACTGCACTGAACTATGTTCGACATGTTTTTATATTCATCTGTACCATTGAGCACTGTTTTTTGATCTCCTTGTGTTAAGAATGATGGTTGTGTTTGCTCTGATATCAAAACTTGTGGTGCTGCTATATGCGGGTATTGAAAATAGCGGTAGAATTTATGAAATTGGAGGTTATTTTGCTAATGGTACTTATTTATAAGGTATGGGTATTTGCTGTGTGTTATTATGTACGATGTATGGTTGTTGGTGATAAGAGCGTGGACAATTAAAGTATTGGTTCATAACGCATTTAATGTGTGCTGCAGATCAATATTTACTACTGTTATCGTTATTCCACCCGTATACCTTTAAAACATAGTCCAAGAACGTCTACTCTGTGGGACCAAACGAAGTGCTACATGATTTTGACTACAAAATGTCCCTTTTAGTGTTTTTACAAATATGGGCGGTACTTTGTACAGAGCAATGTTTAATAGTTTAAATGAGGGGATTGATAATTTTATTCTGTTATCAAAAGATTTTCTTTGAAGTACCAAAACGCGTTTCAGCATTACAATTAAAGAGTGGCCCAAATTGAATACCGGGTACAAATGACTCTTGAACTGATTTTGTAATTGAATTTTTATTATGTGTATTAAAGTACATATTTTCTGATTAAGTATGAAAAATTATGATTGATAAATAGCCATCTTGGTCTGTACTAACCATTTTTCTCGATAACATGTTGGATTTCGTCCTTGAATTCGTCAACTCTTTGTGGCTTGCTGACGTAGACGTTGGAATTCAGATAACTCTAACAAGTAGCACGCAAGATTTTATTGGACAGTTCAGTTATTGTCGGCATTTTATGAAATTAGAAATCAGAAAATTGTTGGTGCAGTAAATCGATTATTGCTTGAGCTGTATGGTAAGTGGCACTGTCCTGCTAGAACTGCATTTGTTCTAAAACCATGCATTTATGCATCATAAGAAGATACGAAGATAAATTTTAAACATTTTTTATACTTGACCTTATGATTTTGCTGTTATATATGTTTTTATTGCTCACTGTATTTAGAAAAAAATTGTTATTTTCTTTACAAAAATATTTTAAATTTGAGATCATAGGATATACCCTATATAAACCGTTTTAAAGCACAAGTTACGATGGTCTAGATGACCAATCAGAAGGAAACGTACTATTAATTACAAGCCGTCATTAAATTTTGTTAACAGCTATAATGTTGAAAGAAATGTTTTTATCCCTTTCTTGAAAAAATAGACTATGATGAAGCAAAGCATGACTTATTTTAAATATATGGTTAAAACTGTTATTTTTGAAGTTGAAAGCTTCCCTTATAATAAATATTTTTATCTTATGTACTGTAATAAATTCCACCCCCCCCCGTAGTAGTTCGCAGTCACAATTTTTGTTGAACCTAACCAACATGGTCCAAACGCGCTGCTTTTGCAGATGCGAGGGCAATGCGAACATTCCAAACTGTTCCAGGTGTTTTCTGGACCCTTTTGATAGACCACAAATAGGCATAAATATTGCACTGCAATATAGCTACGGAAAAATTGAAGTAGCGAAAGCTTGAATGGAATATGGTGTTACAGGTAAATAAAGTGTAATTATATATATTGTGTACATAAATAGTGTTAAGTAGTTTGACACCTAGTAAATAAAATAAATTAGTAGTTTAAGTAAATTTGCACGTGTTGTTCACCACTGTGAAGAGCAAAAAGCTTACAGTATATATTTTTGCATCATTTTTTCGAAAGTACTTTGATTATAGTTTTTCTCATGTTTTAATTCTGCTGATTATTTTGGATTTGTTTATTTCAAAATTCATCCCTCAATTTTTGGAATTTATGCTCGTGCAAGCCATCGCTGCTTTTACTAGGTATACGTGGTCTGTTCAAAAGTATTAAGTTATATACATAAAAATTACAATTAAAATAACAGGAGATTAAACATTTTATTAAAAATAATAAGATACAGGATACATTGTACGTATCCTCAGCTTCCTTCAAAATAAGCACCGTGATATCTCACACATTTCTCTGGTTCCCACTATTCCAAATATTCTGTGAAGTTTTGTCACGGAATCGCAAATAACTGTCTCGTTGTATTGGCCTGAATCTCACCAAGAAGTCTGAAACGTCTTCCTTTTCAAAGAAGATTTAAGTTTTAAAAAAGGCCAGAAGTTGCAGAATTTAAACTGTAGGATGGTTGAGTCTACTGCGCGATTTAATATGAATACTGAACAGGGGTGTTGTGATAAAATCTCCAATTTTTAGTTTCCTACAGTTGTACCCATCTTTGTACCATGCTTTTATCCGTGCTGTACTCATCCTAAAAAACTTCTAAATTATCTATGTAATTTTGGCGACAAATGTTCTAGCTTTGCATAAAATTCTACGCAAACTTGCTACTCTACTTGCTCAGGCCGATAAAGTTGTTCTCGTTTACGCATGCGCACTACAGTTCACTCTCATCGGCTGCCACATTATACCAATATTAGCTTAATATTGTCAGGACAGATCTCGTACTAAATATAACGGTTAATGTTAAATATCTTCTATATAGGTAAACTTTGTAAAGATTTTTAGTTTTTGAAAGATCTTATAAATTGTACAAGGTATCAACAAAATTATGTAGCAGACAATTATTTTGAAAAACGTTAAAGTGGCTTAAATTTTCCAGAAACTTAAAATTAGTTATGGAAGTGCCCAGAAGACGAGGTTTTGCCATACAGGACGTGCTGGTTTTCCAAGGCAACGCCAGATCATACATCGTGACCCACATTCTCTAATTGTTCTGAAAAATGCCCAAACACTCTTTTTATAGTCCTGGATGTCTTAGAATGTTATTTACAAATGTTTAACCTACTTAGGAGGAGTTTAAACATTATTTTTTTAGAACACAGAAAGCAAATACTTTAAATCCAATATCAAAATGTAAGAGCTATGCTTTTTACTTGCAAAAGAATTGTGCTAAGAAATTTAAAAATAAAGGTCGGTTTACAACTATCTGATCCAGTCTTGTAGTATAATTGTCAATGATATCATCTTGAAGGACTCGAGTATGTCTTCAGATAAGTAATAATACAAATAAGTAGTCTCATTTTGAGAACAAACCAGAACATTTTCGTTGGCGAGCGAATTTTAAATTAAACGAGCCAAGCTTGAATTTGAGTCGGTGATTGGTACAAGGCAGGACAATGCGTCCCGAGGAGTGTTCTTAAATCAATGCCAGGTTCTGACCTACAGCTTGTTTTGGAAATTTTGCCGGGTGAATCAGCGCGGCAGTGCGTGAATATTGAGCAGCTTTTTTGGGCCCCATGATTAATGCGAAAAACAAACAAATCCTTCAAGAAGTATTTCAAATAAGTGAAAGGGACGGAGAGCACATCGCTTGCATCATTTTTTATTCTGTCTGTAGCTTGAAAAATCGCTCGCGCTAATTGAATGAGCGCCGAAAGCTTTAACAAGAGGAAGCTTTTGGGAAATCGTTTAGGCAATAACGATGCGTTTATCAACAAATTTAGAGCAGACCGACTAGGAAAACTAATCTCTTCTTGATCACTAAATTCCAACGGGGCAAAGAGCAGACATATTTCAAAAATTCTGTTAGAACAAAGCTATAATCCAGGAAACGCCTATAGAAAATAGAATCCAGTAACTATTTTTAAAGATTTTTTGCCTATCGACTCAATATATTCTATATATTACATAGTACAATTGGAAAGTTGTCTATAAAATAGCCGATATTATAATTGCGAATCTCTGTAAACCTCTGCTAGTTTCTTGACCTTAAAATAACTTCAATGACCTGCAGCAATATACATTAGCAACCTAGAAAATAGAGAAATACCGAGTTTAGTTAGGCTGAGACAAACAACCTAAGAGCAGGAACCTAGGTTTAGGTTTTATTTCAGTAGACTATCAAAATCGCCTCTTTAAATTTAGAGAAAAGTTTTGGAAAAGTCAGATTTGTTTATCTTTAAAATCAGACTATAGTTTCTATGGATGTTTAGGAGGTTCAACTGGATCAACTTTACAGAGCAAATTATGCTAGGTTTTTCCAAGAATTTATACTCAGCTCGAATAGTGAGATTGAGTGTCTGAACCAAGAGTTTCAAAATGATGGAGCTCCTAAAAAAAGAAGACGAAGCTTCTAAGAAACTAAAAGAAACCAGAAATAGTCTAGACTATAAAAGAGGCTCATAAATAAATTAGGTAGTTCACTATGTGAACCTCTAAATCGCAGCCCGTATATTCACTCCATCTAAGACTTTGAAAGTCAAAGAGTTAATTGAATTAAAAACTAACTTAAACCTTGTGCCACTTAACCATGATCTACTTAAAGTATTCGAACAATCACTGCTGAAAAAGTAAGAGTATTTTGATCTTTTTTACCGACAAAAACTTTTTTAAAGAATACTAGACAGTCTTGGTCTACTAATACATGTGATAAATCGTCTTTTTCAATTTGAAAGATATTTGAGAGATATTTACAAAATAGCTGCCTTCTTGAGGCCAGCTAAGGGATGCTGAAATTACTTCCGAGATCGACATAAACAACGACAGTGCCCAGGAAATCACCGCTGACGATTTTTGACCTCGACAATGAAACCGCGAGATTAACGGAGAAGGACGCGACTTTTGAGTGTTGTGGCTACTGATTATTATATATTAAAAACTTGTAATAAGCAATTTTAAGGAAGACGAGGAGCAGGTGAAAATATAGGTCTAGCGTGTCTGAAGAGAAGATTCGCAATATTCGATGCCTTTTTAAAAATGCCCCCAACTAAGGGCTGCTGAATTTTTTGTGAGGCCTAAATAAATAACGACGATGCCTAGGCAATCCGCACACAGGACTTTGGATTACGACAAGGCCCGCTTTCATATAGCTGCCCAAACTTGAAAAAAAAATACGCTCCCTATAGTTCGGTCTTATCCTGCGAAGGTTAGAGAGTTGGGTAGGGGGAGGGCAACACTTCTCTAAGCTTTCGAGAAGTTTGTGCTCCTGTACTTTACTACGCTTTGCCTTACTTTCAATTGGAAAAAAGCGAACTATAGATGAGGCTTAATTTTTTTATTTTGCATTGAGCTTTACTAATATTCTTTTGTATTTTTATCTGTTTATGTTTTTATTGTTCTTGGTTCTCTTTAGTACATTCTGTAATCATTTCTGTTAGCTTTATCTCGAGATTATTCTAGATGTAGTCTTTGTAGTATCTTTTAGTAACTTTTATTCCTTAAAAATTAGATTTCTAATGAGGTTTTAGAGCTAACATTTCTTTTTATGGCGCTTTCCTGCCTTTTTGGTGTTTGTTTTTCTCTTCTATGTTTTTTCGCTTATTATTTTATTTGACTTTATTTTTAAACCAAGATATTTAAGTCTGTTTATCTGTATCATCTATTCTTTTTATAACTTTACTATTTTTTACGTCCATTTTCTACTTATTATTTTAATAAAACATCGTTGTTACGTAATTGTTTTCAATTTTTTAGATATTTCACACACTTCTTCAAGGATCTCTTTCCGTGTTTAAATCACTTTGTTGCAATGATAACATATCTGTTATATTTTAACAATACTTTGAAATTCATCCTCTTTAAAAGGTGATTTTAGTGTTAGGAAAAGTCAGTATAGGTAAAAGGTCTAAATCACATAGAACATTGAGGCATTATCACTTGTTTGGTTTGGAAGAGCGCACTCGTAATGGTTAACACTATCCTAATCAAGAATATATCTAATATGGTTACTTTGCCACACCTTTTTTGAAGAGAGAGGATCAGGAGACGTCTGTTGAGATTTTAAGAAACTTTCGTTTATTACTAGCAACACAATTTACTTTCTCCTCTAATAGTAAAGGCTATGACAAGAATCAAAATTTCGGATATAGTAATTTTTGGAATTTCAAAAAACACTTTCACGCACTGTTGATCAACATTATCAGGTATTTTTCTTCTTTCAGTCTTTTCAAAACGCGGAGTTCGGCATATTTGAAGCGTCTGTGGTAACATTTTGAGTTCCACTCATTTCATTGCTGCCTAAAGTCTTCCGGATCATTCTAATGGCGTGGGTCAGATACAGATGCAGATGTGGTGTTTTATGTGTCTGCTTGTTTTTACAGATTAATGAAGTATTTAAAGCGACGTGACCGAGCTTCCTTATGTAAGAAAATAATTAATATTTCGGTGTAATTACTAAATCCCATAGTTCACACTACCATGTTTGGCTTGTGGTGTAAGTGACAAGAAATGAGCATTACAGGGATAACAGCGACGCCGCGGTTCTGAACACCGGCGAGCACGTAGTTTTACGACGTTTGAACGCCTCGAATTTTCCACGAAGTTGATTGAAATTTACTACGGTATCAAACCTTTACAGTTAGCGGGAGCGAAATTCTTATCTCGCCATTTATGGCCGGACCATCCAAGTCCGTCGCCTCTACGCGCAAAACCACCAGGCGCGCTCAATAATAATACGAATGCAGAACAAATCCCTTGCTTTCGGTCTGCAAAGCGTCACAGCAGACGGGCCTGAAAGCTCTCCGCGGGCGTCCGCTTATTTCAGAATTTGCATAAGGAACCGCACGGCCAATTTGCGCTCTCGCGCAGCCGTAAAATTGGCTCCTTACGGAGGTGCCAACACTTCAAAATATCTGCTAACGTGCAGAAGGTGTGTGGCTTTTGGCGTGTGTGGCTTGAAAAGAATGCAAAACATTCATAAGCTTAGATTGTTGTCGAATTCTTATCAATCATTAATTTAGTTCCGTTCATTTACTAGTAAAGTATTTTATAATAGTATAGGTCGTGTTGGATGGCTGGTAGAACCATGAGTCAGAGTAGGAAAATATGGAAAACAAAAAGTTACATTTTTACCAGTGCATGCTATTACGAGGAAAAAAGTCAGTGTCGGAACCACAACCATAAAACATTGGAGATATTTATTTGGACCATGTTCTTCCTCTCAGAATGCTGAAGAACGGATTTGGAAAACTTTGAAATGGTGGTGGTCTACCCTACTTTAAACGCATTTCCAGCATCGGTAAAGAACAACCCAAAATTAAAACTAAAGAGAATGAGGAGAGTCTGACTGTAGACTAAAGGGAGCTTAATACAATCCAAGGTCGATAGACCGGTGCTGCAACAATAATCTGAAACGCGTCTTTTTGGTCACTTCTGTGCTTGAATGTCATGACATCTTTTCTTGATCTAGTCGTAACATCCAATAATAGGTAGACCCAACAAAGAGGGAGTTGAAAACTGTGCTGCAAGTTGGATTACATTCAATAAAGACGTTGCCGAATAATTCTCTTCGAGCTTTTCCCAGTTCTATGAGTAGCTGAATATGAAAATTTACGAAGAATTCTCAATTTTAGTCAATCGAAAACGCTCCAATCTCTATCACGACAGTGCCATAACACACGATAAAATGAGATATTCTCTAGAACCACCGTATTTTCTAGTTATCATCTATTATGGATTAGTATGAGAAAAAAGGCTAAGACGTAGCTTACTCAGTCATTAAAAATAAAGGTAATAATCCGGTTGTTTAAGGCGCGACGACGTTAACCTCTCAGTTCGTAAGATCGTACCCCACGCGAGGGGTTAGTCCCTCACCCTTATTATAAGGAAAGCAGTAAGTAACAAATAAGGTTCGTTACTATAGACGCAATCTATCCAGTACACCAAATACCATTTGGGCCATGATGTTGTCTTCCTCTATATCTTCATCTCGGTATAATAAGTAACGATTCTCTCAAGAACGCGCATTTGGCAGTGCAAATTGAAATCTGAAAAGTGGCTCAAGGCCCGCTCATCAGGTAAAGCGTGCGCAACTAAATGCGCCCATAAAAGTCAGCAATAAAAGATTATCGGGAAAATGATCCGATTTAAACAGTTCACGGTGCATTAGCCCGACTGTGAAGGTAACGTTTCTTGCTGCGTTATTCTGCCCGGCTAAGTAATTACAGCAAGTGCACACTTCAGATATGTGACATACATACTTCGGCTGCTAATTAGTTTTGCCGTTTGGCATGACAACGCTAGCACTTAAGCGTAATTTACCTGCTAATTACCTAAAGACTTCCAACTGGTGGTCCGTATAACGTATACTGCGATGCTGCTTAGAGTTAATATAAGGAAATGTTCGACTAATGTTCAGAAACATTTCAATTACAGGGCTCTAAAGATATTTTTGTATACGTACTTGGAGGGTTAAGTCATATATCAATTTATATTACCGTAAGAATGATTTTTCCCCCTCCTCTTCAATATTGTTGTGAATTTCTTATCATTTTATTATGACCAAGTCATTATTTCATAGATGAAGAGACTTAGAAGACAGAACCAAAGCTACATTCATTTCTTACTATAAATTATGCACGATAATGATAATAAAAGTATGGTCTGCAAATTGTATGGTTGTCACGCATTAACTCTAATACAGGGCGAGCACATAACTCTTTTTTGAAATAAATGCAGGTTTTTAATTAGTTTTAGTAACTGGGTACGCCACCCGTTAGGAATTTGAGTCCTGGATTGAATCCGCAGTTAAGGACAAGACAAAGCTTAATAACTAAAATTTAGTGCTAATGTTTTTCTTAGTTGAAAAATATTATTGTTCAAAGAATCTGTGCATCTGTTGCAAATTTGATAATTTCCAGAAATGATTAAATATACAGGGATAATTGAAGTAAGCAATTTAAAGTCATAAGAATCGATCCAAGACTGTTGTGGTGTCGCCTCTTTAACGCAGCACAAATTCAACGATATGTTTGTCTTAAGCATTTATTTATTTATTAAATTTGAATGAATAGCTGCTTAGGGTTGAAAATTGAGAGATCCCAGAAGAAAAGTCGTATCTTGGAATGCCATTTGGCAGATGAATCTCTTGATGAAGGCATACGTTATACTTTATCAGCACCACATTCTTCAACCAGCTTTTTAACGCTAATTGCTGTACGGTTTTTTTCTTTTTTGTTCTTTTGAAATCGCCAACGGCGAAGCTTGTACAAAATTGCTTAGAAGGCACTCGCAATGGTTCTAGGAAGAAAATGAGATTACTTCCATTCAATTAGACAATATGTCACCATAAGTGCGCAATTTGCGTGATATGATAATGGACATAATGGCGATATCAACGTTGTCGTGCTTTATAACTTCTAGAATCTAAATTAAAAGTCCGATTGGGAGCCATTTCCGTATGGGGGGTTCTTTTGGAACCATATGCTGTATACGATGTGAACAATCCAGAACATAATTTACTTCAAAAAATTAAAGGGGGTATTGAAATGGTAGGTCCACCCTGCATACAAGTAACGGCTTGTACTCGTCATTTATTTGAGTCAAACAGGGTAGGGTAGTAGCTAGAAATAGTTTGTACCAGATCCACACATCGTCTTCATTTGCCGGAAGTCTGAGATGTCACATCATATTCAAGAAAGGATAAAATTTCCAAATAATAAAAAGGTGCGAAAAAGGGTTACGCCGATCTTTATTTGGACAAGTGCTGTATGTCTTCCTCTAGACAAAGTTCACCATAGCGTCAACATATATAAACACAACCCTTGTGATGGTACAAGTTATAAATCTACTTGACAGTTAATTGTAGACAAAGTAGCAGTTGCGGTACTCATCATTCCTGAACAAGAACTTCCATTGAAGGACATCTCGAAAAAAATTTTTGAGACTGGGCGCAGTTTTACAAATACCCGTACTTTCTTCACAAAGATTCCGATTTAATCCCTTCAAACCAGATACTTGCTTTTGCGATGCATATCGTAATATCTTTTCCAAGGCTTTGTTCCCATTCATTTTACGGTTTTTCAAAAGAGGAATTATGAATTTTTCTGCAATTATAATCATTTACATGGTGCTTTTGTGGCTGTATCTTGACCAAATTAGTTCAAATATTACAAAGACCTATTACATCTACATACAAATCTATGTAATCTATGATATACAATTTAAACGCCATTCTTCTATTGAGCCTAATAAAAAGTACAAAATCATAGCTTTTTACAACGAATATACTGTAGACACCTAAATATATAAAACACCACATTTCATAGACCCCAAATCTGTATTTGAGTTGAATTATCACCATGTTCAAATCAGTATAAACAAATGTTGAGATGCTTTAATGAAATATGGTAAGAGGAATTTACTTATTACCGCCCTAGTAACATAAAATCTGTTCAAAGTTGCACTCTAGAAAATTTCGAATGGTTGGGACAGAAATATACATCCTCATGCGCAATTGTGCAGGAATCAATTGTTTTATGTCTTCACAAAAAAAAGAATTGAAAAAGAGGGATCACACACCGCCCCTTGTCGACCAACTCATTCCCGCAAAGGTTCGGGTCTTGTAAATTGCAGAAAAGTAACATCAACATTAGTGATATAAGTAACTTGACGAAGACTTTTTTGCTGAAAGAAAGAAAAAGTTTTAGTGAGTTTTAGGGATGGGAAGGGGGAGGAGGCTGCAATTAAGTTCTGTTGAATCAGGTGTTACGATTATGCTTATTCCCCTGGAACATTTAGAATAGCGTCATTATAATTATAAAATAAACATTACGCACCGTTGCAGTTTATAGTCGCGTGTGCGTCATTAACTCGGGCCGCATCGTCAATGTATTTCCTATAGCCGACGAGTTGCGTAACGGCGAATAACGATGGCAATTTCGATAACCGCAGAAAAGGCCAGTAATTATGTTGCGTTTCTTTCTGCTGTTTGTATAGCACAGCCTTGGATCCATTGAAAGGTAAGGCGCTAGTTATTAATAGAAAAGTGTTTTTGCAGCTCTCGCGTGCCCAAGGCGAGCCTTTTTTTACGGCCGGTAGCACGAACCAGACCATAGCTGCTGAGCAGCGAAATTATTTAAACAATGATCTTTATTCGGGAAATCGTTAGCAGCCGCTACCGCGAACACACGCGGCAAGTGATCTGATCACCGCTGAGTCACCTCTGCAGACACGACGGATTTTTCGGCGATTTGGTCATATCTGTAGCAACCCTGAAGGATTGCCGCAGAAGTTAAATGGCCGGTTTTTCAAGGAAGCCCTGTTTTGCAACTCATGATAAAATGGGTGTTACACAATAGGTGAGCTTCGCCGTGTTTATTTACAGTTTTGTGACAACACTAACCCGCTAATGAGTCACCTCCGTAACTGTGCTGATGCTGTCCGATTGTGGCCAGGTAATGCGAGTGTCCGTGACTCACGGAGGTATGACAAATTGGTTTTATGGGCGATCCGAAGGTGAGTTTCAGCCCGTTAATGGCCCATTTTGTTGAACAGACGGGAAGAATGTCTTCGATTTTGTTCGACAAGTTTTTTTGGAGTGGCGCTCCAAGAAGCTTTGCAACTTCTTTGGGGTGCACCAATTGCGAAATCGTCTCGAAGATTCGTTTGGTTTTTCTTCTTCGGTACTAAAGATTTATTTGCTAGATAAATATAGTGTTTATAATATATTTTTACTCACTAAAGTGACTGAGAATATGTTGAAAGGACAAATAGTAAATGCAAAAGTTTAAAATATTTTTTGCTCTAAGGCCATAATTTAAAAAATTGAAATAACGTAAGCTTTAACAGTAACTTTATTTAATATTTTTGACTTATCTCAAATTATTATTTGAAACGAAAAACAAAAAATAAATGGAAGGACAGGGAATAACAAGAATTATAAATGAATACTGACTACTCTGGACAGAAATCGGATAAACAGGAAGAGAAAGTGAAGAGCTGAGAGTGACAATATAACCGAAACAGATAAGTGAAAGAAGATCAGATGTCACCATAATCGGATACGCAAGCAACAGAGTGGAAGAAGATAGAGAATTAACAAAGAAGAACCGAATAATAGAATTACGTGTTGAAAATGATTTAGATTTTAAATTCAAATTCAAAGAAGTTTATAAATAGATATGAGAATTGCAATCAAGACAAGAAATTTATCATAGACTATTTCCTTGTGAGTAGAAAAGACATAAAGGTAATAAAAGACGTAGCAGTCACAATCAAAGATAAACATTAGAAGCTATAGACTTAAGGTTATCAGAAACCAAGACAAATGAAACTAAATGAAGATATAAAGGAAACAAATATAGAAGAAGAATGTAAGACTACGAAAAATATTAAGATAAAAGAAGGAAGTTCAAAATGAGATCAAAGGGAAAACAGGAGGAACGGGTGAACTTTGAAAACAAAGTGAAAGATAAGAAAGAAAATTAAAAATTTTATTGCATACTAAAACAAGTGAGGAAGAAACGGACCATACTTAAAAAAGGACTAGAGGAAACCAGGTGAACTTCCAAAGGGAAAACAAATAATGGAAACATGGAGGCAGCAATTTAAGGTGTTAGAGGACAGCAACAAAAAAAGAGCAAAAGAAGGTGACAATGGATATGAGCAAAACCACAAGGAGAACAAAAAAATGAAACTAAAAGATGTGATAAAAAAAGGTAAGGGTTGTAAGGGCAGCTAGAAAAGATGAAATAACACCAGAAATGGTACAAAAGTTAGAAGGGCCAGAAAGAAAAAAGAAACGGGCTTCAATAGATTAACAGGCGGGGGTGATGAAAAAATTGCAATTGTAAGGAAATAATCCGATTAAATATATTAGGCATGACACGAGCGAAAATTGGAGAATCCAGATTAAGAGAAAAACTGCAAAATATTCTAAAACGGCTAATGAAGTCTCAGAAAAAGAAATGGAGTACAGGATAATATTTTTGTACTGAAAAAATCAATGAAAAGACCATAAAAATAAGGAAAAAAGGTTCTTTATGCTATATAGAGCTAAGAAAGGTCTTCGGCAGAGCCAGAAAAACAGATATATAGAAAGAATTAGAAAAAATAAGTACAAACAAACAAAACAGAAATAGAAATGTTTAAAATTATTATATAACAAAAAAACAAATTCAGTGCAAACGAGTAGCGAAAGGTCAGACCTTTTCAAATCAACAAAGATTTTTGTTCAATTCGTTGCTGTTCATACTAATCACAGAGGAAGTAATAGATAAAAGTCAAAAAGAGAGAAAAATTCAGTGTCGGAAGGTGAGAAATAAAAATGCTGCAGGTATCTGAATTACTATACCCGACTGACATTGTAATCCTAGAAGAAACTGTAACATATCCTCAATATATGCAACATATTATTAAAAAAATTAAATACTGAGCTATTTTATAGTTTACCAAAACAAGTGAAGAAGAGACGGGCTTTAAAAAGCGTCAGCGATAAATAAGCGTAACTACTTACAAAGAGAGAACACATAATGGAAACAGAGGTAGTATTTTAGAGGAAATCTTAAAGAGCAACGGAAAAAAAGTAGTGAAGGAAGTTGACAATGGAAACGAGCAACAAATATGCAAAGTTTGAGTTGATATCAGAAATGGAACCAAAGAATACGTTACGAAAGAAAGGCAAGGACGGTAGTAGTGAAATACCAGAAATGATAAAAAATATAGAAGAGACAGGAAAGCGAAACTATTAACACTGATAAACAACAGTGTGAAAAACAAAAGACGGGTTGACAGTGCGACTACATAAAAGGAAAATATAAAATATTGTAACAATTATAGGGGAATAATCTCAGAAATCATATTAGCAACGGCAAAAATAAGGAAATCAAAACTAAGAGAAAACTGGAAAACTCCGTAGATGGCAGTTAGCCGGCTTCAGGGAATGAAAAGAAATTTATGCTACATAGACCTGAAAAAGGCCCCCGACAAAGCCAGAAGAATAGATATATGGAGAGAATTAAAAAAGAGGGTGTAATCAAACAAAACAAAGATACAATGTTTAAAACAATGTAATACGATTTCTGTTGTACTCGCATAGACTCGCACTTGACTTCCCCGTGTCTGCTTCGCTGCGTGATATTTATGCCTATTTGGGGTCTACCAGAAGGGCCTGGAAACGCCTGGAATGCTCGCATTGTTCGAGGAATTATATCTGTCGCCCGAACATGACAGCTGAGTTCGACAAAAATGCAGCCGTGGATGAGGGTGCTCCTATAGAGGGAGTTCGAAAATTTCCTGTTACATTATATAACAAGACAATTAATAGCAATACTACAAGAAATTTAAGACAGGAATATTTGTTGAATCCGATACTGTTCACACTAATCATAGACAAAGCAATAGAAGAAAGCCAAAAAAAATGGAAATGCTACAAGTATCTGCATTACTATACGAAAATTAATACAGAGAACCCAAAGATAATAGTGATAGCTGTAGACAGAATAAAGCACACCACAATAGAAGAAAAATAAATACAGAGAGTGAGCAAACTTAAATATTTGGAAACACACATCAGTAGTAACAGGAAGACAGACAACGAAATAAGAAATCGTATAGCGGTTATAACGCTATAAAAACACATTTCTGGAAAAAGCGGGAATACCGAAAGGAACGATAGTAGAAATTGTAAAAAGTAGTGCATCTGATAGCAGAAAATAAGATTTTGGAAAAACTGAAGAAAAATTAAGACAGGACATGTACACAGAATACAGAAGGACAAAATGATTAAATGTGATCAAAGGCCAGAGGGACAGAATAAAGAAAGAAGACAAACCAAGGAAGACATGGGTAGAGGAAGTGAGAAAAGCAATGTAGCAGAGAGATGTAAAGTGTAATTTAGTGAAGACAAAAAAGGCTGAAAAATGTGGTGTCAAAAACATAATCAAATGAAAGATGATAACCTAGCGACTTCAAGCCTTACACAGGATAGAAGAAAGGCTCAGGATTATGCTTGTGTGTGTGTGCTATATAGTCATAGTTCAGCGCCATCTATCAGTTTTACAGCACACTGCAAGAGGTACCTGTTTATCATTAATGAAACCAATGTCGCACAACAAGCAGCATTTAAGACAGTGATTGCTTTTCTCCTTTTAACTTTTAAACGGAGTTTTATGACCAACAATAAAGTATCTACGAGAAACCAATCAGTTAAACTGATCAGTTGGTACGCCAGTTTACAAAGGCTAAGTGATAGCTAAAGAATCTTTGGATCTAATCCTCGAAAGACCGAAAATTTTCCCTTGTTGTGGGATCGGTCTAATGAAGTAAAATTCTGAGTCCTGGCAGGTGTTTTCTAGATGAAATTTGCCCCAGGTTATCGCCCATCCTGCAATGATTACGCAAGCCCGGGCGCACCGCCACTGCGCTCCGCCTAGACGAACGCCGCAGACGGACCAAATCCAGCGCGGCTCCACAAATTGCGAACAGACAGGTCCGTAAAAGCTTTTTATGGCGCGTTTTTGAATTAAGCGGCCGCCCGTCTCCGCAGGATCCCTCGAGCGTCTGCGCGACATCCTGCTGGCTAATAAAACACGCGTCTTGGCGCGCTCGCTGCGACGCGCTACCGGACTTGACCTCAAGAGCGCAGGATCTATCCGGTATGCGACTGCAGCTAATCTAATAGGTTCAACGTTTATCAAGGAATTCGCTGTTGCTTTTACTATTGCCTCCAGTTTTTTGCGCGGCCTCGAGCGGTCGACACCGAGACATGTTCTGGATAATCGGTAATAACGCCGGTTAAACTGGATTAGGTATTAGACTCGACCAGTGCGTTCGATTTGATCGCGCCACGGCGAGCCGGCTTTATAGTTTTGCCCGCCGCGGCGGAATGCCGGCAATTTAACGAAACCCTGCGCATGCCGCCGCCGCCGGAATTTTCTGAAGGGTCAACACCCCGACCCTTATAAACGTCGCGGATGGTTTATGCTTTCGGGTTTTATGCTTTTTTTTGCAAAATCGCGCCGTTAAATCGGGAAATATTTTGTTGGGTTTTAAGTCGAATATTTCTTAATAATTATTGCGGCCATTTTCAGATAGAAGTCAGCAGAAAAAGTGAAGGAAAAAATTTGGAAGTAGCAAAACATCTACTGGTGGATATTTAGAGAAAATTAGAACTACATTATTAAGTTCATAAAGAAATCATCTGCTGATTATTTTTCTTGAAAAATGTGGTGGATATTCAAGAAACCGAAAGCGTACTCATAAACAACATAAACGTAAACAAATTCCACCATTTTACATAAAAAAGTACGGAATAGAATACATTATTACAGTAAAAAAAGAATCTGAATAGCTGGAGATTTCAATGCTAGAATAGACAACGAACCCGTCGTAGATCAAACGGCTTCCTCTGTCCTCTTCCCCCTCTTTCTTGTATCTTGCTTTTTTTTCTTACTGGAAAAGACAAGTATCAAGACATTTAATCATATTTATGTTTAATTTTTCTGTTTCAATTGCCCGAAGTGGCCATTTCCTGTATTAAAGTAAACATTTTTTCTTTGATTGCCAGTTTTTTTGATAAAATTAATTTCTAATATTTTTGCTGCCCTCTTTTGGCATTTTTGTAAATATTTTTAATAAATTATTAATGTTTTGTAATTTTTTTACTATTTTGTTCAAATATACATGAATATAATTTGAATAAATATATGGTGTTGTGATATAAGTTCGTTCGGTTTATTTCAGCGTTATTTAAATAACAAAAAATATGTTTTTATTTTATTAGTACGAGGGTGAATCAAATATAACTATAAATATTTTTACACCGCTGTTGTATTATTATCAAGTTTCTTACGATAAATGGCGGCAACTATTTGAAAGAAATTTGAAGATTTAAGGCACAGTTCGGAAAAATACCCTTAAGAAGACTCAATTGTACGTCTAAGATAAACAATTTTTAGGATTTGAAATAAAGGTCACCGACATCGCCAAACAACTAGCGGAACGGAGAAGAATATTTGTATATTTGCCGTCAATTAAAGTTAGCTGAGATTGCTTCCGAGGTCGGAATAAGCTACAGTACTGGATTACTTACAATTTGGGGTTTTCAAAAATTGTCCATAAGTTGGGCCCTTCATATTCATTACAGATCAGAAACGGCAGCTGGAAGATTAATAAATCCTTTTTATAGGCTAAACGTATCGTACCGATTATCGTTTGTTTGGTCGAGGACTATCGAAGGGGTGGGGAGAAGAGGTAGGATTCCCCGAAAGATCCAATATTTCTGCCTTGATGGGTTGTGTATCTGTAATGCAGACGGGCTGAGAGAGAAAAAAGTCGAGTTCATAGGTATAATTTGGATGCCATGCTAATAACTAAAACACAACTCAAGGCTGGAGATGAGCTCAGGCTGCCAAATGGAGCGTACCCATTACGGGCTCACGGAGAGTACCGGCGTCCTGTACCTGATTATCCTCAAGGACGTACCTATGCAGCACCACGTTCGACAACCTGAGCAAGTTGGATTCGGATCAGAACCGACCATGTCTCATTCAACACATTGATTGATCTCCGCCAGATCATTATCCGCTCTGAAGACATTTGGAGAAAGCGGTTTACCACCTCGAAACCACCATCCAGAATTTTCTATCCCCCAAGAAGCGGATCCACGAGAAGATTGGACGCGGCGGCAAACGCAGCAAATCACGGCCCCAAAAGACAACCGGGTGTAGAAAAGAGTTATTGCAGAAGTTAAGATCGCTATCGCTGAGTTTTGACGCGTTTCCTAGGAGAGCAAGTTGAAGGCCCTCGGTGTGGTTAACAATTCATTCTGGAGAACGGTCAAGGCGTTGCACAATAATTTTTTTGATGCCACCTATCTATGCAAAAATGGGATGGCATACAGACAAAGCAAAGACAGTCTCCAACATTCTAGAGCACTAACACAATCTCTATCTCCAACACGACGACCTCAATTAGCTTGATCTCGTTGACCACGTCGTTTAGTGCCTGCAAGAGCAAGCACCGAGGGACACATCAAACCGGAGATCGACGTAGAGGTCCTCTAAACGATATGAGCTCTAAAGCCATGAAAAGCGCCCGAGCCAGATAAAATTCCTACCTTTGCCATCAAAGTTTTTCTAAAGATAGCTCTCGGTTACATAGTCATCATCACCAACACAGTGTTGAGGTTACGACACTTTCTGTGACAGTGAAATAAGGCAGATGTCAAAATTTTGTCCAAGCCAAGGAAGACAGACACCTCCCTCTAGGACTACAGATCCATTAGCTTGCTATAAACTCTGAGGAAGATAGTAAAGAGGATCATTCACCACCGCCTAAAGACAACGCTGCGATAAAGAGGCTTCAAGGACTCGACAATCTCAAAATTGGTTTGACTTATGGCAAATTCAAATGAATCTCCAGAAAAGTGCAGCGATGCTCTTCACTAGCAGAAACCGACGAAAAAACCTGGTTCTAGTCATCGTTTTTGAGTACAACATTCCACGGAGGGAGGAGATCAAATACTGTGGTGTTATCATGGATACCTAACTCACCTGGTGCCCTTACATTAAAGATGTAGCAAGGAAGGCAGGAACATCTTTCGGCTAGTTATTGTATCCCCAGAATACAAGATCATCATAAGACTCACAATGACGTATGTGATCCAGAATCGGGCCCTGACGTCAGAAATACCCTCTTCCATAGGAATGTTAAATTCCCACCATAAAGGTCGTAAGCTACTCGGCGACAAACTTATATCATCCAAGATCACCTAAATACACCGATGGGGATCCTTGGAGACTATGTTGTAGACGAATGTACTAGCCATAAGCGCGAAGAAACCACGATTCTTCTGTAGCCAACAATGGGAGCGGCTTATACAGCCCGCACTACTATCCACAAAGAGATCTTATAACGATAAGTGAAGAGGTTAGAGGCTCCTATTAGTTACTGAGATATTGCAGCTGTAGATTCAGATTTCATCTCTGGTTATGATTTTTTTTGAGAAATCTAGTTCATTGGTGGTAGTCTGAAGTAAATTATTAGCAACTGTAACACGATCTTCCTTCTGCTCTGTCGCACCACGTTTCATACCAATATCTACTGTCAAAATTTTACACGCGTTAGTTTTTAGAATTATTACTTCATCTTTTAGTTCTCGGCATGTTAATCGTTGATCCTCGTTCATCTCTGAATCGTTTGTACCATACTTTTATTACTGCACTTGTCGTATCACTCTGCAAATAAATGTTTCAGCTTCATACAAAATTCATTCAGGCATGGCGGCGCAGTTGGTAAAAGTGGCGGGCTGAGAACAGGAGATACTGGGTTCGAATCCCATGCTTGCCGCTTAAAAAAAGCTGTACGGGATCGACCATCCTGCTGTAAAACCGCGTTTGCATTCAAGTGTTACATTCCACATGGAATTGTTCACCCGCTCTGTACTAAAACTAACGCTGTAAAACGGCATTTTTGTTTAACCCGCTTACACCCTGGATGTGCTTTTGACAAAGCCGTCCTTCTGTCTGCTGTCTTCGAGCCTAAAATAAACGCCGTGACCGAAAGGAAGAACGCTTTCCACGAGTCGCTTCCTGGTCTTCCCATTAATCGATAACAAACGCAAGCAACTTGTGGGTCCTACCTTTTACCTTTTCTCTATAAGCGGATCCGTTTGTGGGGAATTGGGGGGCACCGTTAAGAAAAAGCTGTGCCTGGAGGCGAAGAAAATCGAAGAAAACGTTGCTGCAGTACAGTTCACTATCACATGCTGCCAGGTTACATTGCGATTTTACAAACTGTTTTTATTATATTAATATTGGATTGATATTTTCGAAGCAAACCTGTATATTCGTATATAAGATTGTTTAAGGCAGTACCAATTTAAATTGACATCTTATATGAATTATAAGTGACCCTGATCTTTACTACAATATTATTTAACAATTGCTAATCCATTAGAGAATTAGACCAGCAGATGAAATACTCTCATGATACTGTCGTTGGTCTTCTCAACTCGATAGGTAAGGTGCATGGCTGCCACACACTCTAAATGAAAAAGACAAATTCAACAGTTCACCATTACTGCTATTTTTTTACTCAAATGTTGTTAAGTCAGAAATTTACTCACGCGAGACATGGTTTGTGCCTTGTGGGACTGGGGAGGCGTAATCTACTACGGAATGTTTGAAAACAACGTAAATGTATGGGTTTAATGGGGCTATTGGACTGAAGCGACCCGACGTGCTTTTTCATCATTACACTGGTCACCAGATAGTTAGTCTGACCAAAATGCAAGTTAAGGGCTAGAGTGGGTTCAACCGCACGCACTGTATTCTGCTGTTCTAGTCCTTATGATATTCTCTGCTGCTTTCCAACTCAAAATGTGTTCAAACCACGATGCGGTGTTAAAATCGTGACTTGCCGAATTCTTTGAATTAGAATCCGGTGATTCTGTCGTCGAGGCATTGACAAGTTAGCGGAACCTCTACAAAGAATTGTAAACAATGAACTTAAGTGTATTATTAGCTGCTTTATTAAATTTTTTGATGAAAAAATAACTGAAGAAATCTGAATCCACCTATCTGACTTATTAAATTTGTATTGTAAAGTAGTTAACCGAAAAGTTAAAAGAAAAACTTACTATTAAATCACCGATGGGTGAACTAAAAGAAAAACAAAGCTAACAACACTGAAAAACAACATAATAAATATAGTAATTTAAAATCTCAGAAAACAATTTTAAATAAAATACTGGTAGTGAGAAACTAAAATTTAACAAAAACAGCAAGTTAAATAAAAAAGGCGTGGAACTTTAATATTTTTTCAACACCAGGTGGGCTTCATACACAGGTTGTCCCAAAAATATTTTTACTGTTTAAATAACGGTAAATGGAGCGTTTATTGTATTAGAAGCATAGTTTAATAAATTATTTAGGCCGAAGAGGGTACCTCTATGTCAAAGGGCTCAACTACATTAATTTTCATAACTACACTATTTACACTTACCAATCCATACATAATTTTACTTTCAGCAAGATGAAGCACCCCTCCACTACCACCATGATGTAAGGTTCTATCGCGATACGATTTTTCGAAACAAATGGATTGGGCGAAGAAGGTTTAGAACTCATTTTGATCTCTTTTTATGGAGATATCTCAAAGAGAAGGTTTACTGTAGAAGATCAGCAACAATTCATGATCCGAAATGAAATCCAAATGAAATGTTTCGTAACGCTGTAAAGTGTTATTGACTGTGCTTGGAAAAATATGGTCGTCCTGTTAATGAACACCCTACTTACTGCCATTTAAAGAGCAAGTACGCGTAAGAAATAGGGCACGCTGTTGACGTTTGTCGGCTGGTGAAAATCTTGTCGGAAAGCTCATTTGGGGAAAGCGTAAGATTTATTCGTTTTATATTTTCTTAAAAAGCATTCTGTGATACACAGGGGGTGAAGTTTTGATCCATTTTTGAGAAAAATGAATATAGTCAACCGATCGTAACAGTGTCACCAACAAATCATTGTAGATGATTTGATGATGATTTCTGCGAACCCTTGGCAGTGACCAAAACACTTATTTTCATAATTCGGCACACACCTTGTCATTTTGTTTTTTGAAAGATTTCCTACTGAAATATTTTTGCAGTTTTGGGTCTGATTTGATAATGAAGGATATCCGCATTTTAGAACTTTGTATTTGGTTGACGAAGGACATCTCTTACTGAGCTGAAAATATGGTTTTGCAGATCTCAAAGGGTCTTGGATATCTTCAGACTTATTAAGAAATTTTATGGTGCAAACTGTCGAGAAATTGGAGAAGTTTGAAATGACATTTTTCCTATTTTACACTTATCTAACGTTACGATGATATCAGTCTATTCGGCACTATTCTTAAGAAAGGCGCTATGAAATAAAACTGGGCCTGAAAAGGACATTTTCGGTCAAACCTAAATTAGCAATTGCACATGCTGACAAAAGGTTTCAATCAAGAGGCAGCAGAAGAAAATTAAACACAAGAATAATATTTCTTACGTTTTGGTGCTTGTCGCGGCTTTGGTTTATGAAAGCCTCGAGTTTGTATAAGCTAAGTATATGACCAATACAATAAATAAATGCTAAAAGTTAAAAAAAAAGCAGCAGTGTTTTGTCGTTTGTGTGAGATGAGGTCGTTTGGGCTGAACACCGAGGGCTGCATCCGAGCTTGAATAATGTGTTTTACAAGACACTGAACATACGGACTATCACTAGCAAATTTAACTTTAAGAACGTTTTATCTCCATTTATTGCAATAGATCACTACCATTATGGAAATTCGCTGTTAGCCTTTCACATAAAGCAAGCTTTGATAGGGTTTTGACATCGACTTACACAACGGTCATCTATGTTATTTAAAGTTAATTATCAACATTAGTGGTTATTAATGACCATTTAATTGGGCCAGTAGTTCTTGCATAACTATTATGTGCAATCCCTGTGGGATTGCTGGACACTCAGCTTCAGTTGACTTGGGCATTAACCTTTACCACTATCTCATCATCTTCTCCGTCAGACTCGAATAGTCTTGATTTTTGCCTGTAGGACCAGTTGAAAAGTATCTTGTATGCTGAACTTGTTCTTGATCTGTAGACGCCTATGCATCATTGCTATTTATAAAGTTATTGGGATACAATCATGACGATTGACTTTTGGGATGTATGGGGCTACTTCAAATACTCCTCGTTTAGTCGTCAAAGATAAATGACACAGTATAGTTTAAAGAAATATGTAATATGCTGTGTTTAGTAGTAAAACTATGGAGTTTTACGGGAGTCAACGGGAATTCGTGCATTTTTTATAAATGATCATAAAATTAATGAAAGTTTATGTGTCAAAAACTTATAATTATAAGTAATAGTGACTTAATTTCTAATGCTTATTATGATTACCCAGAGTGGGGCAAAACTCCTGCGCCCTAATTTTAAAGAAAGCTTATGGTAGTCTGAGGATGGGAAAAGCGATTTTATTAGACTCAGGAAGTTTTTCCTAAAGATACTTATAGTAGTAAAGAGAAAGTTTTACTGCCAAAACGTACATTTGCAAAAATTACTCTGTTGTGCTTTTTTCTCTTGAAATATTCAATTTGCAGTTAGAAGGGGAGGAGTGCTTAAACACCGGAAAACTTCGAGGCAGTAAGACGTTTCATTTTGTGGTCTCTGCGACGACCTGCGTCCTAATATGCTGTTGCTCTTCACCTGCATTTGGATTTTTGTTTTTATCCATACAAGATGGTTGATGTGAATGAACTCGCTTGGAAAACCATGGAAACATCTTTGAAAGTATACCACATGATGCAGTTTTCTTTACATAGAGAATGCAATAAAAAATCTTTGTTATTGGAGTGATAACAACCAATGCTATAGTAATCGTGTTACTAGTTAATTTGTGGCGAATAAAGTTGGGGAACTGGCTCTATTTTTGTTGGAAGGGCAATGAATGTGTTACTATCACTTTTAATCGACATGTGGAAACGATCTATCAAATTTTCTGCGCTGATTTTCAATGCACTTAAACTGGAAAATGTTTGGTTTCAACAGGACAACCTCATGGCTCTGCCATGAGTATGTCTCAAGGATGGGGTTTACAAACATCTTTTTAGGATCTCTCAAGGCATACGAAATGCAATATGTTAAGGAATCAAGCATATTCCTCAACACATGAAAGAGCAACGAAAAACTTCAGAATGGGACTTCAGCAGTGCACCAAAAATGAGAGCACCACACAAAATTTTATAGTGATCATTCTGAAGAGTAATTACTATCAACTTTAAATACGTCTGATGGTACAGACAAAGAAGCGTTGGTTAAGGTAATCCACGCTTTGATATTGGTGATCAACTCATTGAAAGCGTCATAGACCGATTTTCTGGTTTTTTAAATATTGGGTGAGTGAGCAGATGCCATCTCTCGTTAGTGATAGAAGTGATCATATTGAATTCGATATGGGAGCAGGCGTAGTGGTAGTGAAAGAAGTTGTGGTTGCTTTTACTAAGGTCTTTTGGCTTCAAATGGTAATTGCATTTTGTTATTTTATCGGGGACTATTAAAAAAAAAACTTTGAATAATTATGCATCAATCTGACATCACAAATATCGTTCTATAAAAATATTTTACACTTCCTTGTGGAGTATCGCGTTTCCCTTTGAAACCCATATACTTATAGTTTGAAAAGAGTATAGATCAAGACAAAGTTGTTGATTAGTACTGACTTCTAATTTTATATAGCTGACTTGATTTTCTTTCCTCTTCAACATTCTGAAAACCCAATAAAATTTAATATACCTGACTAAGTCAACAACTATTTGTTGTATGCTACTGTTTTGTCTTAAAAACTCAATTAATCAATAAGTTTATAGTATTTTTGTGACCTAATATGGATAATACAGGGTGGCGCAAAATTACCTGACCATTGTGAAACGTTACTAACTGTTGCAACTTTTAATTCAATTTTTAGGCAATTTAGCGTGGACAAAGATCTCAGATAGTGATATTTTATTTTAAAAACCAGCGATTAGTGGTTCTAAGGTAATAAATTTTTATAGATAATTTTGTACTATTAGAACAATAATTCAAACACAGAAAAAAGCCACGAAATGCAGAATCAGTTGACAAGCTCTTGGCGTTTGTTACAACAAGCTTTAAAGAAAGGCCTACGTCTCTCTTCACAGAAAATTCAGTTAGTTTAAGCTGTCTAACTTGAAGACCGACTAGCACGTTCCCAATATGCTCAATTTTCAAGTCTTGCAGAAAATTATGCAAATTTAATAAGTAACGGAGCAAGTTTTGTCTTAAGTGGAATTGTTGATAAATAAAATAGCTGATTTTGAGCAGGGTGAACCCTAGATGCATACAGCCCTGGTAACGGTTTGGTTTTCCACAAAGTGTGGCCGTGTTAAAGGGTCGAATGGGCAGGGGCTGATTCTGAACTTACAGTTCCAACAAGATGGCGCCGCAGTCCACACCGTTAGGGGCACAATTCATCTCCTAAGTGTCTCACATCAAAAAGTTGTGATGAGAAATGGTCACTGTGTTCACGGGACTTGAGGACTAGATCAAGGATAAAGTTTATGTTGACAATCCCCAAATAATTGAGGCCTTAAAAGAAAACACTGACAAGTTATTTACCTTTAAAATCTGAATACACCAACGCCTGTTGTGATGTTTCAAATCAGCAGCATGTAGCAGAAACATAATTCAAAAAATGCAGCCCATGTTTTGATAGCTTTCAGATAAGATGGCAATATAAACGCGATGATCGTAAACGTAATTACCGCAGTACATAAAACGCAATTTCGTCACCTTTTAACGGTAACGAAAAGTTAATTTATGTTTTAATATTCCTTTATGGGAAGCAATAAAACATTATTTTAATACACTTTCGAATGCGGCTCGCGGCGTTGGCATTCAAGCAGCAGTTTGTTTGGCGAAACTAAAAAATATTGTTTTAAATCATTTTGTCTGGTCTGGCGAAGAAAACATCGAAATATTTAATTCCCATTAAGTACACCGTTTTGTTGTCTAATTACAAGTGAATTCAAAAACTATGATTATCAAAAGTGGATATTTATGCAAGTTTTTTGATAGCGACTTAACGAAGAATTCCTGCTCTTGGTTCGATGGCCCCAGATATGCAGCTTCACAACAATTTTTTCGAAAATGTCATGGTAAAATATACACACAGGCGAGTTGGGAATGATGCGCCTTAATAGCAAGCTGCGATTTAAACTATCTGGCAGCATTAAGATAATTTGACTTGGAATATTCGTTCTTCACACCACGATTTCTAACACAAAGTTTATTTTTAACCCAACGTTGAGCGTTTGCAAAATTTTTGGACAGCAATTCTGATTTAAAGGAGGCGTATTTTAAGCTGAAAGTCGCCTAATAAGAGCTATAAAACGGCTTGCATAAGAAAGGAGAGATAAGAAACCAAAATTTGCCAGTGGATTTAGCGACTAGCCGCTCAAGAGTGCAAACAACGCCATAAATAATTGGCTAGGAAATTTGGAAACGGGGAAATTAAATCATCAGCACTTAAGCCGAGCCAAAGTTTTTATAGACCCCGAGCAGGGTTCCTAAAACCTTCTTTATATTAATCCTGTCTATAAAGTAAGATTATGTAAAGTCTGCATTTAGGATTATTATGAATCGGATCATTAGTTGCTAAAGATTTTAAACTCAAAAACTCAAATTGGTTATACAAGGCGTAACAATGCAAAAAATTAGTCGCCAATATCTACGAAAGGCACTTTCGGCAAGCTACAATATGCCACTTTTCGTTTATCTCTCCAAATTTCAAGAGCCGAGAAAAAAATTAGTTTCTGGGTTTATGCAGGCGACATTTTATTTCTGTTTTTGAATGGATTGTGTCGTTTGAGCTGTATAGAGCATGACAAACGGGCAGGCAGATTGGAAGAGAGACAGACAGATATACAGACACTGCTACTTTTATAAATATGGATAGAAAGTAAACTTATATAAACAATGGTGACAAAACGTTATAAATCCAGCATACTAGGAAAGAACGAAAAAAATACATAGAAAAATTGTATGTAGAAATGTTTGATATTTGAGACGATCTTAAAAGGTATTGGACTCTGACAACTAGGCAGTGAGAGCGGACATATGAGAGCCTTAACTTCTCACTTCACAGACTGTGCTCCCACGCGGGACGTTAGAGCTTTACCATTAATATGTGTAATTCTGATTGAGCGGTTAGTTGTTTAAAGTCGAGGATGTAAGGAATTTTCTTGGAGAGTATCGGCACTATCTTCTGTGTGTTGTACCTCACTGATTGAAACAAGTTTTAATTTATTTAGAAAGTGATACATTAAAATAAACAATGAGATAGTTGAGTATCTGGTCGAACATCTAACTGTTCATAACCTCTAAGAGGGTTATTGAATTTAAAGCGAAAACTGCACAAATATGGGAAAAAGAAGAGTCTGACAAAGAATGGTATGAAAAAAGTGCGACTTTATGTAGTAATAAAAAGACAGAGCAGACTAAAGATGTGAGAAATAAAGAGACCGACGAAGATGATATAGGAAAGACAGTGAAGATTATATAAGGAGATGTAGCAAACAAAGAGTTTGCAAAAGAGTAGTAGAAAACAAAGAGACTATAGAAAGAGAAGTTGGAAATGGAAACACTCAAGAAAGAGACTACATTTAACAACATCTAGTAAAGTTCATCTTTTATAAGTCATAAAATGTAGCTTACAAAACACCAGGAAATAAGAAGAGACACCAAGAGATACTTTCTCTGCTGCAATCAGCTCCCACAGCATTATATAAAATACGAAATTTCATAGCTGGGTTTAATAAATACATTTAAAATGTTGTATTTCTAAACACTACAAAGCGATTCAATGACAATATTTTGTGATACCTAAACATTTCCTAAGTTTGTCCACAGAGTCGACGTTTTGAATCTTTTCTAGTTAAGTAAATATTGATTTCGATGTTCAAGCTTTGCTTGATACCGTACGGTTTTGTGAGAACATTGGGTTTAATGGTCTAAAACGTACATATGAAATCTTTAGACTTATAGGGTGTAGTACAAAGTCAAAGAAATGTGAACTATCGACCACTAAACTCCGCAGGACGTTTTTGAATATTTTTGACATAGAAATTATTATTTTCTCATTCTTGTAAAATTAACATGCAAACGAATCACATATAAAGATAAACCAAACAAGAGCCATTTAGAAGTAAAATAAAGATTTGTACGCAAAACATTTCAATATTTTTAGAAATAAAAAACGTAACACTACAAGATGGCACGAAAGAAAAAAATTGAAAAATGTGAAAGCAATAGAATAAAAGAAGAAAAAAAATAGGAGGTTATAATAGTTTACCAAATTTCTTATGCACAACAAGCTAAAATGTTCAGAAGCTAAATTAAAGAAACCTGGCTATGTACGAGAGTCAGCCAATTATAAACCAGAATTTCAGTTTTACGCGTTGTAAGGTGAGCAGAAAAGGCTGCAGCTTCGGAATCTTGCACTGAAGATTTTTTAGTCAGAATACTTGTACTGTTGATTAACGATTGTGCAAATTGGTTTTGAGATCGGAATGAGCCACAATAGTGTATAGATGACTTTTACTGACGGTAATGGATTTAAAAAAATCCTGGTCTTAAACTGTTGGTCAGTTTCGACAATAAATTGAGTATTTGTTCTAGACGATACTAAAACATCCTCATCGCCCTGCGTTCATTTCTTTGGACCACCGAGAAAAGCACTTGGAAGACTTTGACGACAATGTTAATGGAATCAAAGGGCTATCTATCCCTTAAGAAAAATGCGTTTCGAAGTCGGAAGTTTGTGCAGAAAATAACATTGCATTTTTTACATTTTTATGATGCTGCAGAAAATTAAAAAAATAATTTAGATTTATATTTGATTCACCTTGGTAAGAGTGTCGTCTAAAAATTATCACTAGATATCACAGGCAAGAAAGTCTAGTAAAAAAAATAAAAGTCTAAATTTGCTGTTCTTAAGTTACCTTAACTGTTCGGTGTAAGAGCAAAGAAGATCCTAATATCCTGTAAGAGGAAAGCATGTTAATCGAAGAGTTTTTGGCAGATCGCAAAATTTGTGTATTCTTTTTAGAAACTATTAAAACACACTACGTTTAACTAGCTACAGCTTTCTCTCTATAAACAAGAAGGATAGCACATAAAATCCCCTAACCGCTGGTCCCTTTTAAAAAAACAAAAAGGACAGACAAATTTAACGTAGAATCCGAATCCGCGATTAGAAAGTCAATAACACTAGTGCAAGCGGCCTAAAAATAGCCCCTTTCATTTTAAAAATCTATACACAGTTTAGAAAAATTTTTATAAATCCTTTATAATACGTAAGCACAGATCCCTAACCGCCGGTTTTGACGTAAATACGAATCCGCGATCAAAAATTCAAGAAAACTAGTGTAATTGGCCTAAAAATAGGCCCTTTTATATTTATATGCCAGTGGCTACATTTAAGCGGGGAAAAAGGTGGGCTTGCACTCCTTAAAAGACGCGAAGCGCCTCAACGCACACCGCTCGAAAGCTTTACCATCTCGTACACAGAAGTAAAATTTAACAAGTACGCGAAGCGGCCTTTACGTTATAATCTAGTCGAAACTAGAAACAATGTTGATTACATTTTTTATGCTAAATCTCTGTGTGAAGGACAAATGATAAACCAAGGCTTTAGGTTACATGCTTAAGTATTTGCTTCAATCAATTCGTCATTGCCGTCTTAATTTGTGGGTACCTGAGAAGTGATTCCTACTGACCTACTCCTGTATAAGTCCAAAAATATTAGGCCAAATAACCCGATCTGTTGCCATGTGATTTTTATTGCTTTTCCGTGTGAAAATTCTGCTGAAAGAGAAGCATGACAAAAATATATGCTAAGAAGCAGCTGTGCATAGACAGGCAAAGAGATCACTTTGACATGACCTAAGATCATTAGTTGGCAAGTTGAATAAATTATTTTTTAATAGTCCAGTTCTGGAACTTTGGTTGTACTGGGTGCGTAATTTAATTTTAGGTCCCCTACTTTCAATTGATGATGATACTTCTTGAAATTCCTATATCGTACTAGCTGTATAATCACAATGAAGAACAGTATGTTAGCTTTTTACAACGCACTACAAAAGGTGCATATTGTATTAACATAACCTAAAAATTAGTAATGCGACAAGCTACATTTACGACACTGGCACTTTTTGTGTTTTAACTGAAAAAAGTGTTGAATTTAGAATCTTAGACAAATGAAAAGTCAAAAATGAAAAGCTAAAACTGGTTTTGAAAGGGCTTGCAAAGAAATTCAGAGTGACATGTCAAATCATTTCTAAGTGGCTACGTACAAGAAAGGTCATTGGGTTCATTACAGCTCACAGCTGAGAAACATGAGTACAACATTGTCATGTTTTTGCTTTCCAGGTTCAAAAACAAAGATTTCTTACATCAAATCGTGGCTTGTTGGTGAGGTAACGCCAACGGGTCTGATTTAGTGATGTTCTGCATTCAAAAATGCGTTGTTCTGGCAAAGAAAAACAAAGTTATGTTGATTTAGAACAATGCACAAACACACACCACCAAGACAATTTTGCAAATGATCACCATCCTGTTTTGGCATGTTTTCTATACCTTGGACAATGAGAGTTCTGCAAATCCTTGATACATTGACACCAACTTGACTTCTGTAGAGGATGTCGAGAAAAGTCCTTTTTTGTCGTCTACCATCCCATCACTTTCTACAATCTTCCACCACTTTGAAATAGATGCTGTATGTGTATAAAAGTATAGATAACGCCATTCTCTTTATAAATAAGTGACATCAGAAGGGGTTGCTTATTAGACCTTATATCAATTTCTAGATTAAATTGACGGCAACGTAGAAAACTGCCAGCTTGTTCTTCTAGATTCCGTCAGTTTTTTTGTACTCCTGCCGATCGAGAGGGTGCAAATATGATTCTGGTACTTTTTTCGGGTTTTCACTTTTAGCCCTAGAGGTAGAAAGTTCCTTCCTTTTACAACACTCACGATGTTAGGAGCAAAAAGTATGATATAAAATGGTAAAAGTTGAGCTTGGTCATCCAGAGAACTAGCAAGGTAATGGAATTTTACGTGCCCAAAACTTAGCAAAGCTGATATAGCCGTATGATCTTATAAAACTTTGTAATATATACCATCCCAGTACATTTCTAAAAAGGTAAAGATTATTCTACAAATTTGCTGCGGGGAATTACTGATGTGCTCAAACTGAGAAATTTCTAGTTGACCAAGTCATCAGTCACCAATAATCTTCATGTCACTCTTTAAAGATCTAAAGCGCAGTCCACGATATGCATTGCTTTTGTGTAGCTCTCTTTGAACTTCAATAAAATCTATTCTCATAACGATGTGTAGGTAATGAGCGGGACTTTTACAGAAGTTGCTTTTGGTTGATGATTTATCTACATATCGCAGTATGTTATTTTCATAGCCTCAAAGTATGTGTGTAGAAGGTGCTTAAATCCTAGCGGTGTCCTAATGATTGTCCTTCATTATTCTTCTTGTTACACTTGCTAAAGAACACTTGTAGCTCTACCAGAGCAGTCTATGTTAACATCTCCGCTCTTCAAAGAATTTTAAGTCGATTACTCATTAATATGTTTCAAAGCTAGTATTTTTCTTGCAATGGTACTTTTAGTTGCGTCTATCCTTAAGAAAAGAAACAATTGCACCGTGCAAAAATAGAGAGGGTTGAAAGAAGCTGATGATAAAAACTAATGACTTCAGTGGTTGTGGAGTTGTCACTTGAGGTTTTGAACTGTCTTCGTCTTCTTCTCCTTCTCTTTTTTGTAGTTTTTCTGGACACTTCTTAACATTTTAACCATTCTGTTGTCATCGGCTCTGCTCACACGGTCATTCCTATACCTTTTTCTTTTTCTTATAAATTTGACTATACGAACGATGTTGCATTCATCCCCTATATTTTTATTTCTGATTCTATCTTGCCTCTTTACTTATTTTAAAATTTAATCAAATACTAACATGAGTTACATTTCCTTCTATGCAAATTTTGGTATTTCTTTAGTGGTTATACACATTCTAGTAATCATTCTATTCTTTCTTTCTTTTTTTAATACTACAGTACATTTGTTTTTTTAATTCAACGACTATCCATTTAAAAGCTCGTGTTGCTTTTATAAAAAAATTATCCAACCTTATTCTGGAAAAGACATCACACATGTACACCTTGCGGAGTTTGTGGATAATACCGCGGTCGTCGCCGTGCCGTCACGGCTGAACGGCGAAGGTAATGTGGGGGAAGCTACCTCCGCGGTACTGATACACCTGCGAGGCCTAGAACACGATGAAATGCTCCTGAAGGATCCTGCTGGTTGCATAAATAGTATACAGGGGAGCCGTGAAAAAAGTCAAGTTACTGAAAGCGTATTGTTTTCCTAGAAAAACATTCCAAAAAACCTAAGTTGAACAGGCCGCGCCAGCACTAGCGTCTAAGCGACGAAGCGGTGGCTACGAATGTAAAATTGGTAGCTAATGTTAGTGTTGCGGTTCAAATGGCTGTCATTTAAAAATAGGGTTTTTTGATTATGCTTTATTACCATTTGTTTATTATATTATATTCTATGTTTCATTGGGCGTTTTCACTAGCCTAACGCAGAACTTAATGTGAAAGCTTTACACGGAATTTGCGTTCATCACTCGTGTAACTTCTCATTTAATTCGTCGACAATTATAGCCCTACCACCTAATGGGATTACATGTCTATTCCGAGCGTATATCAAGTACCTGAATAGCAGCAATTTATTGTGTTTGAGTATTACAAGAGCTAAAAATCTGTTCTGGAACTTTTCTAACAAAGGTTGTATAGCAATGTCAAAATGGGACATTTCAGCTGATATTCATCAATAAAGTACCATCAAACTTAAGCAATCTTAGACCTCCACCGATCTGGCCCACAGGAGGAAAAACATTTTGCCATACTATAGGATAGGCAACAGTTTTATAAAAGCCGCCGCGATTGCTCTTTCCAGCCAATATCCGCCGTATATCGATACGTGTGATTACCTAACGCCGCCTTTATCAATGTGTCAATCAGCGGAATGGCGAATTATGAAAGTGTATCCCACAATCGCAGCAATGGGGTATGATATGCAAGTTTGTGCAGAAACGTTCGCGGCGTTGGCTAATTTTACGATCGCAATCGCATTAACATTCCTCGGCAGCGTTTACATTTCGCACATCGGTCGATAACGCTCGGGATGATGCAACCGCGGTCTTGGAAATTCATTACCCGTTTAAAGCTCTGCCTTGAAAAAGCTGTAAGCAGCCGGCGGATCATGCGGAACGCCTCGGAGAGGAGAAGCACTAAACAAACGCCCCCCGATGCGCGGGCAAGGCCCCGGCCGCTGCAGAATCGCCAGGCGGAAGTTGTCTCTAATAGCAACAATTAAAATGGTGCCACAGCGTTGCTATGGGCGTTCGCGAGATCAGTATCTCGGCAGCGATGATCCATCAATTGCGATGATCGATAGCGAACTGCAGCGGCAAGGCTGCGCGGTTGCTCACCATGCTCTGCATGTTACAAACAAGGAACTCGGAAGAAATTGGCGGTCTGAATGTGGAAAAATTCAATTTATCAATTACTCAACATGCAGAATACCACTTTTGCTGCTATGCAGCATGTGGGTTTTAATGTTCTAATTTGCTTTCAAGCTGAAATAATAAAGGTTAATGTAAGGCTAAACGTCTCAGAAATGTTAGCTAAACCCACACGGATTGTTTATTACAGAAAAATTTAAGAGGTTTGTTGCTCGTGTTGCATTGTAAAAATAAACATCGAACGGAGGTGTGAATAAGAATGGTGACCGTAATTGCTCTTTCTAAAAGTGGTCACCATGTAAGGTTTTTTGACCAGCAAAACTCTGATAAGGTCTTTAAAGTTTGCGACAATATAAGACCGAAATAACCCTAAATTCCATAATACGTGCTATACGTTCCAAAGGTTTTAGCTATGAGTATGTACATTCATCAAATGAAGATTGATTAGATATTTTCAAGACATTAAATGATGATTGGTTATTATGAGGTGCGTTCAAGTTCTAAGGTTTACAATTTTTTAACCAAATGTTCGATTAGACGTTTTCCGCAACGTCATCGCCATAAATCCATGGTGCTGAGAACACATCTTTAGGGGTGTGTTTTGCCCACTGGAAAATTGCTAATGCATGTCGGCGATATCACATCGTTGTCACCTGCGCAGCCTTGTATTTGTCGGTCAGCATTCTTAGGACTCAACTTGAAGAAACTTTCGCTTCTTCAAATCATGCAAAATAAACTTCACAGATCTTACGAAAACGCCAAGTTTAGAGGAGATATTACGCACATCTAATCAACGCTCTTCCATAACAATGCGCTACACTCGCGCAATCATGGTTTCGGTCCGGCTGCATTGGTTTATTGTCACATCACTCTCGACATTCTTTAAACACATACACACATTTTTAATGCATAACGCCTCCACTGCATATCTCACTCTATGGGTGATTAACTTGGATAGGCGTTTCATCACGCAAGAAGAGAAAGCGGATGTTTAAGTATAATAATATTTAAAGTATACAAAGTAACACTCACTGCAGTGACGGTAATGCAACCCGTACAATGCATTGTGCTGCCATCTATATTACAAATTCAGAAATATTTTTCGCGTCATTTAAAATTTACCGCATCTTTCTACTTACTCTCACTGCTAAAAAATGTGAGGCCTTACAACTCGAAAGATTTATTTAAATGGCCACCTTTAGCTTCTATACAAATTTTGACTGACTGCATCCCTTAAGGCTTCCTTTAAGTGATCAATCTTCTTAAGCAAACAATATATTCTAAACCTACTAAAAGTTTAAGATTATTGTGCTTTCTGCTCACCTCAATCGGAAAAGCTTGTAATAGAAAAGTTTTATCACACTTTCTAGAATGGTTGTTTATGAACGCCTCATATTCACTGAAACCCTCTTTTAGATTTTTTAGATACTCTTTATCGTTTGGTTTGTTAACTGTAATTGTTTTTCTGGACCTTCTAGATCTTTGACGACCCTTCAGTCTCTAAGACAAACACATAGCTAATGTTTAGGGGTCGTAGAGCTCTTAAAAATCATTAAAATCAACCCTCTTTTCTATTTCTCACTTATGTAACGCTACAACAGCAACACAATGCTCTTTATCAATCCACTCTAGTGTTAAACAACAAAAATATTTGGCAAAAACACAACGCAACTTTCAATTTCAATAACTGACAATTGCAACCGTAGGTGAACGTTATGGATATCGCAATTTTGAGTAAAGTAAGGGTGGGTTCATGTCAAAATCTCCAACATCAAGGAAAAACAAAGAAAATAAGATAGGAAGAGCGCTGGAGGTTCGCAAAAGATGTGCCAGGAATGAATTATAGGCAGAATTGTCCATAAGTGGCGTGTTCGCGGATGCATAGGCTCGCGACGTGTTGAAGTACCGGCCTCGAATTTCGTACGCAACACAGTTCCTCCAACGCAACAATGACCGTGACTAAGCTTATCAACCAGACAATACCGCACTAAAAAATAGTTAACAATCAATATTACACAATTAATGCTACATTGTGTAACCCCTATTTATAGCCGCGCGAACGCCGTGAGAACCGCGCTTTCGGCAGGATTTCGGCAATGTTTTGACAAAAGCAATGTTGAAAAGTAACTGTACTTACATGTAAGTGCGCAATCTGAAGACTTTGCTCGCTTACCTGAAAATAAAATGAAGGATTAAAAATTGGTCCATTCTGCTGTTGATCTTTTCAGTGACAAAATGGGTGCAAAAAAATCAACGCTAAATTTAATGTTGGCGCCATCTGTGAGATTGTTTTGGTTAACAAGTATAAGACATTTTGTTTTTCAGTGGTTTCAGGAATCAGAATAGCGTTTTGTGGTATCCTTGTGTTTATCGTGAAGGTCTACTATCAGAATGACGAATATCTTGGGACGACGATTAGGAAATTCAAGGCAAATTCGATAAGAAAGAAAATTGTTAATTTTGGAAAAAATGAATTTTCTTTCATTTCAATCAGATGATAAGACCGGTCACTGTGACCATTCTCTGTTAGCTCTGTGGAAGTGAGACCACTATTTTCTTCAGAAGAAGAGCAGCTCAGCTCAATATGAACGATTGGACAGTCAGGAAGATCCTGAAAGTAGATTTGGAAATGTTTTCTATAAGATCCAACCGCGGCTAAAAATTGTTAATCAGATTTCGAAAGGAAAAATGCATACCTAAATAAGCCAAACTATCGTTATGGGGGCAAGGAAAATCCTCATGTAAAGTCAGAAGACTCCACCCAAGAAAAGTCAGTGTATGGTGCTCAATCACCCAATCGGACGATTCTGCCTCTTGAAAAATGTGGATAAAAATGTTTATCGAAAAGAAATTCGACGTCAAACAATGGTTGCGGACTATTGGTTCTAGTAAGACGGAGCCACATCCCATCGCACTGCGAATGATTTCGAATTGATTTCCATTGTATTTGAAGATACAACTTTCGGGTTGGATGTCTACAAAGTGGCATTAATTGAGCAAGTAATTCATCCGATCTCTGGGGTTATTTGAAATATCGAGGAACTCAAAAATCGGATCACATGTTTACTTCATCCCAAATCATGTTCGGCACAAGGCTACGATAGCCTTTGAAAGTCAGCTGCAGCATGTGGTTACTAGTAAAGCTACCCACTTCGAAAACATTCTCCGTTAAATGTCAATTATCACTCTATTACCATATCTAAGAATAACATTTTTGCGTTTTTTGTAATCAATTTTTCAAAAATTGCGCTTATTATCTCGCATCTAGTATAAGGGGAGTTAAAAAATTGTTTGATTAACGTAAAAAGCGTTTTTTGTTAAGACAAACATTTAAGTTGTGTGCAATTCATTACTGCGAATTAGTTTTAATTTACCTTAACTAACATCTGTATGACACGAGTCTTTTCTCAAACATTACGGTTTACACAAGAGCTAAACGAGCCAGATAAATCATTCGCTAATTACGAGCACCATAGCCAATTTAATTAGCTGTTATTTTGCAGATGTTGCAGTGCTTTAAAAGAGTAATAACGTTAACGCATTAATGTTGCAACAAAAGAGATACACCAGGTGCAGCCATTAAATAGTAGAATTAATGCATTTTTTATTTAAGATTCGGAGGAATTTTGCGAATTGTATTGATATGTAATTAATGATGCTTCCCTTTTTATAATTCTTTGAAGTGAAGGAAATATTTTGGGTAAGCTGCTCTTGCTCAGCTTAATAACATTTGCGACCTGTTCTCTAGTCCTAATTTTATAGCTCTTTGGTCTGTACGTTTGTTAAGTATTTTGACAGATGACTTCTTCTTCTGAGCCGGAACGATAGTGTGTTCGCGGCGCACACCCCAGTTACTTGCCAAATGATCGTCTGTCAAAATACGTTGTAAAGCTTATGGTATCAAAGGAGTCAGAAGGGTTGTAGACGAGTGTTATAACCAAGTTAAGGCGCTTTGCACAAATTTATACCAAAAACATCCTTACAAAATATCTCGCGAGCGTACAAAGGGCATCAAGAAAGTTGTACTTCAAAGGGGTACAAAATTATGCGTGACAACAAACATTTCTATAAAATAACTGCTTTAGAAGCGCCAAACTATTAAAAAATTACCAGCAGTTCTCTGCAAGTCCAAGCGACCGTTCTTGAAATAAAGGTCATGTCGTCGGCTCGTTATTTGGAGCATATACAACGGAATGTGATATAAGCATTCATACTTTTTTTCATAAACATTTTTATATCTTTGTAACTCGGTTTTTGTATCATTAATCATGCGGTCACCGGAAGTTGTAATAAACATTGCCTTTTAAATGAAGCCGGCTTTATTAAAGCCTTGCAAGAATGCTACATTGTTTATTTTAGTCAAAATGACTTATTTTATCGAAAAAAAGCATCTATAAGAAACCTCATTTAATTATTCATGTCGTGTTTGATTTTACAAAACTAATGTCATAACCATCCCAATATAATAATCAAAGAGGTGATTAAACAAGAGCCAATAATAAGCAAAAAATAAAGGAAACATCTAAACCGCTTCGGTCACATGACTAGGATCAACCCAAATGGGCTAACCAAAGGTTGGGGAGCAAAAATTCACAAGAAAAAGAGAAAAAGAAGACCAAGAAAAACGAGTCTACAACAAAGGGCAAAACAATGAAAGAGTTGAAGAGAAAGGCATTAAATAGAAAGCATTGGAAGTAATTAGTCTTAAAATTCTACCGATCATGAGATATAAATATCCATATAGCCCAAGAAGGTCTGCGATGACCACAAACACCCAAAAACATCATGGCGCTTGCTACCGAGGTCACCTGTTGAGAAGCTTTAGACCAATTCAACCCACGAGTAGTAAAAGTGGGTGCGAGGTAGGGCGTGGCCATTAATGGGATTGGATATCGCAAACCATGCATTAACTATTAAGCACATAATAGCCAGGACTGAAAATTTCGGCTTGCAGAAGGTTTGGAGTAGTTTGCCTTTTAAAGTCACTTGCTCTGACTCCGATTTTCTGTGGTTTCTCTCAAGCTTCGAATGAAAGCAAATACTGGAGCATATTGCACTATTGATAGAAGGTAAAAACATGTATGTTTTGATCGTACGTTTCATTCATGCGGTTACGATTATTAGAAAACGGCAAAGATACTTCAAGGTGGATTTTTGAGGATAGTGGGTTCGAAGAAACATTTACTGATAAAAGTGGGCTTGTGAATCTGAATGTAATATAGTAACAAAGAAGAAATTTACCAAGTGGTTAGAAGGTATATCGTGATAGTGATGGTGATCTTATAAAGTTCCTTTTTCCTTTCTTCAAAGTGCTTATCAAAATCTAAATTTACATATTTCCAGCTCTTTTTAGATGATCTTATTGGCAATAAATATACCTATATGTGAAGCAGAAAAAGTACACAAGGCGACTCTACTAAGAAAATACTCAGTGTGGCACTCATGGAAAGATATTTCATCAGAAGAAATAAAGATGTTCTTTGACGTGAACTAAACACGACTCTGAATGTGAAGACGCAATTAGTTGACTATCGACCAGATATTGGTTGGATGCTGCTATTATTTCTTCCTGTCGTAGCGAAAGAGAATGTGCGTACAGCAAAAATTCAGATGAAGAATGATGATGATGAGAATGATTGGAGTACTACAATGTTTACAAGCTATTGCAAATTGGTCATATACAGGATGCTTATAAGATAAATTAAGAAATTTTATAATAAAATCAAACTGCAAATATCTGCTAGATGCCCTTTTCCCTAGTAATAAAATATAGTTAGACTTATTTTCAATCAATTTATTTTGATCAAGACCTTGGTCAAAGAAGCTCTAAAAATTGACAACAAATTCCACTTCTTGGGTACTGTACTAGATATAAATATGCCTTTTTCTCTGTTAAGTACCGTAAAATCCGCGGCGTTATTGATTAACGAGCAGAAAACAAACGGTGTGCAAAAAATAGATTAGAAAATTACTAGACAATATTTTGGCTTGACTACTCCTGTAGATGACCGGAAGCCTTTATTAATTATTAATATTTTGTAAAGAGCATATAGAGATAAAGTGTAATTAAACGTTTATGTTTGCATTACGTTCAATCTACTTATATCAATACCATACATAATGTTATCAAAAACAAAACTGTTATTCAATCATTACCTACTCGATAACAACGGTGTAGTTCTTATGTCATGGCATCCTTCGTTCGGTTTGCAAAAAAGCAAACTTTTTACTTCAAGTTAGCTGCATAGCAGATATTCGGTCAGTTGTTAATAGCAGCGCGCGCGAGCGGACGCGAGTTTTGCATTAAAATTTTTGAACAACGGTTTTGGTGTTTCGCCCCAGACGTTCCTTGTATGCCGTTCCCAGCTTGGAAGAAATCTTCTCACCACCAGCGGACCGAGTGAGTTCAGGCGCGCCCCGGTTATGGAAATGGTGCGTAAACACCACTTCCCCGACCTAACAGAAAATTTAACGTTTGCTGTGGGTTAGGTGAATGCAGAGCCCTCCAACTCAACAATTGGTAAGTCGTTTTTTATTTTTCTACTAATAATGGGATGCATGATAAAGGAATAAGGTTGAACATGTCGCTCGCAAATTATTCCCACACTGTCAAAAAGAATAGTTTTAAAAATTTCATCAACGTGGATATTCAAATGGTCGGTTGTTGGGACTGATTTGCAATAAAGATATGCATTTGTGTAGCGCTACACATAATTGGTGGTACGCATGGGTTACTTACAATTGCAGGTATCAAATATGACATCAAAAATGTGGATAGTTAAAGAAGAAATACAACAGTTTTTATGATGTTTTAATTAGAATAGTAATTTAGCTTATAATGTAGCACTTACAGCGAGGCGGTTATAATCCATACCCCAATAGCTCGACTAGTTGTTTCGTTATTTGCAACCGAATTTTACTGATTTACAATTCATTGTATTATCGAATTTTTTGGGTGGTAGTATATTAACGCGAACGTTTGCAAGTCCTTTCTACAAAATAAATCAATGCTGAGGATTAGGTATAGGTAATGCAGAAATGATCCCCCCATAGTATCTGTAAAAGAGTCCATCAATCGGTTCCATTATCTTTTTTTTTTATGTAAGTAGAAGTAGCTTTCAGCTCCATATTCGAATTAGTCGATCCAAAATAAACTATTTATTATCTGCAAATTATTTTCATTACGTGCACAACTTATTGCATCAATGAAACGCTTTTTGGATTCCAAAAATAGTTTTATATTTTTCCATCTGGACCTCTATTAATTGGTCGACCGTCTCTTTACTCTTATGGGTATTTATCAACCCGAAACCCTACCTGCAAAGAAGGTCAAAGTTAGTTAAAGATTAGGTGCAGAAGTGTTTTTTCAATGACTCTAAAAGAACCAACAAATCGGTTACGTTATCATTTCCTGTGTAATGGGAATATTCTAACTCCAAATTCAAACTAATCGGCCCGAACTGCCCAATCGATTATCTACAATCCAGTTCTACATAGATAAATCACTGCGTTATCTAAACGCTTTTTGAATTTTGCAGGTTTTCTTGCATATCCCCCATCTAGACCTCTGTCAGTCGGGCGACCGTCTCTGTACGACCGGTACCACTTAGGTGGGAGTGTATCAACCCTGAACGTTCGTAATCCCTCTCTACAAAAGAGGTCGGCGTTCGCTAAGGGTTAGGTATAAGCAGTGCAGTAGTACGGTCTCCTAGTGGACGTTAAAGAACCGGCTGATTGGTCCTGTTATCTTTTTCTACGTGGCTAGGAGCTTTCAGCTCCAAATTCCAATCAATCGACCCGAACTGCCCAATCGATTATCTACAATCCAGTTCTACACAGATAAATCACTGCGTTATCTAAACGCTTTTGAATTTTGCAGGTTTCGCATATCCCCATCTGGACCTCTGTCAGTCGGGCGACCGTCTCTGTACGACCGGTACCACTTAGGTGGGAGTGTATCAACCCTGAACGTTCGTAATCCCTCTCTACAAAAGAGGTCGGCGTTCGCTAAGGGTTAGGTATAAGCAGTGCAGTAGTACGGTCTCCTAGTGGACGTTAAAGAACCGGCTGATTGGTCCTGTTATCTTTTTCTACGTGGTAGGAGCTTTCAGCTCCAAATTCCAATCAATCGGCCCGAACTGCCCAATCGATTATCTACAATCCAGTTCTACACAGATAAATCACTGCGTTATATAAACGCTTTTTGAATTTTGCAGGTTTCCTTGCATATCCCCCATCTGGACTTCTGTCAGTCGGGCGACCGTCTCTGTACGACCGGTACCACTTAGGTGGGAGTGTATCAACCCTGAACGTTCGTAATCCCTCTCTACAAAAGAGGTCGGCGTTCGCTAAGGGTTAGGTATAAGCAGTGCAGTAGTACGGTCTCCTAGTGGACGTTAAAGAACCGGCTGACTGGTCCTGTTATCTTTTTCTACGTGGCTCCAAATTCCAATCAATCTCCTTTAAACTGGTCGATCTAATATATACAACCCAATTCTACTATGCGAATAATTCATTGCATTTGCAAAACACTTTAAATTCGAATGTTTCCTCGTATCTGGATCTCTATGAATTGGTAGACCGTCTCACCGGCGTGGAAGCAAATTAGTTCTTAAACGTTAATTACTCCCTGCAAAGAAGGTTAATGTCAGTTAAGGGTTAGGTATAAGCAGTGCAGAAATTTTCAGTCCCGTTATCTTTTTCTATGTAATAAGTAGCTTCCATCTTCGTTCGGCTCAGTCGGCCCAAACTGGCCGATTTCCTATATACAACGCGCAGAGTGCACTGTATTAACAAAACTTTTTTTGGATTCCAAAAGCTGTTTCATATTCCCCCTTCTGAATCTGTATCGGTGAAAATGAGACGAGCCTAGCTAAGGATTATATATATGTAGCCGAGAAATTGTCACTTAATATTAAAAAACAACTATTCGGTCGCGTTATGTTTTTCTATAATTTTTTAGGTTTCCCAGCTTCAAATTTTAATCGGCCCGATCTGGCCGACCTACAACCTAATTTTAATACACGAATAATTCATATATACTAGCATTATCGAAATGCTTTTTGGTTTTGAAAAGTATTTTTACATTCCCCCCTCTAGCCGTCATTTTATCTCGACAGGTACCACTCGCTTAGGAGTACATCAGTCCTAAACGTTTATAATTTCTGTCCACAAAGAAAGTTTATATTCGGTCATTATTAAAATAAACAGGGTAGAAATAGTCTCATAGGCATTAGATCGGTCTTGTAAATCTATTCTCCGTAATTAAGAGTTTTGAACACAGAGTTAGATTCAAATCATACACATATACATATATATTATAACTACTTGATAACCACCCTATTACCTGTACTCCGATTCCTGAAATCCACCCCAATTTAGACTTTGATTGGTCAGTCGACCGTTCCCTCACGACAGGTACCACTTAGGTGGGAGTGTACCAGCCCTGAACATTTGTAATCCCTCTCTACAAAGGAGGTCGATGTTCTCAAGGGGTTAGGTATAAGCAGTGTTGAAACGGTTGCCTAGTGGCTATAAAGAACCAATCGATTGGTCTTATTTACTTTCCAAAGTGCATTAGGCCTCCTGGGGATAGCACTTTAAAAAAAAACGCACAAAATAGCTGTACCTCCAGGGTTGTGTGGAAATCAGCTAATCCCGACATTAATATTTTCTTGTATTTTCAATAATTTTTTATTTAAGTATATTTATTTTTTCTAGATTAGGTATAAATTACACTAAGGTTCCATTACAGTCTGAATTTGGCTTGTCGTGCCTAGTGTAAAAAGTTTCTTAGTGCTTTTATATTTTAATTATTATATTACGCACGCCGTCCGCATAGGCGATAAATACTTTTTTAATTTATTAGATCTCCTTTACATTTTTTACTATACGCTACAGTAGTATGACAAACTCATATTTTTATAAAGTATTGTTCTGTATATAATAACTGATACGTATTTTAACAAACTAACGTATTATGCGTGTTATAAGCGTTATACGCTGTATCGTGGTGAAGGCCACATCTTTTTATTTATTTTTATTTTAAACTTGATGGTATTGTTAAACACCTTGTGTATATCATATTCATATTATTGATTTAATTGGGTAAGTAATATCAAATAAATGTCTTAAGACATAAACGATTTTAGAAAGAAAAAGATTCAATTTATTGGTGCACCCTGTATTTGAATTTATAGAAACTAATTTATGAGACGTGCTTTATTAGATACAGTATACAATATCAGTCTTATATATCTATCTCCCACCATTTCAAACACTCTGTGTATTATGGAGAAAATTTGTTTGATGCATTTGAAAAGTCTTGGGAAATACACGAATAATTGTGAAGCAAGTTGATAACTAAGGTGTGAACGCTCTCAACTTCGTTTTTTCTACCTTTAACTCGCGAAAACGGGTGAAATTTCATTTTTCTAGTCCAGTTGCCACTATGAAACAAACAAAAAATTTTATCTTTCGCCACCACACCAAAACAGGAAATCCAACAATCCGCAATTTTCCAAGGTATGGGCACACGAAGAGGATCTTTACGCATCGAGCCAGGTGTGGAAATGCGGAGCAAATCGCCCAACAAAAACGTGCATTAAAACAAAAGAAACTCAACTTAAGTGTGTTTTATGTAGCGGTTCACATTTCTTCAAACTATAAAAGGTGTCGAGTTAAAGAGGAGAAAACTTCCACCAGCACGTCCGAAAGCACCCACACCATAACCAAGTTTTACCCAAGCACAATTGCTAATCGACAACGAAAGAACACACACAATTGTATCAAACGGACAGCAACCCCCTTCCCCCCAAGGAGATACACCGCAAATATCAAACATCGGGAAGTTAAAAAATATTATGACAAAACTAGCTGAGAATATCAAAACAATGTTTAACTTCCTCACAATCATCGTCGCTCAACTAAAATAATAAGACAAATACTCAATATTACAGAATGGAACGTTAATTGCTTGTCAAACCACATTCAAGAACTATAAACCTTTATTACCAATCATGAGTTGGATATAGTTCAAATCTTTGAAACCCATTTTACGACCAGAAGCTACACAAAATGAACAATGTCTTGACATGTCTTCGGATCGTTCTCCAATCATAATGACACTACGTTCATAAATAATTTGCACACAAAGACTTAACAAAATCAAGGAAACTACTGTGGAACGTCTTATGGTCACAATATATAACATTATATACTAGTTGAAATTGCAGTTACAAAAGTTAAAAAATGTACATTTTATTGATAATGAATTTATAATATAATCCTTAGTCACATGAATATTTGATTAATAAATTATGTGGCATGTATATGTAAACATGAATTACATTAGCTTCAAACTGATGTTTGGATTAAGTTTCTTAAATTAATTTATTATTTTAAATTTTTTTTTCCAGATCTCGAAAACCGCAAGAGATAGTGGGACGCGGTTTTCGAAATTCTTTAGTCAGAGTCGATTCTACTAAGACGACATTATTGGTGCGAGCGCACAATGATACCGGGTGCACCAAAAACGCGTTTCAAAAACTCCTCTGGCGAGCCGCTTACAGATGAGGGTACCTCTGGGAGTCTTCGTGGATCTATAGACCCTTTTGTGAAGTTTATCTCTGCAAAATTTAAAAAACCTTGACGAACAACGTTTAAGGGCTTTATGGGGGTTGAAAGAAAAATATTTTTTTGCAGGTATCGACTTGCCGTAAGGACCAAGTTGTAGAACTATAAAGTGACTTCAAAAATCGCTTAATAACCCGTGTCCTTATTCTCCCCCTTCCTGCCCAAAAACGGTCCCAAATTTGGAAAAAATCACTTTTTCGCTTATACGTCCAAAAGGGCAAGGGATACAAAGACGGCTCCTTTACCAAGTTGTGGAGCCTAAAATTGTACATTTTTCTGTATAAGACTTTTTCATGCAGGTTGTACGGGGGACCCATATTTGGCATTTTCGGAACCGGAAGCGATACAAATTTTTTGCCTGTTCTAAAATTGAAAGCCGGTCTTAAAGCATATGTATATTGAAAATCACAATTTTACGATTATTCCTTCGGTCAGTATTCGCGAGTTAATTTCGGCCTTCCTGCCAAAACCGCCGTCCTAGCAGACGGAAGAGAAATTTCGACGGTGCCCGCGATAATTTTGTTTGCGCGTCACCTAATTACGTCTCGCTCTGACACATTGATGAAATATGCGTTGACGTTATGTTGACATCACAAATATATAACAAAAATCGTTCGTGCCTTCCGTGCCGACCCAAGCGCTTTCGAAGGACAAATTCCGGCCCGGCGGCAGGCGCAGCCGAGTATTATATTTCCGGAACCGCAAGCGATAGAAAGAGAACGGGTAATAAAGCACTCGTATACCAAAAATCACGTTCCTACGATTATTCGCTCCGTCAGTATTCGTGAGTCAAATTCCGCCTGGCCCGGGGCGCTGTTTTGTAAATGCATCTTGTCTTCACCGGTAATACGAATTTAACTTTGTAAATATATATAATAAGTTGTTTCGAAAGTAAAGAGAGAAAACTATAATAAATTAAATTTTTACTTGGCGACTTTTCAGTCTATAATTTTTTGTGCGGTTGGTAACTAATATTTTTTAATGCATAATTATATACGGTTGGTAGCCAAATATTAAAATGACATCTACAATATTAGACAAACATTTACATTTCAAAAGTCAGAATTACTGGTGAAAACATAATTTTTTAACCTTTGATCGCCCGATGATGACACTTAGTTTTTCGGATTCTACTCTTCAATCTGAGTCGAATGACACCAGTCTGAGGTCTCTACGATATATGCACCAGAAGTTTAACGATATACAATAACTACTAGTTAACAATGTGGGGTTTAGTCATCTCTTGTCTGAGTGATTCAGAAAATGGTTTGTGTTTTCTTAACCACGTTTTATTAGTCCTGATTTGCCATTTATATCCCAAGCAGTAAATCATTTGGCATAAGCTTTGCAAGTACCTACGAGTGGTTTGGCCTATGACAGCTACACTGACAAATTCTACATAAGGCCTCAACCAAAAGGTGATCTGCAAAAGAAAAAACTTCAAGAATACGAATCATATATCTATAAATGTGATATAAAAAGGATGTACTTCTCATTCTATGGCAAAAGACTAGTGACGATACTAAGCATGCGTTTCGGCCTTCAAACGTAGCTAACGATTGATTTAATTTATAAAACCGACAGTTATTTTGGAACGCACTGAGTTTATGAGAGGAATGAGAGTTAATGAGTATTGGGGGTAGTGGATGAAAGTGCACAACCATTGCGAACACATCTTTAATACATCATTCAACTTGTAGACAATATGAAGAACAGAAATTTAAGAAAGGGGAAATGATTAACACCTGACTTAATTATAGAAACGGAAGAACTTCATTGAAGGAATTCTGAGGAAAAGTGTGGGTTCTAAAGAAAATTTTTATTACATCGACTTTCAGGTGGTGGTGTAGTAGTTGCATAATCAAGATTTGCAGTAATAACATTGCCCTTTAAATGTTTACAAAAATTTTGGAAATTTTGCTTACTAACGATGAAATTCCTAGAATTACAGTCTGATTAAATTCCACCAGTAATAGAACAGAGACCTAAATCAAATCGTTCTATGATTCCACTGATCATGAGATGTAAATAATCATATAGCCCGAGAAGGTCTGAGATGAACACAAACACCCAAAAGCGTCACGGTACTGCAACAGAGGTCAGGTGGTGAGAAGCCTCGGGCCGGTTTTGCTCACGAACGACAAAGTTGGACGCGAGATAGGGTCTGAACATTAAAAGGAATGGAAATAACGAAACGAGGACTCAAAATTGCAGCTTTTTGAATTAACTGGCTTTGATTAGAGTTTTTCTCTGGTTTTTCTAGAGCTGGGATCGAAAGGGCAGGTTGTGTTCTTTCTGTTTTGATGTAGACATGTGATCGCACATTGCATATATGTAATTAAGAGATGAATCGTGTAGGCGGCGATGATATTGCAAAGTGCATTTTTAAGGATGGTGAGGTCAAAGAAAAATTTAGTGATGAAAGCGAGCATGAAGGAACTGTTCTCACGGGCTAAATCTAGTGCGGAAGAAGAAATTAACGATAAGATGCAACCTGTATCAAGTAGCTGGAAGATTTATCGTAATGGTGAAGATGATCTTATAAAGATCTCCTACTCACCACAAAACAGGGATTCATTTTTCTTTAAAGTGCTCATCTAAAAGCAAATTTGAATATTTTCAGCTCTTATTCTCAGATGATCTTATTGGCGACAAGTATATATAAAGAGGGAAAATATGGAAGGCGAACTCTACTAACAAAGTATTTAATGTGATACTCATGGAAGAAATGAAGATGTTCTTTGGTATGATACTACACATGAATTTGAATCTGACGGCGCAATTAGTTGATTATCGCACTAAAAATTGGTTGGATGAGGCATTTAGTTCCTCATGTCGCAGCTTAAGGGAGTATGCGTACCAGAGGAAGCAAGATGATTATTAATTAATATACTGACAATAAATGCAAGTATCTTTATGAAGAAAGAAATGTAGTACAATTTCAAGAAAAGGATTCAAATGCTACAAAGCTTACAAAGTGGAACCTACAAATTTATTGTCTGTGTGATTGAGAAAATGGTTATGCGTTTTCTCAGCGGAAGAATTTTCCAAGTGATCTGAAAAAGAGGAAATAATAAATAATATGAAAGTAATGCACTTCTCGTTTCAGAACAAGAAGTGGTGATGCTAAGTGGTCTTCGGCCCTCAAACAAAGGTTTATTTTGCATAACTAATAGTTATTTTAGAACACACAAAGGTTGTGGGAGGAATGGACAGAGCTAATCAGTGCAATGAACTTATAAAGAGGTTCTACGAATGGCGGAACAATTATTCTTCTGGCTGATCCGAGTTGAAGTTGTAAAGATATACATTCTTTACTCGTTAGATAAGAAGAAGAGTAGAGAAAAAATTTTTTAGAGCAAAGTCTTATCACTCAGCTTATAAACAATGTGGAGAACAAAAATTTAAGAAAGGGGGAAGATTATCATTTTTTGACATTCAAAAAAGACGCTTGTGCTTCTGTCTCTTGGCTCGATTCCTAATACCCAAAGTAATGGTCTATACAGAAGTAAAAGAACCTCGTCCAACAATCACGAAAATATGGATTCTAAAGAGAATTTCTATTACGTCGACTTTAAGGTACTCTAGCATTTGCATAATGAAGATGTCGAACTAGAAGAGATGGTAATTAAATTCAAAAGAAGTTTAAGCACTTAATATCGGCAATATAGTACTAAATAAAGACTACTGACCTGTATAGAACCTCTAGCAGAAATAATTTGATACTTTTTCACCAACAGCTTCCAAAAAACTAATTCTAGAAACCTCAGATGGTGAAAGGGTCAGTTAAAAACTCACTCAAAATCTTCTTTATGTTTTTTCTAGCGATAACCAACTATTTTTATGTTTCGAACTTGCCAGGTACTGACAACTCTTTTATCAAGGTAAGTAACCTTCTAAAATTCATGAGAGTTGTCACTAGAGTGTGGACGAGCTTAGACGTCTGGCGAGTGGCCTACTCAGTCACCAGAAATAATTGGGTACTACCTGCCTTTACTTTTAACAAGGGGTAATAATGCTGTCGTCTAAAGTGCGGTGCTTGCCACATCGCCCCGTATCAAAAGTGGTGTGTGACCACCAAGCAGCGAGGTCGAACGCACGAAAGCTTTAACCTCTCATTTCGTAAGCCTTGCCTCCACGCGGGTGTAGAATCTTCTCGCTATTATTATTTTATTCTGTTGATTTAAGCAAAGAGAACATTTTAAACCACTTCACATGGCCAAACATTCTAGAATTCCTCGTTTACAAGCCCTGCTCGATTTGAAGTCAAACTGGTTGCAACCTATAAATTTAATAACGGTAGCGCGCGCTAAAAATAGTTTTAATTGGTGCCCTGCGCTAATTATGATTCTAAAAACTAGAATGCTCGACTAGCTCGATCGAATGCAGATGAATTGCGGATCTGAAGGTCGTGGGTTCAATCCCCACACCCACCGTACAATCAGACAATTGGCCCACACAGCCTTTGAAAGCAAAGAGCTGGGAGCAAACTTGTCGATGACGACGGCGGTGGTGCAAAGAGCGTAGGCGGCCATTTTATTTCCAATCAAGTAGTCAAAGTTCGAACAATGGCAGCTCAGGTGCTCACCAACGGCTCGTACGAAGAATGCCAGCTGGCGGACCTTCTAAATTACTTTCCGATTCGTCGGTGCCCGGCAGACAATAGCAATTTAAAAATATTTTTGAGGACACAAATAATTGGGTGAAGTTCGAATGATTACGACGTCATGATGTAACGACTGTTGTGCGGGGCGAAAGTGTCCATTTAACTGCCGCGAAGCGGCTACCGGTCGCCGCAGCGGCAGATCCGGGTGGCCCTTCAGAGCAAATTGAGTTCTGCAGAAGGCTAAAGCTCTTCAAAATTGTTTTACGGTGCCCACGCACGGCACTTCGCCGTGATTAGATGCGACCCTGAATTATTTTGAAGGTGTGCTTCGTTACTGCCGGCTTATCCGGCGCTGAATGGCACTCACGTGGAGTTATGTGTGCGCTTGCTGGAGAACAAGTGACTTTCCAGATAAAATGCCCCGCGCAGGAAAACTTATAGCTGAGAAGAGCAGAGTGGCGTGCTTTAGCTTTATCTGTATGGAACAGGAATTTCTATTTAAGCCATCAGGTTCTGAAAGACAAAATATTGTTTATACCACCTTCGCACTGATTGGATATTTCTACAAGATGCGGGTTATTAATAGGTTAATACAGAATATACTTTTAGGGCGAATTGAAAAGAAGGTGATTATATGAGGGATTGTTTTATGATAAAAAGATTTTTAAGATGGACAAAAAGCGCATATAGCGGCACGAACGTGCTCCTACCATGAAATTCTGGATTTGGAGTTGGGGGTAGGGCTACTAATAAATCAAACGAGGCCCTAATACACCAGGTGATTTCCAGGGGAACTTTAGCAAAATTGCTGCTGGTTTATTAGATTTTGTAGCTTTTTACGAAGGCAGTTCTAAAATACTCAGCTTATTTTTCTTCAAGATCAGTAGCTGCTACTGTATGTAGGCTTTTTTAATTTGCACACACGTCACAATAACCTCACGAACTTTGCTCACTTACAACTTAATGTTTATGACCTTTACAGATACGCTGTTCGATGCAGAAATACCCAAACACATTTTTCTTTTATAATTGTTTATTACCTTGGCGCATTCAAAGCAGTTATTTCTTAGAAAGAGTTATAGCTCTCTTACAACCTCTGCGCCCTTGGTGACAAACTCCTTGAAGTTTGGCGTTTTTGAATGTCTTTAGTAAGTTTTTAACACTTCTAAGCCGCCCATTTTAGAGCTTATTTTGACATACGACAATCTAGTAGAAGGCTGGAGTGCGCGATCATTTTCATGGCGCGCAACTACATTTTCTTTTACTTCTGCCTTTTGTTAGTCGCTTGTTAATCGTCTTCTGTATCTTAAAAGTTTTGGCCTTAATTGTCTTCCGAATGGGTCAATTGTAACTTTAAAAATCATAATTAAAATGGGAGTTGGTAAAATGATTTTGAAAGTTTAAATGCTGATTATAACATAGCAAAAAGCAGGCCAATGATGTTAGCAATTAAGACTACCACGTGTATGTGTGAATGTAAAGCAGATGCGCGTTCAGTTTTAGAGATTTCAGAATATTTGTTGAAAATGCAAAAATTAAATATTGAGAGGCTCAAAACGTTCTTACTAGACTTGACAACTATTACGTGTCAAAATTATAGCGCTGAAAAGTCTTACGATATATAAAATTTGTCTCATCCAGATTCATATAAAATGTCGGACTTTTAATTGTTTGTATTTATGAAATGGTGGTTATCGGTGCATATAAATCTATTCTGTCTTTCTTACAGGAATGTTCTCAACAAAGGGTATTCAAGTATTTCATTATCTCAACTCGAAAAGGATTAAATGTATGGGCGACAGTCCGTAGGCGCACCGTCGCTTAGACGTTCGCGGTCGCAGTTTTTGCTGCCGACGAGTCGTCACGGTCGAGCGGCGAACGGCGAACATATGCGTTTGAGGACTAGAACAATGAGACCAACTGCTGGATGGTTTCTGTAGGCCCCAGAACCGGTCTTGATCGCTTAAATATCATACAGTAACGCAGCCGGGATAAGAAATACCGGAAGTGAAGCGAACAGTGCTAGTGCAAGTGCAACATAAATAGTGCAATTGTACGTTAGTAATTTTTTGTGTATTAAGTAATTTGATTTCCTGTAAGTATAATGAATAAGTAGTTTAAGTAAATTTAAGTTTGGTATTCACCATTGTTAAGAGCAAAAACGTTACAATAGTACAATGTTTGTATCAAAATTTCAGGGAAGGAAATTTCGAGTTAGAAAATAAAGACTAATTAAGGAAGAATACATACACTGCCTACTGTTCAGTCCAAAACAGCAATAAATTTTCAACTACAAAAGTTGGAAAACGAAGTGGCCAGGAGTGGAACCGTAAAAGTCCTCAGACAGAGGCAAGAGCGAATTTCCATATCTTGATGGTAGTCAGAAGGTACTATTCTTTTTTTGCAATTTTATAAAATAATCACAGCAGTGTTAATTCAAAAAATTGGACGTTATGCATGATGCTTCTGCACGAGAATGCCAGTCAGGTCACAAAGTATTCTCTCGCCCGCTTTATTTAGCTGAGCTTTCATCATATGCAAAAGCAGCACTATACTAGTTGAGGGACTATTTCGGCTTTCGAAGACTTGTTACAATTAAAATTCAGATTTTCGTAAAAAATTTTTGATTTACATGAGGGTTGGCAGCATTGATACGTATCAACGGTGATTTTTTATTAGCATTCGATAATTTTAAATCTTGTGCAGTAGCTGAGCTCTACGCAGATATTCTTTTAAGAAATAAGTAAGCTGGATAAGGCCATCTCAGCCAGTCAACAGATTATAGCTTCAATACGTTCTGAATGATGATGTAGTTGTGACAGGTAGATATCATGGATATTTGCGTTGGAAATTGTCCACAACCAGCCAAACAAGGTTTTTTGTAACATTGTAGTGTCAAGGTTATTCATTATTCTCTCTTTTGTTTTTTGAGAATGAACAATTTCATCTCTTTAAGTTGACAGCAAGGTAACCATGCTGGAGTTATTCCATTTATCTGCTTCAGAACATCACTCAGTAGTTAATTTTTAATTTGGTGTCTTCCTATCTCAATGGATGACGGAGAGAGTCTCAAACAGTACTAAAGGACTTCTGGGGGATATAGCAAAACCGATTCAATTAGATATAAATCTCTCCAAATGCAAAGTATATTATAGTTAAAGCTCAGACAAGAAAATTAAAGTGAGCCATGCGATAACATTGCTTGGCCTCTAGTGACTGCAGTCGTCAATAAAAAATTGGAGGAATTGTCATTATTATTCAACTGTTTAAGTAAACGATAAAGTTATTAGATGGTCGACAGTTTCAAATATTGTATACATTTTAAAGGCCTCACCTAACACTATTTTTTGAACTTCTCCCTAGCATACTTTGGCTTCATTCCCGAACAGTTTAGGTAATCTTGGATTACCACTTTTCTAAATTTTTTTAAGAAGTTTTACATGATTATCTTCATATTTACTAAAAAACAGTTTACCCTACGATTATACCAATGAAACATCTACTTCTAGTGTCCAAAAAATCTGAATCTATGCTTGGTTAAGTAGCCTATCGTTCTGTTCGATTGATACCCTCCTAGATAACAACACATTCAGGATTGCAATTGGACTACGTTTACAAGTTGATGCCGATTGGTTTAAACTGCCTGGAAAAATTAGGATGCTTTTCCGAAATGGATATCATCAATATCATTAGGAACTTACTGTAAATTAAGTAAATAAATAAAGTAAATTAAGGCAACAATTTTGACTTACTAAGAAAATAAGTTGCGACTTGTTGAGAGACTCCAACACATTTATATATGCAAAGGCAAAAATTGCTGTCTCGATTATCGTAGATAAAAACATGCTTTTTGCGTGGAGGACACGAACCCTTGGTTTGATAACTGTTAATTTTGTAAAGGAGTTCAGAAGACCACTAACATTTCATAGTAAAATCTTGTTCTTATTAGTTTTGAGTGCCAAAAATGAGATTAGCAATTCAGGAAGGATACGCGATTTTGGTCATGGTAACTTTTTTTGCGAATTAGTTTTAGTTATTCCTTTATGTTTATAAGCCTGCACAAGATCATAAAAAGCAAACTACTAAAATTTGGTTCTCAAACCAGATTTCACGCACTAAAAATACCAAAGACCAAGTTCAAGGAGTAGTCAGCAGATGTGGGATTCTTAAATTAATTTCGGTGCGATATCTTAAAGCTGGATCATCGATCTTGCTCTGGCCAGCCTTCCAGCGTTGATGATAACCTTACAATTGGAAAATAATTGAAGAATAACAGTTAGACACCTTGTTGAAAGTTTCAGTATTGTCAATCTATTTATATTTCGCCATTTCAAGAAAGTTCACTTTCAAATTCAATATGTTGGTGTTGCACCCTTCAACAGACAACAGTAAGTTTAATTACGTAGGTGCAACCACTTTTCTACTTGAACGCTATGGAAGGTCTCTTGGATTGAACTGGAACGTGTGGTGAAAAGTAGATCCCACACAATAAAGTACAATCAAAAAGAAGCTGCAAACCCATGGCTTCTCATCAAACTCAATGTCAAAATCATTCTCCATTACAATGTAATATAGTATACCGCTCAACCGAGGCTGCAAAAACTGAGTGATTTAAATTTGACAATCTTCTATGCCTGTTGTGTTCCCCAGACGTTTCACTTTCATATTTTCAACAGTTCCCGTCTTTGCGAAGCTGTTTGAACAGCAAGAAGTTTTCTTTAGTAAACTTTGAGGCCATTATGGGAGTGACGATGTCTATAAAGTCATCCTGACATTATAACATTTTATGTTATTACAATGCATGCTGCATTCGTTATCAGTAAGTTTTTCTATTGACAACCAGTTGTAATGATTTAAATAAATGTTTGAGGTTTAGGAATGCCATTGCTACGTCGAGGTCGCTCGGTGATCTAGAATAGAACTGCTAATCAGCATTATGCATACTCAAGACTATGAAGCCCATAAATAGCTTCAACTTAATTACGGCATTATATGAATCGCACTATAACAGGCGATAAAATCCTAAGTATATAATTACGGCTTGCTTATGTACGACTTCTCTAATGGTAGGCCTTATATAATACCAACAAACTTCAGGAAGGACCTACTTTTTATTAGGACGCAAAAATTTGTGGCACGAGTAAGCCGGGCAGTATGTGAAGTGAAATATGCACATCTTCATATTCACGATCAGATAACTAAGAAAAGGAAATATCTAACAATTATAATTCGGCAAGTTTATAGTTCCTATTCGGGCAGAAATATAATGAGTGATAAAATTAGCTTCTACGCAGTGTACTGTAAGTTTTGTTGCGAAAACACCCGTGGATAAAATTGACAGAATTGTTCCGATGGGTTTCCTGGCGACACAGATTTTACAAGACAAATGAGAAGAGCATACAATATTTTGTTATACAAGGTACTCTCGAAAAGTAAACTCTGGAAATCTTGTATTAGTATCTTTCTCAGGGCATATTTTACGGTTCCAAAAGGGTGTCCTTTCAAGCTGAATTTGAGCCAGAAATAAAGAGGAAGTCAGGCGGGGCCAGGTCTAATTTCTAGGGAGGTGTAGATTATCTTCAGAAGAACGCGAGACAGTTGTCTTTAGCCGTTTAAATATTTCTACAAAGAATGCAGCGTTAACCGTCTATTCTGGTGGTACGAACTCTTATGGACTACACCATTTGCTCATTTGAGTCTCCTAGAAGCTCTATCTTTTCGCCTACAGATTCATCACCAGTTACAACTTTCTCGGACTCACTTCTCACACAAAAAGTTAACAAAAAATCTACACCCAATTTAGCACCAACTATCCGTATCTGCAATTTTGTCATGACAATTTTAGGTACAATAGATTTTGGAAGCCCCACTTTATCTGCTATCAATTTAACAACGTTCTATGCAAAATTCATCTTCTCTTCCTCTCTTGAAGGCTTTGTGCCACCTAAACATTTTCCGTATGCCTTCTGTATTATAGCAAACGTCCCAGTTGAAAAATTTTTGAGTTTAACACAAAATTTTATTGCGTACCGCTGATTGACACTGCGCTGCATTTTGATTCGTGACGCGATCTTGAAATAGCTGGCTATTTTGTAAGAGATTTGCGCTCTGTGAAGGTTCAAAAGCAAATGAGGTGGATCGCCCACCAATCGTCAGGCCTGAAGACTGCGCCCCAACCCTTCTGCTTGGATCAAGAAAATTATTTTTATTACTTTTTGGACGTACCTATTATACATATTTAATGGTAAAAATATTTCTGGTATATCATTTGATCTTGGTAACTCTATCACAAATTTAACTTTTTGTCTAAAACGGTCACATAACTGGCTAACAGAATTATGTATGAGAAAAAAATATCTCTACAAAAATTTTGTTTTCTGATTTTTGCTTTTTTTAATTTCATTTGTATTCCTCCTTCGTTGTGACAAATCCTAAATATTTTAACTTCTTTCTATTATATAGCACTTTTTAAAAAGATCTCTCTCATTTCTGTGCATGCGAATGTGTAATCGAGCTCTACTTTAAAACTGTTTCGAATTTCTTAATCTCGTTTTCAACATTCAGCTTCTTATCATGAAGGTTCTCTAGGGTTAACGGGAAGCTAGAGGCAGTGATTCTAGAATTTTACAAATTAATTACAATTTGGTATATACGAGGTCTAATCTAAAGTATCTAGACGTATAATAAAAAACTGTCAATAACAAAAAATCCGTAGACTTAATGAAGGTAGTTTCGGCCCTTTTCAAAGTAATAACAAGCTGGTTCTACTGTAAAACAATTTGTAAAGTCCTGTGTTGAAATCGCGAGTGACTGACTCATCTTATTGGTCAGAATGCCGTTGACCAATAGAAATAGCTAGAAGTGACAGGATTGTCAATAATCTGCAATAAATTCTCAGCTACCTTTGGAACATTTAAGCCGTACTTCTGTTTGTGCTGTACAGTGCATCGTTGCCGTTCTGATTGATCTGAATAGTTTCTACAAAATAATGTTGCAGTGTCACTGCAGATTCTCTGCTCGGTTATTGAAAATACTATGTCACATACTATATATGCTTATTCAGTGGCGTCTAACTCACAACTGATCCGTTCACTTAAGCATGCGCATTACAGTCCACTCTTTTGGGACAGATTACGCAAGTGCTTAGGGAAAGGGGTTAGAAGCCTATTAGGGGTGTCATATAACCTAACCATCGATTTCGCAGTCTACCTTTAGGTCTTTTACATTCGAAGTTCTATTATCTGATAAACTGTGAAAATAATATAATACTGAGTTTTCCTTTGGTAAATTCCACCTAAGTTTTTTTTAGTTCCGTGTGTTTAATCACAGATTTTTGTTATTATTGCGAATACACTTATTTCCGTCTAGAAGTTACTAGGAATACGCGCAGATGACCTTGAAATTTAAGACGAACGCCATTGTGCCAATTTCTGTATGTAGAATTATTGTCTTTTCCCGTTGCAGCGAGATTCTAAGAGAACTCGATGAATTTAAAAGAAAAACAAAAATACAAAAGCAAGAATTTTCTTAAATAAAAATAGTAGCAACTCAAACTAGAATAATGATTTAGAGCAAATTGCTTTAATCCTTTTCCAATCAAGATATCAATTTTTTAAGGTTTTCCTTGCATTTAAATAATTAATTTTTAATCTATTGCAACCGACAAGATCATAGATCTTAATATTTCTATTAAGTTCTATTGATCCTTTTCAAATGTCTATTTACGCTCAAGAGGCCCATATTTACCCAGCTAAGGTAATACCCTAAACTTTTTTGATCATACCAAATATGACGGAAAAATAATGGTCATAATTTTTGAACCATATATTTTATTCTAATTATAAATCAAGGTTATCCCCTCCTTGGGCACAATAATAGAGGCGTTATTTCTTGGAAGGCTTTTGGTACAACTTGTCGGGCATCCTCTTCTGGATATTATCCAGTAGCACATAGTTTTTCAATAAAGAAAAGAAAAAAGTTACAAGAAAAGAGATCTGGCGGACAGAAAGACTGGAAAGCCATAGAAATGCTTTCTTATGTTAAAAATTTGTTGTTAAAATCTGACTCTAATTTAACTCGCTGGTGATAATTTTCAGCGTCTGTCGACGGTCTGACATCAAAAGTTCTCACTATTTTTACGTTGTCGTATGTTCTTGAGGTTGAAGTTTTTCTCGAACAAATTTGCTCATGCCATTTGGAAAGATAGCTTTCTTAAGCCTTTTGTAACTTTTCATAAGTTACAGCAACGATTTACCAAGCTTGGATAACACGTTCTTTAGACTTTACTTTAAAGGCTTTTAACAATAGCGCAGCAACTGTAACAAGGTCAAACCTGCACTAAGTTTACTACAGGAGTTATTCTAACGGCTTTTAAGGAAAAGGCCGTACCGTTGTTTAAAATACGAAAAGCGTGATAACTAAACAAACACATATAGTTAAAAAACGTTTATAATAGTATATCCAAATCAAAAAAGATAAAATCGTAACAAATAAAAGGTAAAGCCACCAAGACCATAGAAAACCGAACAAGGAGGACGTGGCAGAAATAATTCTCAATTGAACCGAAGAAAAAAGCTGCAGGCTTTATAACTGAAAAAGAGCAAAGTTAAAAGAACTAAGAGAGAATACGGCCTCGAAGTTGTGGAACAAAACGTTTTTGATTCAAAACATTTCTCTAGTTTCTTCATAACTTTTTATAAGGTCATAGGAAAAGTGTATTTGATTTAACATCCTTTATGTCCAGAACAACAATGTCATTGCAACAACAGTCAATTCTGTTCTCTTTCAAAAGAACACATGTAGGAATGGAAGTCGAAAGTGTCTGGAAGTTCCTTTGATGTTCGGGGTTTTATTTTACAGTTCAATCCGTGTTGCACTCTTCAATTCTGTTGGTTCTATCGTATTTTATTTTTTTAAAGGATAAATCTGATTTGGTATGCAATAATCTAGATGATAAAACGATCGTTTCATTGCTCAGTGTTCTGGTAGGTAAAAAGTGACAGGCAGGGCTCTTCTTTTGCCTTACTAGAATTTTTATAACAACGCACTATTGATGGAACAAAGAACATAGACGCCTTCTTTATTTGACATGCACTAATATTGCTACTGCGGAAAATGGAGCATATAGATTTTGAAGCTATGAAAGTGAAACTTTTGACTGAAACATTTTTGAGGAACACTAGGCAACCGCTTTCTACAGTTGTAGATGCAGAAGAAAATGAAGTTGATAAGCGCTAAGTTGTCAAAGAAGCTTGCTTTCTATCACTACCCTATCCCAAAAACTGTTTTTATTTTAGCCACTACTTAGCCTTGTCAGACATTCAAAAACATTTTTAAAAGAGAAGAAAGAGAGAAACCGTCAAAAATCAGATTACTATAAACTTGATTTTCGAGAGATAAATAAGCTTCTTGTGCTTGAAGATTGAGTCAAACAGGACAACCATGTCAACAACTATGTAGTGATTGGCTGAATAATCATCTAAAGACCAAATCATTGCTTTTGAAAATAAAATGTGCAACGGGAAAACGCTTGTCATTTTCACGGTATCTTTAATAGTAGTTAAAGAAGATGTGAGTGTCAACTGCCCATATAATCTTTTGGGTTAAACAAAAAGGTAGATGGATATACATTTTGTTCTGCACTAACTGCAACATTACCAAAAAAATCTCATTTAATTTGTCCTTTTGCCCTAGAGGCATTTTTATCTTGATTTTTTAATGGCGTTCGTTGTTGATTGATGATGAAAATCCATACATTCCATGATAAATAACAATTCTGTCCTTTATGATTTTAGCTCCACGTAAGAGCACTCATCTCAGTGTTGATCTGTTTATTCATTTCTTCTTATTTACAGACAGATCTGTTATTAAATGAACGAGTGTCAAGTGCTGTATCTCAACTGTGATAACAGTTGATTTTTGTAAGTATGTGCATTTGGTAAAATAAGGAATTGCAGCCACGAGACCGTAGTGCTGATGTGAGTCCAATTTTTTAAAGTCAAAGCGTCATTTAAGTACCGAATATAAAACTCTCAGGTGCACAGAGAGAAAATAAAAGGTGTTTTGATAAAGATAGAAAATATTTATTAATAAATAACAGAAGATACAGGCTCTATATTGATCGATAGATGAAAATTGAAGACTCGACCTGACTCAAATTATGTAGGAAGCATGTGCGGATTAAACAAATAGATCAATTCTATTTCTTGGTTCACAGAAGATCCTTTTGTAATTGTTGAACAGGATGCGAAGCTGCCAGAATCTGTATAAATCAACGTTTTGTTTTGAATTCAACAAGATGGTGTTACACCCCATTATGGACTAGATGTCAGATATTACTCAGCCTTCGTTTCTCAATTAGAAGGCTCTTTCGATTTTCTGATCTCGCACCCCTCAAAATTTCTATCAATAAAAAATCAGTCTACCAGGAGACAAGACCCGACCTCATTTTCAGTATCATTTAGAGTCGCTCGAAAACGTCTCGTTTCGCTTTTCAGAGCCCAGGCGCGCTTTTTATGCGGCTCTGCCATTAAAATACCAGAGCAGATTGGTTTCGTAATGAAGCGATTGACCACCCCGCAGTTTTTCAATTCTTCGAGGCGCGGTGTGACATAACTGCGGCGGCTCGCTAATTGCAGCGAAATATGCGGCGACGGCGGCTCATTTTGTGCCACGTTAGCCGGGATGGGGAAAAGCCCACGGTAGCGAAAATTAGCACGTCATACGCGCCCACGCACCCCCGACATGATTGTTTGCAGCACTGATTGACGATTCGCTATGGCGGCCCGAAGGCTGCGACTGCTGGCTAATTGGCGCTCGTCGCGGCAGCTCGTCGAAGTCGCTCCCTTAACTTGGTTGTCCAGATAAACCACAAAAAGAATTTGGAAAAGATGAGTTAATTGAAATTCGTGATAGTTTAGTACCCTGGCGCATTCGAAGGGAACGCATTTTTCCGTAACTCGTCTCAAATTTCCACACCTCTGTTTTCAATAACCTCAACAAGCCCACGAATTGTTTAACAGAAAAAAAATTGTGTCAGGTTTTTATACTTACTTTAATAACTTATTTTAAAATTTAGTTCCAACCCTCTTTTTACAGCCCTTCTTGCCTTATATTCTACAACATTTTTTGACAATACAGATGGCAATACAAGCTGGGAGAGGCACGCGGGCCCTCAAAACCAGAAGAATCATCTGAAGCTTATAAAAACCACCAATAAATTTTTTTTGTTAAAAATCTTATGCAAGGTTAGGGTTTGTTCACATCACAAGACGCAGATAAAGTACAGATAAAGCATACATGCAAGCAAATTTGTAGTCACTTGTTAGCATTTATACAATATTAATAATAAAAGTAACGTAAATGAAGCTAAAAAAATTAGATATGTACATTCTATTGCTCTTACTTCCAAGATTACTCTTTATTACATCGAGCGGCTTGAAGAAAACTCCTGATAGGTGAGTATTTGATTAAACAATAAATTGTTGCTCACTTCCTTGATATCTACATTACATATCTGCGTTTTATTGCCCACAAAGTATGTGAACAAGCCCTTAGAACGGCTTTTTAATTTCATTACATTTTAACCAGCGCAGCGGATCCTACAAAGCATTCCGTTTGCTCTGTCCATTTCTACAAGCGTCTCCCTAAGAGAGCGATGTCGCGTCAATTCATTATTTATCTACAAGCGCCAGCACGGAACGCACAATGCGTGCCTGAAACAGTCATCAATAACGTCGTGGAACAGAACGTCGCGCTCCCGCCTGATAACCCGGAGAAAGTCTTCCCGAATCGCACCGGCGGAGCAAACCCGGGACGAAACGGAAAGTTAGATCGCGAGAGTTATGGGCGACATTTGACACCTGGAATGCGTTTTCCAATTACCGATTTTCCACGGCACGGCGGCCAGGACGAACCCATCTCTAATTTGCATCGCCGGCGCGCCACGGGCCGGGCCAATGCAGCCTCGACTTCCATGCGTTATCATCGGGCCAATTAAGGAATTTATGGACGAGGAGCGAGAATTTTAATGGGAGATGTGGAACTAATAGAATTTTAATTATTTGTAGCGTTTTAATTGCGGATTAACGTTGGTAGAAGAGGAGATGGTGGTAGTAGTCATGAGTCAAATTTAAAGATCTCCTCCATGTTAAACAGGAGCCTTAACTAACAAAGTGAGTAATAAATAACAATTTTTGTACATAAAAAACAAACGCCAATTAATTAATAACTTCCACTTCCATAAGCAGTACAATAAGTTATCCTGCATTTTTTACAGCCGGCATTGCTTAGTAATAAAACCCAATGGAGGTCGCACTGACGTTAACTTTCTCATGTCTACAACTGCATAGAGCATAAGCAATAAATTAATTAATTTAGAGCGTAAAATAACTGCAATAAAGTTTGGTTTTAATTGAGTCCTTGATTAACAAACAGATTACCGAAGCAAAGCATGCGGGTAATCGCTCAGTACTTAAAGCTTGTGGCGCATTAGCGCAATTTTTTGTATTTCCCTTTTCCGTACGTGAAAACATGACAAGTCATATTTATTGCATCCTCGGCCGTTATATCAGGAAATTATTAAAAGTGCGTACTAACGATATTACTGTTTATTTTTTTCAAAAAAGGGACGTTTCAGTCAATCATTTGCTTTGAGGTCATTACGTATGTTCGCACAATTTATCGGATTGAAATGAAGGCCATAGTTCCTCCCTGTATGGACTACCTTGTCAAAACTATCCGAATTCTTATCTTTAAGTCGTAAACTGACGTCTAAAGGTAGCTATGATCTAATTAACAGACATAAAAGGAGGCTGTATATTATTGCTATCGTTGACTAGAAGACCAAGACGGGAGCAATCGACATAACCGACCACCAGTTTGTATAATTGGCCAATGTTCTGGATAACCCTTCCTTGAAACAGTCCATCCATAGAGAATCGTAATCAGCTACGACTCTGATCTAGATCACATTTACCACCTTCAAGGACAAGAACCTTGTACGAAAAAGTCTTTCAGCTCATCCGAGTTCTTAAAGAGTTTAAGAACCGCGAAGAAAAACATCTTTTCTATTACTATTACTAATGTTGTTTTCTACCTTTTCCATCTTCTGCGTCTCTGGAAAATGGTGGACGACAGTATGCTTTCCAATCTTAGGAAATACGAAACCACATATCAACAAGCTTCAAATTCCAGAACCGAACTCTGAAATCAATCTATGATGCTTCCTGGTTCACGACTTTTACCATAGGTATTTACTGCACCTCTAGATCACCGCCCAGGACCATAGACCTTTACATAGGTCTACAAAAAAGTTAATTCATTTTTAATTTCTAAAGATTTTGATTCTTCTGGTGGTAGCTTAGGATTACTAGCCGTTAATTCTCTTATCGATCACGGGGCACATTTAAAGGCAAATGGGTTAAACAGATAAATTAGTTTGTTTCTTTTCGTAGAATTGTTACTGTTAGGAGAACCAGAAGTCAATAAATCTTATGCTAACCATGGGGAAACTTGTAAAGTAAACGACACACAAGAGCCGGAGGACAACTGTCGAAACATTCTGATTTATTCTGCAGTCTGTTTGGCTTTGGCTCCGACTACTCCCCCACCTATTAGCTAATTTGCGAGATAGAACGCACTACCAAAGGCTACGCCAAAAAGCAAATCACCGGTGATCTCGCTCGACGTGGTTAAAACCTGGTAAGAAGGCGTCATAGTCCAGTTTCTTTGATTCTTTTCGAATAAGGCGATTCCCAGTGGACGTCTCTCAAGACTGTCTTTTATGTCTTGAATATGCCAATGACGCCCTCCATCATACTATTCTAGTACATCGACAACACCCTGGTAACCCGATAGTGCAAGTAATTAGAATTCTTGGAAGATTGGTGCAACGAATTCCTGTTTTCCACCAGAAGACCACTTGACTAATGATATGACCTGGTGAACTACAGGAGGAAGATTTTGACCTAGACAGAGCGCACAAATAGGACAGTAACCAAGAAAATCTTTCTTCAAGGCGGTCATTAAAACTCTCAGGATATAAACGGCTTCAATTTGAAGCTGAGCCGCAGTGCCATACTATCAAGCTCTAGGTCATTCAGGACCGAGCTCTAAGATTAAGCTTTGGCATTCCGCGCTGTTATTTACTACAACTTTCATCCTGACGTCGAGACATCCACCAACCAGATGTTTATCTCGCGCAACGTCAGAAACTTTGATGTCAGCATCCTTTATAAGTTTCTGTAGAGTTTTATTCTTTTACGAGGCGGTACAAAGGCATTCAAATATAGAAAATAGAAAGACAAATGCATTAAACAAAGACTGCAGTGCAGACTAAGGTAGATTCAAAGCCAACAGCGTTTTCGAGTTGCCTGCCCTGACTCAGGTTTTGGAGGTTTTCTCGAGTCTTGAACCAAGGCAAATGCTAGCCCAGGAAAATTTGCAACCACTATGGTGCTTAAGAAACTGAGTATTACAATATGAGAGTTGGGAAATAAATGTAACTTTGGCAGTGTAATATTTATTCGCGATCGAATTAATAAGATGCGTTTAGCTAGAAACACTTTATGCTATCGATTACAGCAAACCGCATCATGCAGTCTGTTGTAGTTTCTGAAATCTAGAAATACTTTTTCAAACTTCAGCCGCCATTTTGACTATGGAAGGATAAAGGTGGGAGTGTGAGAAAACTAGAGGACAACCGTAGAAGATTTGCAACTTATACCGCGGAGTCAGTTCGGGTTTGGCTCCTAGCTTAACTGGGTGGTGGAACACGTTACTGAAGGTTACGCCAAGATACAAACCAGTGGTGTGGTTTTCTTCGATATGGCCAAAATCTTTAATAAGTTGTGGTATCATGGTTAAGCTTGTTGGGTCTTTTTGAATCAAGTTGACTCTCGAGGCTCTACTTTTATGTCTCAAAAAAACAATGAGGTAATCCATCATACTACCCCATTATGTAAACATGGTACGGCTCGTTGCGACCAACCTTAGTAACGCACAAGCACCAGAGAAGAACTGTTAAAGAATGCCTACCGAGTCCGAAGGATTAGTTTGGTTTTGTCTAAACTATTTCCCCACCTACTAGCTAACTCGGAAGTACAACGCATCACTGAAGGCTACACGAAGCAAACCACCAATGTGATCTTTTAGACGTAGTCAAAATCCTTTCATAAGATGTGGACTAAGGCTTAAATTTATATATCGCAATTTAGAGCTATCAACAATTTCAAGTCGTCTGTCCTCATGGGTTTTGGTGGTTTTCCCGAGTCTTGGACTAAGAAGAATGCTAAAGCAGCTAAATTTGGTACGTTGATTACACTTACGGCAGGTTACAGAGTTGGTGTATCGATACAACTTTTAACATTTACTAGTAATGTTATTTGCGTATATATGTGGCTCAATACCACGAGGAAACTTGTAGAGTACGTAATGCACAAGAGCCGGAGGAGAACTGCCGGATATTTTCAACTGATTGTGTATAATCAGTTTGGCTTTGGCCATTCTTCCATCTAATGGCTTTTTCAGGTGGTGAAACGCATCATCAAAAACTACACCGGGAAGTAAACCACCGGTGTGGTTTTGCTAAACGTGGCCAAGACCTCTGGTAAAATCTTGGTATACCGTGGTCGGTTCTTCCTGAATCAAAGCGACTCTGATTCGGCGTTCCCCAAGGTCTTGGCGTTTACAGTTATGAGATCGTCATAGGTGTTTGTTATAAAACAAAAATTCCGATCCTTCAGATCATATCAAGTAGCTAACCCAAAAGATCTCAAATCTCTCTAGCAAAATCAACGTCAAGTTTAATTTGTTAAACGTTAAGCAATATGAATATCAAGAGAGTTTCGTGATTTTGAATTTGGCTTGTTAGGTCCTTTCTGACGTCTTCCAATGAATATGTCAAAGATGCCCCTCATACTAGCACAGTATGCGAATGATAAGGCGCTGTTATTTTGTGATTTTGTCCTGGTAACCCTATGGCTACAAGAAGAACTAGATTTCTTGGGAGAATGATGTGAAAAGGAGAACTGAGCAACTCTACTTTCCACCAGAAGGTTGCTTTCTTGGTAAGATGGCCAAGAAGATATCGTGGAGGAAGAAGGTTACTTATCTTGGGGCAATTCTGATTTGGAAATTGATGTGGACAGAGAATATTGATAAAACGACAATCAAATTTTTCCTCTGGCGTTATTTGAAGGAAAATGTTTATGTCAATAAACCTTCTACGATTTTAAGGATAAAAGCGAATATCAGACGTGTAATTACTGAACTTCAGCCACATTTATGGGAAAGCGTTATGGAAAACTTTGTTAATAGAATGGTCGCATATCACTGGAGTCGTGGAGGGCATTTGGTCGACATCATACTTCATATCTAACTGCTAAGTCTACACTCTACACCGAAATCAATAAAATTCGGATTGTTTCAATATTTTAGTTTTAGTCAGGAACAACATCCAGAAGTCCAATTTGTGTCACCCTATACCATTGTGATAAATTGTAACCCAATAACATCCACCGCGGGATACTCTGGCTCTAGATCACCAACTCTGAAACAAGAAGTGAGTCTATTTTCTATTAATATCAGTTTTTGCCGCTTGTGTCTGACGACGGCAAGGAGGAGGTGCACACGTACTTTTGACCAGACATCGTATAGTATACACAGGTAAACGGAATGGAATATTACAGAATAATGTGATGAAGTTCCTATTATGCACCTCTGGTAAACATTAACAGCCGAAAATTTACCTTGTTTATATTTATGTTGAACATGTTGCAATCTGTTTTAATAACTGAGGCGTGCCAAATTATTACAGTTTTCCACGTCGCATCCAAGGTCTGACAAATCGTAAAAAACACCAAATCAATTAACTGTTAAGCAGGAAGCTATCAGCTTTGTGTTAGCTATCGTTGCACTGTATACGTCTTAATTGACGGCAATAAAATTTTAATTTTCTATTATACCAGTGCGCACATTTCAATGGCCAGCGATTATAACATTGTTTACTTAAGGTGCTTAGAATACACAATTTTTTTGTTGTACCCAAGTGGTGCTGGTTAACTTGCCTTTAAGCTACTCTACCTACATTACTTACTGATACAAATCTTTCGAAATTATCTAGAGGGTTGCATAGGGCGGGCAGGGAGGTTACGTTTTTGAGATGGATATAACATTGGTGGTAGGGAAACTAGCGCATGCGCAGTGGAAGGAACTGTAAGGCCTGAAACAGCTCTGGAAAACGAGCGGAACGTTAGAATATCGGAAAACACGGAAAAAGTTTGAAAGGCTGTAGGGACCGGACCTCTACCGTTTAGACAGACCAGTTTGCCGAATTTTGTACTTTGACCTCCACTTTTATCCTTGAAAATCTTGGTAGTTCCAGAACTGACAGAAAATGACCATCTACGGCGGTTTACATTAGGGGAAAGGCTGCTGGAAACCTCGGAAAATGACTTATAATGATGATGAGGTTCAAGCAAAATTGCTGGTACTGGTGGGAAAACAATCCACGAAAAGTCCATTGAAGGCTCCTACATAGTGTCCCATCCTTGGGCCCTACTTAATTGTGCCGATCAACTCACAGCGTTACCTTATGATCCTGCAAGAATTTTTGATGCCTGAATTGTCCTCGAGAAGGTTTGGTTTCCTATACCTCAAGAGAATCCATGGCTTTTTTAAGGAAGCCTAGGGCGCCTAATTGCATTGCGCGGGGATGTGGAGTGGCCTCCTCTATCACCGAATATTTCACTGTGTGATTATTTCTTATGGGACTCACCGAAAGCTCAGGTTTACATCGAAAAACCACGGACTCTTCAAGATATTTTGAAAGCCATAACTCGAGAAATTTAATTAATTCCACGCGGACAATTTTTCTACTCGTCTGCAGGAATGCCTGGGCAGAAACGGTCGCTACTTTAAATTTTAAATCTTAAGTTGCGTTATTTTTATTTGTTTTTTGTTTCTTAAATGGCATTATATCAAAAATTAAAGTTTGTTCAAAGACAACTGTGTTGGTATTTTGAAAAATGTTACACCTCCTTGTAGGACTGTATTAAAAACATGTATACCAGAAATAGCACTAGCAAAATAATTGAGTACCTGCATTTACTTTGAACAATTTATAATGGCGATCGTCTAAGGCGCGGTGCTTGCCATATCGCCCCGCATTAGAGGTGCTGCGCGATAGTCGGGCAAGGAGGGTGAAACATATGAGAACCTTAACCTCTCAGTTCGCAGGCCGTACAGCCGTACCGTTATTATTATATCAGAAGCTGAAATTTCAAGGTAATTATCTGCAGCATTATTGCTCGTGCATGTTTTCAGGTTTGTGGACGACATTCCGTGCTGTAGGAAGAATTGCAAGATGGTATAATAAGGAACTAACAATGGCGAGTTAAAAAATGACTACCATGATGGCTTTCTTATCCGCAGATCTCACAGTCAGTGGCTCGGCCCCCAGGTCTAGCCATCCTCGAATTCTACGGAAATCTTGGCGCAGGATCTCTAAAAATTCCTGAGCGTTTCGTAACGCGGTGTCCGTTTCGAAACGCATCCAGCCACTTCCTGACGAGCAAGGCGCGCCGCCGGCGAGCCTTATCAGCGGAATCCGCGCAGGAAAAATTGATATCGGCTCGCGAGCGACAAACATCCGATCGGAATGCGGCCTTTGATATTACAAAACAGCGCCGGCCGGCAGCTGGCGCCTTCCCGGCGAGTTCGTTACTCTGATTATTTCCCCTCTCGCGCATTGTTTGCCTCGAAACGCGGCGCTGCGCGCTCCGGAGCGCGCGTCGTGGGCGTCGCAAAGGTGGAGCCCTCTCGGCCGCTCGCGGAGCGAAGCGTCGATTGTTTATCGAGCGCGCCGTTAATCACTCCGCTACATTTACAAGTGCTCGGCAAATTGGCAACAATAGCAATTATGGTAACACCGCGGCTCTGTTATCATTGCAGAGGAAAGTCGCCCACGAGGGAGCAACGATCTCCAGGAGACTGCCTCTGGTTTGTCTGCACGTTCAGCTGCATATAAGTCTTTCTCTTCCTCCATAAATCTTACATTTTGACCAGAAACATTATCTTAAAAATGACACTTTCTAGGATCACACATTGCTAACAAATCACTGGGTGACATAAACCCCTAAAGTGGACATCTAGGAAGAACTAGCAAAAGGCAAAGTAAGTGACTTGACGGTGTTTACCCTATCTTGTTACAAAAGAGAAGTGACCTATACCACAGGATGTGCTATATACCCAAGGTAAGTTTTGCTCTGGTGTACATACCAAAATCCTGGAAACCAGTTAAAGTCACTTTTACACCAAAACCTGTAAAAATAGAATAGGATGAGGCTAAATCTCCAAGACCAACTGGTCTAATATGTCTTGTACAGAAAACTTTAAAAACTGCTTGATAGACATATCAGGGATAGTGTATTAGTCGCTGGATCTCTACATAAAGACCAGGCAAGAGTATCTACAGAAACAGTGTTGCATTTACTTGTTACTAGACTGGAGAGTGCTGTAATAAACAAAGAGGTACTTTTAGCTGTCTTTTTGGAGTTTGAGAGAAAATATAATAACGTATCCCTAGATTCAACTGTTAGAGCGTTGAGGAGTCAAACACTTGACGAAACAAGCTGCGGGTGGATAGACTATATGCTCAAAGACTACTTAGTACCTGTATTTCTGATGGGTGAAACAATAACTACTTCAAAGAAGATTGGTCAATTCAGTTAGTTACAAACTGGACAGATACAGAGTACCAAATATAAGTCGCTCCAACTCTACCATAGTAGCATTTATAAAAAAGAGAAACTTGGAGCGATTGGGACCTTTTAGGCTCCGAGGTGAAATGTATTGAAGTGATTTTAGATTCAAAACTCACTTAGAATCACCACATACAAAAAGTCAGAAACAAGACAGAGACGACCCTCTTGTTAGCTAAACGAAAAAACATGGGATCTAAGGGTCTAAAACCAAAAGTAATTATTGGTTATACATCAGGTTGGTCCAACCCATGATAACACATGCAACTTTGGTGTGATGACCAAAGATGACTCAAAAAAACGGCTATAACCGTATTAAGTAAGGTACAAATGCTCGCTTGTCTGGGAATATCGAGCGCCATAAGATCAACGCTTTTTTTATTAGAAATTATATCAGCTCAACAAATTATTGTTATAAATGGTAGGTAAGAGTAGCATAATAGAGTAGCATATAGGTAAGTATCACCTAATTATATTATAAGTTGTTTATGTTAACATCACCACTGTTTAACTAATAACTGTCAGTCCTTATCACTACTATTCGTATAAATGTCTTGAGGAAGTTTGTGTTTTAGCCGCGTGTGGATTCCTTTTCGTCCTAGTTCGTAATAAGGTGCGCCCGCACTAGTATTAAAATTTAGGTGGAATGTTTTGGTCAGCTTTTTGATGTGTTCTTGAATGGTGTCCATGCCAAGTTCGAGGTGTCTGTTTGGTACATACCAGGGTGCATTAACTGCCGTTCTGATTATTTTGTTTTGCAATACTTGAATTCTCTTAATGTTTGCTTGAGAGGTAATCTCTCAAATGGTGCATACATATAATACTAATGGCCGTATCAGCGATTTGTATAATAAGGTGACGCATTCGGCCTGTAGGGACGATTTTTTATTAATCAGTGGATAGAGTTGTACCAATCTAGTGTGACCCTCTTTAAGTTTTTGTTAATATGAAAATTCCATGTGAGGCGAGTATCTAGATAGCTACCTAAGTATTTCACGAGGTCTGCAGCATTATTCCATGGTATTAAATGATTATTAATGTGCAGGGTTGGTGGGTTAGTGATTCGTCTAAGAGTGAAGATTTTAGCGGCGCACTTGGAATGGTTAATCGTCATGTTCCAGGACTTGAACCATCTTGCTAAGGTATTCAATGAGGTTTGGGGTTGTTCAATGGCCATTGTCAGGTTTTCATTTTTGGTCAGCAGCACGGTGTCATCTGCATATAAAACTAGGTTTGCAGTGGTGTTGGGAATGTCACGAAGGTAGATGTTAAATAGGATAGGCCCTAGGATGCTTCCCTGCGGAACACCTGTGTTGATAGGTCTGGTAGAGGAGATGGCTGCGTGTATTTTTACTGAAAAAGATCTATTTTCCAGATATGAGAATATTATTGCTTTTAAATATTCCGATATGTGTGAGCGAGAAAGTTTGTATTTGAGACCTTCGATCCTAACTCTGTCAAACGTCTGAGCTAAGTCGATAAATACTACAGCAGTGTATTGTTTCGATTCATAGCCTCACTCTATTAGTTCGACTATGCGTTGCAGCTGATGACAGGTAGAATATCCCTTTCTAAACCCAAACTGGGAATGGGGGATTAATTCCAGTCTGGAAATTTCATCATTGAGTCTGCTATTTATTGCTTTCTCGAAAACCTTGGAGATGGTTGTAAGGAGACTAATAGGTCGATATCCGTCAAGTTCTTTATTGTTTTTGCCCGGCTTAGAAAACATTAGTATAAGTCCATGTTTCCATTTGATAGGAAAATATCCGACTCTGAGGCAAGGGTTGAAGAGTGATGATAAGTAAGCCAACGCTTTTCTTGTGAGGCTTTTGAGTGTGTAGTTAGTTATTTCGTCTTCTCCTGGAGTTTTGTTGTTCGGAAGCTTTTTTATTATAGTAACCAGTTCCGCAGGGTAAATCGGTTTCATGTTATGTCCTGCTATTTGTTGGTGTGTTTCTAGATGTCTGTTGATCAGGTTGACGTACCCTGTGACATTATGTTGATGCGGAGTAAAAGTTTGTGCTAGGTGTTTGGCAAAGGCTTCACATTTATCTTCATCTGTGCACAATATTTTCTCTTGCATGGGAATAGATGGAATTTCCTGTGTTTACCGCAGAATTTTTCTTGTTGCTTTCCAGAAACCTGGGTCCCCGATTCGTATGTGCTGATATATTTTTGATAAGAATCAATTCTGTACATCTCTAGCTTATGTTTGATACGATGACTCAGGTTGTTGACTAGGTTTTTTGTCGCACGGTTTATAGAGTGTTGCCATTCCCTGCAAAGTTGGCTTTTTTGCTTTATAAGATCAATTATGTATAACGGAGGCGTTTTTGGGCTGGTATGTCTGGGATTTTTTTGATGTGCATTGCTTCCTTTAAGCTGCATGTTATGCTTTTTGTGACAAGATCAACCGTTTCATCTATGTCCTCTGTGGTTTTTAATTCATTAAGGTAACTCAAGTTTGCATCAAGTGTTTCTTTGAAGCAATTCTAATTAACAATTTCATTTCTCATCTGAGATTAGAACCGGCAAGTGATCTGAATCGAGTTCGGTGTTAACCTTTTGGAAGATTTGAGTTTGAACATTGTTTTGTACCATTATGTCCAATATGTCCCGATTGTGATCGGCCCGATATGGGAAGTAAGTCGGATCTTCCGGGGCGAGAATTTGAAGTGCATGTTTTTCAAAGTGGGAGTGAAGTCTTAGACCAGATGGATTATTTTTTCTTCATCCCCAAATTGTACTTTTGGAATTGAGATCTCCGATTAGTAGGGTCGGTTCGTTGGAATCGAAGATCATCTGAATGTCGGATTCAAGAAGGACCTTGTTAGGTTGTCGATAGGAGCTTATAACTTAATATAGGTGGCTTCCTGTGTTTTGACCCTAACCGTTATGGTCTCGAGATTGATGGTTTTAATCGCTGGAAACTCGTGATGCTCAAGTTTACGTTTAACAAGTATAGCCACACCTCCGGATGGAACCATTGCATTACGGTCCGTGCGGTAGTAATGGTATCCAGGGATTTTGAAACGATCATGTATTGTTAAATGTGTCTCAGAGACGCAAGCCACATCCACGTTGTGTCTTGCGAGAAATGAAAACGTTGCTCGCTGGGCTAAAATACCATTTGCGTTCCAATTTAGGAGTTTTAAGTGAATAATAGTGTTAATATTGTTATGGTCCATTAAGGAGTAAAGATAATAGGATTGTTAAAATAAATTGTTTGATTTGCCCTAAATAAGGGTGAATGAAATTGAGAATTGTTTTCAAGATTGTATTGATTGGTGAATCAGTGACAGGATTAGGAGTGCTCCAGGGTTGACTACAGTTAGCTGGACTATTCGTTTTGGGAAGTGGTGGAAAGTTGGAGAAGTTGTTGTTTGGAGGGGGTGCTTGACTGTTGTTTTCGGTTTTGGAATTGGTGGTTGAGGATTTATTTTTGTTGTACTTGGATTCTTGGAAATACGAGCAGCCACGAAAGTTAGCCGGGTGACTGCCTCCACAGTTAACACAGATTGCGGCAGTGTTATTATCTTTATCGCAATCACCTTGGCTGTAGTCGGCAGTAATTCTTTGTGTGGCCGTATCGTTGGCATCTGTGGTACTGTGGAGTGTTTCCTGAAGTTCTTCTTGGCTCAACTGTTACTAATGTGTGGCATAGAGTGTTAATTTTGTGAATTTTTTTGGCTTTCCCGTTTGCCGTGAGAAGTACTGCGCAGATCGGTATTGGTTTTTTATTTTTATTAAGAAGCCTGGTGATCCGTATGATAGGAAGATTATATTGATCGAGTTCTTCTTGAATGTCTGCTTCTGTTAACGAGAGGGGCACATTTTTAATGACAACTGACAGAGGTCGTTCATTTGGGTTTTGATAGGTATGAAAAGCTATTTTATTACTTAGATAATATTTAGCGAGTGTTCTGTAGTCAGATTCCGAACTTAGGATGATCTTTAGAAATGTTCTGCTAAAGGCCGTGGTATATTTATCAGTAATAATTTTATTTAAATCGTCTATTACCTGTTTATGATTTACAGGTCCGTGGAGAAAGATTGGCGGCATCTTCATCTTGTTCGCTTCTTTGGCAAGTTCTGGAGGTGTTTTGCTGTTTCCGTCTTCCTTATTGATGTTTGAAGATAGATAATATTTATTTTGCACCAGAAGCGCTTCATGGTTCCAAAGGTACCTCTTCTGTAAATCACTAACTGGTGGCGAGAGGTGGTCACTATTTCTTATTGAAAATAATTCGTAAACGTTGTATTTAAAATTGAATGCAAATACGTGAAATAAAATGTGTTTATGGATAAATCGCGCGAGGTCACCATAGCACTGCGGTCGTTTATCACATCCGTTCAGAACGAGCGTTGACACCGAACTCAAAACCAACGCTAACAACGACAATGGAGAGACTGCTAGGAGATTATCATTCGCAGACGAAGCATGAAAGTGGAACATCTGCGAATTGAACATATAGATAGAGGCATACCGGTTATGAAAACTGACCATGTGACACTAAAATTCACATTTAACTAGAATTTCGGGGTTAATATTATATATGTAGATCTAAATGAATGACGAAATAAGCAACATCTGCTGTACAGATAAATCGAAGACTCGGTCTAAACCAAGATATTTGCTATACTGCAGTGAACCAAGCAAAATAATTTGAGACCTCATCAAAAAAGATTCCTAAAGCCGTTAAAGAACCCTAGCGTAACATCCAAGCTGATATGGGAAGAGCGCGAAGAACTCAGGGTTCTAGCAGACCACAACAAGTTAACTTTGTTGGAGGTACCAAGAAACTGCAAAATTGTAGGCACAAGAAGGATCATCAACTTCATATATATGCCCCAAACTGACTCTGGGGGTACCTAAAGGTACAATACAAAGCCGAGTAAAAGAATGGGACAGAAAACAATATAAAAAACCCTAGAAAAAATTGTACTGGGACAAAGACATGGAAAAACTTCCATAAAAGGGCCACCTAGCAAATGAACTGAAAAGGCGTTAGGAAGTATTATATAGTAGGTCTCCTTACAAAAAACACCTCAACAAATTGGGATGTAGAATGGAGACCTGGGTTTGGAGACTGTGACAGGGAATCAGAGACAGCCATCCATACCTTGTGCGAATGTAAAGCTTTAGTTCAAGCTGTTTCTGGAAAACTAATAATGGATCGAGAAGAATACAGTAACTATCCAGTAAGGGACTTGCACAGACTGTGTGTAAAGAATTAGAGCAGTACAATACGTCGATAATGCTACAGTACTACAGGAAATGGAAGTCTTCACTTTTAATGCATCTTTGAGTAGAATGGAAAATAGATTGCGGTAGCTCTCAGATGAGATACTGCAGGCGGGCGTTTTCTCAAAAAACCACGTCTGCGACTGCCGGAAGTGGCCACAAAAAGCCCCTTTACATTTTATGTAACAGCACCAATTACAATAATGGGCGCACCGCCCGCTCCGCGGCTACGCCGTCGTGTGTCTTGCCACGTTCCTAATGAGCATTCAGGGCGCGTCCGCGCAGAAAAAGAGAAGTGCTAAATGTCATAATTATAACTATTCATTAAACGGAATGACATGCGACGTCGACAAATGCCCAATCAAGCCTGCTATTGTTGCGTTGCCGCAATGGTTGCGCAAACCGGGCGCTCTCGCGTACTCCACATTTGCCTCCAGCCTGCCAAGGACGGTCACGTCAGGAAACCGATTGGATGTTCCAATTTATGCATGCATTGCGCTAATCACAGGTGACAGCGCGGCGCGGCGCAAGGAACGCGTGCGTGCTCGGATGACAGAGGCGTTATTATCCCGTGAGCCTTGGATCGGTCCTTAGGCTTTCTCGGCGTAATCCCAGGCATTGCTGCGAAAAGGTCAGCTGGACTTGCAAACAATTCAATTTGTCGGTAAGCCACCAAGGCAAGACAATTTTCAACGGTCTTTTATTTGTTTACAGATTTTATTCTTCAACAAGCATCTACATCATTAGAATGTTATCCCCCTGGATTCAGACATTCTAAAAATACCACAACGGTCACCTCATTATTAGTGCAACCTTCATGATTCGTTTTATTGCTTACATTATGCCAACCACCAACTCAGTGAAGAAGTACTCAGTAATAAGAGGTAAGAAATGTTTATCTTACCTTTGCAGGTTTATTTATTCGATGTTTTCAGCTAAGTCCATACGTCCACTACGAAGCGCCCTTTATAATTCATTGCATTTTTGTTCCCATTTGATTCAATACATGCGTTAGATTAGGTGTGAATATAGGATTTTCCAAAAGTTACTTTAGAATTTTGATGACTAACTACTCAAGAGTTCATTTTGTTCCAGGTGAAATTTCATATATGCTAAGTTGAGTCATATACAAATCTAACCATGGCACGCTTTCGCAAGAACAGCGTACTGAATCATGAAAAGAACTCACTTTGCAACCAGCAGAACGACTTCTGGATGTTAGTCCAAATACCAATTTTGCGTTGCAACTTCGCATATTGATGATTGTTTTTCTAGTAGAAGATAAATATTCTTATCATACGATAAAATTATAGGTGGCATCGGAAGTTTTGGAGAGAAAATTTCAGTTGAGAAGACGCTCTAAGATGTCAGTAAAATTAATTGTACTCCCAAACGCTGCTCTTTTGCATCCAAATGATAGTGCAGTAGTTGTTTGTGACGAAGATCTATAAGTATAAAAAATTCGGATAATAAAATAGAATTCTATGATATTGAAAGTTTTAAGGTGACCAGCAACTGAATGAACATGGTGAGTGGAGGTACTTTCAGTTCGTTCTTTGTCACGTGTTAAGCTCCTGAAAGGTCTAATTTAGATTTTTGTCATTTGTTAATGTTAATTAACCAATAAGTCTTTTGAAAGTGTAAATTTGCCCCAAATTTTAAGGTGACCTTAAAGAACTCTTCTAAAGCTTTTATAACACCATTAGTTAGAAGTCTGATGAAGGCCAAACCAAACTTTCGAGCACCTCAATAGAGATATTTGAATGTCAAAACAGGACCGCGCCAAACAAGCTTTGTTCGCCGGGCAAAAACACAAGCTCATCTCCATACATCTTGCAGAACGAGCCGGCCGAAACTGCCATTAGCAGTAATTGCATGCATTCCCACAAAATCAATCACGCTGCTCTAAGCAATCATTTTATTTGCGGCGCTGCCACGTCCAGATAATCGGACCAGATAAAGCTTCAGCGAGCCGAACAACTTCCTATTATGATGTGGTGCCCGCGCCAGCATGTGGTACTTATCGGCCCAGGTGTGCGCCGCCGATGCTATCGACCAATGCTCCAAATACAATTGACCATCGAGGTCGGGAATTTCAGGAATGCAGTTTCGCGAGCCGCGCACTGACCCACACGGTGCTCCTCGAGTGGGTGATAAACCACGCGGGCGCGGGGCGGCTCCAGAGATGGCGCTATCGGCCCGGGGGCGCGGCGAGGATGATCTTACTGTTTCGCCTGACAAGGGGCACTCGAAGCTCTGGGAGTGCGGGAGTGCTTGGCCCCAGCGCTGACCTCTGGTGCTGACCCACAAATATCGAAGATTAAAAATCAAATGTCACTTCGCGACAGATGGTGCGGGGGATAGGAAAGCCCCCGAAATACCGTTCTCTCGGCGCCTCTGCTGTTTTTCTGTTTTGCACCTTTCCGGCGCAAAAAGCAAATTTCGACCATTAATCTCTGCTCCGGTACACGGTGTTTGAACGCGCGGAGGAATTCACGCCGGTAATGATGTGGCGCGAATTCCACAGGGTTAAAGACCCATCCGCACTTCTGAGTTGTTTGGACCTTTCGCAAACATGATTGGCACAAATGCGTCGGCTAGAAAAGTGTCACTGACCGAATTTTGGCGTCTTACGCAATTGCGGCGCGATGCGCCTGCACGGCTTTTACTTTCAAGAGAAAGCACCGCCCGAATAATAGGACGGTGCTTTCGATGGCGTGTCCTTTAGAGGCAAAAGGATGGAGTTGTGGACGGTAGGAAACTAGGAAAGGGTGGATTGTAATTTTCAGTGCGTGAATGAGTTTCTAACTCAATTTTTTCCTCAAAAAATAATTGTTTTAAAACTACACCACTTTTGTCCATGATTTTATGAGGTCTTTTATCATACAAATCATTTGATCTTTAATACTTTTTTTTGAGGACGATCAAGGTATTTTTGATGAAGTATTCTATTGAGCAAACTACTACGAGGATTGTAAATGAAATAGTGGCAACATGGTCGGAGATTATACGCACGTGCACATGTATGCGCATGCGCTACTAGCTAGTATGGTAAAAGGGGTTGTTGTTGAGACTTAGTTGGAGCCTGGAGTAACATATGAACTAAAATTACCTATAGAAGTTGGAATTAGTCATCTACCAGTGTGGCAAATCTTATAGAATATACTTTTATAAAGATCAAATAATAAAATAACCTTTTAGAAGTATAGAATGGCGCTGGTTTGCCCTAGCTGGTCTCCACCTGGGCAAAAACCACAATAAGGGAGATGCATTCCTGGCCCTATTGTTGCCATTGACCAGTCTTCAGCTTAATCCTACAAGCTCGAACTAAGGCGCCAATCTAATGAATGAAATTTTGCTGGGAATCCGATAAGATAAAGGTTATGTTGATGGCGGCATACAACAATGAAATTCCGCTTTATTGCGTCTTGTTGAAGAGCCCAACAACCCCAAAACAAAGAAACGAAATGTTGAGAGTGGAAAGAGTTGAGTCGCCGCATTTCCAATACGCGGCCAGAACTCGCAAACCGCGCAAGAATTTTAATTGGCGCAGTATGCCTGGGTGGGTTTCATATGACTTGTCTTAATTAATTGTGATCTGGCGATATTTCAACCAGCTCGGCCGGATTAAGTGCAATCTGTGCGTCATCCGACGTTTCAGATTCTGCGTCTTCATTCTGCGAGCAGCCTGCTTCGTGCGCTAGATCAACTCGAGTTTTTGGCACCTTAACAGCAGTAGATTGCAACAATAGAAGTGCAGCAGCGCCGCTGAAATCGGCAGCAATTTATGAGGCACTGCCCGGACAGCTAAAAGGGGAATAAAGCAGCGTGCACAATGGTCGTGTAAAACGCCACCGAGGCGCTAGACGTATCATTTCGAAAAGTCATCTCGCTTCAAGTACCAGCTTTCAGGCGAAATTTGCGAAGCCTCAGATGTTATATTCCAGGCAAATGTGCGAGTACTAGATCTCTGACAGTGACAAATCATTTTGATAACCCACTGTTTATTAAATTATGGGACACAAATGTCAATGGTATTATATAGTAAACCGAAACAGCAATATATTATATTCACGGTAATTGTCTAGTACCTTGACGCACTTAAAGCAGTTATTTTATGGAAAATATCCCTTCTGCACCTCTTATTACAACCCTTCAAAGCACGACTTTGGTAGATGGTTTTGTACGTCTCCAGTTATTTTATAATAATGATTCTGATTTAAATGTGTACAATAACCCCTCTAGTCCTTGTTCTTGCAACGCACTTAACAAGCGACCATCTGGCAGGCGGCTGAGGTGCGCAAGCATCTACCAAAATACGTTGTAGAACGTGCAAAACCGAAAAGGGTGCAAAGGTTTCACAGTAAAAAGGAGAAGCTTACCCCAAAGTTATTCTTATAAAATAATTTGTAAGCTTTCTTGGTTATTCGAAAACGCTGAAATTTAAATAAGAATTACAGGAGGACGACTATATAATAGTTGCTGCGAATGCATCGGGGAAATAAACAATTACTCTATTTATATAGTATAAGAAAAGCGGAAAAAGGTCCTAGCACTTAGAAAACTTTGTTTTGTACTTCAAAGGGCATATAAAAAAATAATGCGAAGTATTGTCAACTCTTGGGGACGCGATGGCTCAGATGGTTCAACCAGTTGGCTCTGTCTTCTAGCCGGCGCACACGAGTTCGAGTCTTGTTCAGCCCAGTGTGAATGTCCTAGAATAAGTGCATGTTAGTGGACACAATAAGCGCTTGAGAGTTCAACGCAAACATTGAAGCAGTGCAGACACCACGCGTGTGCTCTATCAGCTTTACGATGCAACGTTCGACCTTTAGATAACCATTAGCCTTAACTTTGAGTAAAAATTTAACAATTATTTTTGTTTATTGTTAAAACTTTTAACCACGATCGACTATCAAACTTCCTCTAATAATGAAACCGAAGTGCAAAATCAAGAGCTCATACGCAAATCTGATAGTTTAACGCCACCCGTCAACGATGTGCAGAAAAGATACCTCTGGTCAACAGATAAGCTACTAAAGTAAAATAAATTCTTTAAATTATCTCACAACGTCGAGGACGAAATCATAAACAAGTCAAGAGATAATGCAGCGCCTCAACAACAGATGCTCAAAAAGTTAAAATACCACCAATCTACCTGCCAACCAGATAAATTATTACACTTACAACTGTAAATAATCGAAACTCACTTCGAATTAACTTATATCAAGAAGATGACTATCGCACTCTCACACAGTTTTAGAAAGCTAAGGAAATTACCTATTATACTTATCGAAATCCCAACTGCAAGCCACTATTAGTAGTAATAAAAAATGTACCGTTATCCTTCACCACAGAAGAAATCAGCGAAGCCCTAAAAACACTACCTATCATTAATGTAACACGATTGTTAACGAAGGACAAAAAACCATTATCAAGTATGCGTAGTAGAAGTAATGAATAATGACGAAAGCAAAAGAATATTCAGTGTCAAACAAATATGTCACTCCATAGTCACGGTAGAATTGCGAAAAAGCGCCACAAATATACCTCAATGCCACAGATGCCAGAAATTTGGCCACACTAAGAATTATTGTACCTTCCGTACAAATGCGTCAAATGTGCAGGTTGCCATAGTCACACCAAATGCAAAAAAACAACCAAAGAAAAACCGACATGCGCAAACTGCGGTGGAGACCACGCAGCCAGTTATCGGGGATGCAGCCACCACAAAGAACTCCAACAGAAACGATTCTACAACAAGAACCCCAGTCAAATCAACTCTAACAACGCTACTTATAATGACAATCAAACGTATGCCAATCGTGTGAAAAACCTCCTAAACAATTCTCCACATACCTCAGCTAGCACATCACACCTACCGCCCGAAACTGCCTCTTCTAACAATCTCATCAAACTTCTGACGGACCTTATAACGCCATTCTTCCCCCAAATCAACACCTTTATAATCAACACTATTTTACCCCTCTTCCTCAATGGATCCTAAACTGCAACGAATTATCAATGTTTCAACAATCCTTAACTGGAACGCCAATGGCATAGCCTCTCAACGCTCTACATTTATAGCCTTCCTAGCTAGGCACCAGGTCGATACAGCTGGCGTCACAGAAACTCATTTGACTGAAGGTGAACCCTTCAAAATCCCAGGATATCGAGTCTATCGCAAAGATAGAAATGGTCGAATAGCATCTGGTGAAGTGGTAATTATTATTAAACAAAACCTTTCTCACAATCCCATTGATGGTCCCCTTGATAACACACTAGAAACCACAGGAATTCAAGTCAAATTATGCGACACAAGTGAACTTACCATTATAAGTGCCTATAGGCAACCAAACAGAAAATTAATTGCAACCGACATCGGCACTCTATTTAGCACTTCTCAACCTACGTTAAATGATAGGCGACCTAAATAGCAAACTTGTAAATTGGGGTTGCCGAGCAACCAACCCAGCTGGTATTTTACTAGAACAATACTCAACAACCTACGGAGTACAAGTATTAACCCCAGATGAATACACCTATTACCCGTAGAGATCCGACCATCAACGAGACATACTGAATATCATTCTTAAAAAAAATTTACCAAACCCATTACATAAACAGTAATCCCCGAGCTAAATTCCGATCACCTATCCGTACTCATCCCTTTCGATAGTTCTCCTAAACCTAACCCTCCCCCCTCACGATTAATCAATGGACCAATAACATGGGATCTCTTCCAAGTATCATTGGATCATCGCCTTAACAAGAAAGCAACCCCTTTCTAATCAAGAGGATATTGACACTGCAGTCATGGAAATTACAAGAACGATCATCGACGCTGCCAGAACGACCTCCACAACCAAATCAGGACGTCCCAAACCCGATTACAATCTTCCTCCTCAATACATAATTAACCTAATCAAGCAACGAAGCCAAACTAGGAGATTTTGGCAACGTTCAAAAAACCCAGAAGTCAAGAGACAATTGAATAATCTAATCCATCAACTAAAGGGTGAACTAGACGAATACAGAATTCAATCCTACCACACCTACATCGTTGCAATCGGCCCCGGAGACCCAGGGATGTGGAAAACTACGAAGAAAATTCTAAAAGCTCCACAATAGATACCTCCCCTCAAAACAGACAATACCACCTTATTGACCGATAATGAAAAAACCACCGCATTTGCCAAACACTTCGAACTAACCTTCACGCCTGAACTATCCTGCACTCCAACCCAAATGTTACATATAATAAACTACATAGAAACACATGTCCCCACCTCTGCTGATTTTACTAATCCCACATCACCAAAAGAACTAGCTGAGATCATAAAGACGTTATCTAAACGTAAATCACCGGGACACGACCTAATATCCAACCTAGTCTTTCAACACTTAACAAGTAAATGTCTCTCATACCTTGCTTCTCTGATAAATGCATGCCTGGGCCTAGGCTACTTCCCTCAAAGCTGGAAGCATGCACATGTGCTCATGTTCGCTAAACCTGGGAAGAATAAAGAGCAGATGTCAAGTTACCGACCGATTAGTTTATTGACTACCCTCTCCAAACTTTTCGAAAAAGTAATTTATTCGCGCCTGCACCAAGCTACCGTTGCTCTCCACATTCTCCCTTCTTTCCAATTTGGCTTTAGAAAAGGGTACTCGGCTTGTCATCAATTACAGCGAGTCAGTGAACTCGTCGAAACAGGTTTCGAAAACAAATGCTATACTGCTGCTATCTTTCTGGATATCATCCAGGCCTTCGACAAGGTTTGGTTAAAGGGACTAAAGAAAAAACTCATGTTATCCCACGCTATCTTCTGGCAATCATTTTCTCCTTTCTGGAAAATAGAACTTTTTGCCGTTAAAATAAATACCACAGTCTCCGAAACAAAATCCATACAAGCGGGCGTACCACAGGGTAGTACCCCCGACTCGCTCTTATTCATTATATACACCTCCGATATTCCCAAGATTCCCGCAACACTCGCCACGTTCGCCGACGATACAGCCATTATAACGCAAAACGCAAACCTAGAACTAGCTATACAACATCTGCAAAATGCATCTGACACCAATAAATGGCTCAAAAACTGGAACATCAAACTCAACCCCATCAAATGTCAATGTAAGATCTTCACTTTGCAAAAAATGAACAACCCACCTTTTATTATCATCGATAGAATTGACATACCCTGGAATCCCAGAGACTCAGCTATAAAAAATCTTGGATTGTACTTAGATGAAAGATTAACCTGGAGTTTCCACATCAATCAAAAATTAACCCAATCTCATACCAGACTCCGACAATTATAAATTATAAAACCCGAATGCACCATCCTATTATATAAATCCCTCCTACGCCCTCTGGCACTCTACGCCTCTCCTGTCTGGAGCAACACGAGTAAAACAAATATATTCAAACTTCAATGATTCCAAAATAAGGTCCTACGAATCGCCGTTAACGCTCCATGATTTATCCGAAACACACAACTTCACCATGAATTGGGTGTCGCAACAATTCAAGACCATATGCTCTCGACCACTAGGACTTTCTTCTCAAACATTGCCAAATGTGAAGGAGCAACTCAGTTCAACCTTCGGGCAGCGTAATATTGATCACAGACTGAAGAGACAACTCCCTCAAGATCTTATCCCAATTGAAGAAACCTAGTAACCACCATCTTCGAGTTTCCAAGGCCACCACTACCTGCCTCCATGTATTACGCACTGCTACTTGCAAATTCTAAATTCAGAACGCATATAATGTATATATACCATAGTCTTAGTCATATTTAGCTACTTAAACCTGTCACGTATAACAGTGTAATGTTGATCTGACAAAAACTTCAATAAAAAAAAATAAACCCTTGAGGCTGCAGTATCTGTAAGTGCGCCCCCTTCCCAAAAAAATGGTCAACTTTGCAGCCATCCGGTTTTTTCTATTTCTAGGAATTTATATCCATTCATTTTTTTATTGGTTTATCAAATCCTTATTGTTTTTATGTTTGTACGTTAATTTGCTTTAATATAGTTGTTATTCATTTTCTGTAGATCCCCTCCTGTTCCAATATTTTCTCTATTTCTTTATTTTAATATTCGTTTTCGTGTTATTCAATGCAATTTTTTAAAATATTTTTAACTTGACTTTATTTCTAAGTTTTCATTGCTAATCTAAGTTTCTTTTTTTGATTTTTTTGATTATGCATCTGCTTCTATAGTTAATTTGTCTGATATAATTATTATATATACTTTGTCTTGTGTGTTCTGTAACAATCTTTTGTATTGTTGATGATAATATTTCGTTATATTTAATAGTGAATAGAGACTCTACAGTTTTTTTTTTGTATTTTTATGTATTCATTTCTTCCTTTTTTTTTAACTTGTCACCTGTATCTTTTGTTAACTCTGTATTTATATTATCGTTTTCTGGATCTCTTCTATTATCACTTTTAATATTTTTCTACTACTGCTGATTCTATAAAATAATCCAATATTTGTTTATATTAATTTTTATTGCAGAGCAAGTGATTTGTTGTATCTTTTTATACCATTTACATTACCTTTCTATAGTTTCTTTGACTTTTGTGCTTTTAGAGATTTTTTTATATTTACATACCTGCCTGATTGTGTATTTATTATTTTATTCTATTGTTTTCTTGTTTGTTAATTCTATTTGTTTATAATTATTCCATTCTTTTTTGTACTATATTTTAATTTTTAAATCTTTTAGTTTACTACTATCCGTCCTCAGTTTTCTTGTCGTTATATGTCTTTCTTCTTTTTACGACGTTTAATATTTGTATTCTTCATCTTAATCTTTTATTATTTCTTGTTTGTTACATATTTTTTACCCACGACTGATTTTCGTTTTCAATTAATGCGTGATCTATTTGCGAACGTTTTTTCGGTCTGGTCTTATCTATGTTACTGTATTTATTCTTGCTACCAGGTTGCATAGTCTTGGAATAACCTTTTTCTTCTCTACTTGGGCGTTTAACTGCTGCATCAATATTATTGCATATTTATTTCATTTCTCTTCTACTCTTTACTATTTATTGGTGAGTATACATTTAGCAAATATATATCAAGGGGTTTTGCTTCTAATTTAGTAGCCGTTGGATTCCTTCCATCCCCCATCCTGTTTTCCAGGTATCAGTTCTAATTTCATTAATTTTTTTGTTTATTAATATCTGTTTCATTTACTCAATTTTTACATGGTTTATTTCTATCTTTCTGGCTTGGTCACAACTTCTATTTTATTTGACACCCCTCTCATCTTGTTCATCTCTGTATTACACCTAGTTCCCTATATGATTGCTTTATTGCTTTCTTCTTTATTTTTCTGTTTTTAATCTTATTTATCCCCGTTTGCTCATTTCTCATCTACACTTTTAAAACCTAACTCCTTTTGCAGTTTTTTGTCCTTATTTTAATTTATTTGCTCATCTACTGGATTAAACAAATAAAACGTGAGAAGGAAACGTACGTAGAAAAATAGTCTCACGTTCGCTCCATATCGCCGTCGATAGGCACATTTCCCTTCAACTAACTTAACGATTACAAGGACGGTAAAGATTGCCTTCTGTGCTTGTGTGGGGTTGATCCACCTTTGCAGGTTCATAGGTAATTAAGCTGTTTTGAGATTGACGATTGCCTTTAAAAGATAAACTCCTTATAAATTTAAAATACCTATTTTTGAATAAATTTACAAAGGCCGTAGACGACGACCAAAGTATGAACATTCCAAACTTAAGTTAGCTAACTAAATCAGTCAGTTTGATGCTCGTCAGTAACAATCTCCATAAAAATAAAAGCAAACAGAAAATGAATAAAACGCCAGTATTGACAAACAGCACCGGATTTATAGCGCTGTAGTTGCCGGATAACTGGATAAGAAAACATTTAATTGGCCAACGCAATTTACAACAACGTCGAAATTCTTACGAAAAGCGATCTTCAGAGGTATTTCCTATATTTAACGACCCATCGAATAGAACTAAACGGCCGGTGCTGTTCGTGCAATAAAAGCTGAAAGGAAATTTAGTTATCAATACCCGTTAAGAGGCTTTACACGTGGTGTTCATCTACTACATTTATTTTACAACCCGATCCAACTTTTAGGACGGAGTGCGGCCCACCGTGTGACGTCACCGAGACGAATCGCATTCGCGACTTTTTCACATTCTTTTTATTATGTGTGGTAATTATAGAGTCGTAAAGCTCTTCAGCGTGACCTATCACCGTGTTTATTTTTAGAAACACGCAATATCGTATCGGCCATTGAAGATAATGGAAATGTCACCGCTAATGCATAATAATTAATTACGAGTCACAGCAATGCATTAAAATGCGCAATTATGTAAAACATCTATTAACTTCTTATGGTCTAATATTAGATGGAGTTTTTTATCGCTCTATGAGAGCCGGTTAATATTACTCCGCGAATATTTATTACGCTTATGAAGATTTATAATCGTTTCACATTACAATAAATATGTAAACGAACGTAACTGATTACCAATACTATGATTTTCAAGGTGTCTTTCACACGTTATTACATGTAGCAATAACTTACTTCGTAATTTTATTACTACAATTGTGTTGAAATCAACATCTTATCAGCTCACCAACCGATTAGTGAAATATAATTTTGGAATCTCTACCCGATCTCAAACATTTTTAGACCTAATTGCAACGAATTTTGAGGTAGTATCACATTACTTTTGTGTGTCATTTGTATAATATAAGCAATGGAAACGGTCGAGTTGGTGCAGACGGCCAGACTGAGCCTTTAGTCCCGCCAGTAGTTAGCTGCACGTGGGCGATGGACCATCTAGACCTTTTATGTGATTGGTTGCTTAAGAATGGAAATAATCCAGATGGGCTAGATAAGCCAGCAGCTAGGCCGGGCCTTTGGTTCCGAAGGCAATTAGCCGCACGTGGGCGAAGGATAATCCGGGCTTGAAAATAATTTTAACGTCGTCCTGAAGTAGCGAGGCAATGTTATTAAATTGAAAACATTTATTTTTTTAATATTTTTTTATTCGATTCTATCCTTTCAATGACCTGTTGAAACCATTCCTTAGAAAGAAACCTAACCCCAGACCAATTTGAGCAAGTCTTGACGGCCGATAACTAGTCAGGTTTTTAAATTCTCTTTCTATGTATATTTCCTCGAATTAGCGCACATCTGTCTTCGACTTTTTTGCTTGTTCTCCGGATTGGATCCTGCCTAGCACTTGTATTGCGTTTGCATCCAATCCGCACATGCGCTTCGAAGGGTAAAGTAGTCAAATTTGCGTGCAGAAATTTGCCTTAGGGCTACACCATTGACAAGTTCTACCTAAATCGACCCACAAAGAAACTTCATCCCGGTCTTTATTTCCCTGAAGGTTCTTTTCGTCAAATTAAGAGACTGTTGGAGGGAATAAGAATTTCTCTCCACAGCAACTGTAAATAAATCGTCTCTTGGTTGACTTATATTAAAATCGTGTTTATATGTATGAGGACGAATTAGCCAGCAAAGTACTTACAGCTCTTTCTTAGAAAGTTAGAGAATTAGTTAATTGTGTGACACGTTCAATTGGAACGATTTAATGCATTCTGGGTCCATTTTGAAAATCTAGCTGCTATCATATAAAATTTCTCTTTCAATTATCATCTTCGGCGTGCTTACTAAAGGTTTAAATTGTTGTAATCCTATTTTAGTGGAATAGAGAGTTTGGAGTCGTGAATGGAAACTTCAAAATCTTAAACAAATACTGTCTATACCAACTTTGTCAGAATGACTAAAGAATAAAGAAAGAAAACTTCCTAGATGCTGTACGGTGCATGACTCGGGGAGAAACTAAAAATTCCATAAATGGGATAATCCAGGGTTTGAGAGAAGCTACTGTGCGGTTTGGTTTATTATGTACAGTAACTTAAAACGTTGCAAATCTAGTAAACGTGGTTTAGTGATACAGCACAAGCTTGCTAGATGGGAGACAACGTGCATACCATTTAGATTTAATGAGTGTGTAAGTAAAGAGATAAAGCGACAACACGATGGCATGTTATCAGTCATCTGTGCTGCAACAGAGAGACGGGGCAGAGCCCGTTTGTGAATTGTGGTGTGACGTGTCCTGTACAAGAGAAGCTATGTCTGTCTTATGACTGACAGAACTCAAAGTACAATTGCAGTTTTAACCCAACTATTGCAAAGACAGTAGCCAGCAATTAGGTGGTATTGTGGGGGAAGAAAAACCAGCCAAAATAATTGAATTCTATATTCATCAGCCCAAAGAAATCTTTTGCAATATCATCTTCTCCCGTTGACTGCGTGAGGCGTGATGGAAAAGTGTTTAAGACCGCATGGAATTAAGCCAAACGGCTAGCCTAGATAGGTCAAATTTGTTTTGAATGTTTTACAGCAATAGAATGAAGGTGGAAATTTTTCGACCTTACCCTTATCTTGGATTAAGCCGTATAGATGAATGTGCCAATCGTTACAATTTTTGGGCTTTAAACCACCACATGTGATACACATATTCGAGATGTGTGATGTTGGATTAGCAAAAAACAAAGTTTCGGAAACTCTTTTCCCCAATATGATCACCAGCAGAGTGTACATGATTATGTTAAAGCAATTTTTGTTCCTTAAGGTAGACGATCTGGAAATTGACATTCAACTCTACTATACTATGCAATTCTTGTGGGATGTAACTCCCATAAAACTCACTTGGGCAGTCAGTTTTCTTCTTTTGAGATCATGTCAACAGTATGGTTTTTATAGTTATTTATTATCACGGTAGACGTTCTTGAAAATAAACACCGTGGTGTTTGTGCTATTCTACTTGCTACACCCAATAAGGTCCATTTTCAACCTGTAAGTATTTTAAAATACAGTTTTTATCGATACTTTTATGCAAACTTAATTGATAGGAATGTGTTGTTCAGTTAGACAGTGCAGCCAACCATTCACCAAAAACAACATGAAATGTCTAAAATACAGCCTTTTAGTTGTCAAGAGAACTTCATCATTATCATCATCAACATCATTATAGAACAGCGTCATAGAGTCCACTCCAGTTTTCGACATACGCCTCCTCAAAGTTCTTCCACTTAGTTCGGTCTTGTGCCTTTTTTGTCCATTGAGATGCTGCCTTTTTTGCTGTCATCCTTTCAATGTGTCTGTTTATAATGCCGCCTTTCGTCGTTTCTATGCCTGCCTATCTCCACTTTTGTTTGGCTATTCTCTCCACTGAATTGTTTTTTCTTTTGTCCAGTAGCTTGATTTATAACATTGCTATATCCATTTTTCTTTGGGTCACCTTTGGCTTCTCCAAGTTGCTTTTTGTCTAAGTCTAAGCAGCATATGTTAGGACATGTAGTGCACATTAGTGCTGATCTTTGTTGCTTGGGTGGGCTCTTTAAATGTGTATTTTTTCCCCAGATATGCGTACTTATTAGCCAGCTCTTTCGTTATCCCCCTCTCATCATTCCTATTTGTCATTAGTTTTGTTTGTGCCATATTTATGTAAGTCCTACCTCCTGCGTGGCTTCTTGTAGCTCTTTTACCATATTTGTGATCTTTATCCAATGAAGTTTCTTGAAGGATTCTCTAGTGAGTTTGTGAATAGTTTAGGGGAGAGAAGGTTTTCCTTTGTTACTACTCGGTTGATCATGATAGATTTTGTATCTTAGAACAGTTTCGTACTTGCTTGTGATTACCAAGATGTAACGAAAATCGATTTTGCATTTTAGGAGAGCGTTTACTAGTGCCCAAAGTTCGACCGTATCAAATGCTCCTGAATTTAACTTTTTTTATATTTTGTCTTGAAATGGTAAAATTAAGAAGGCTTATATGGAACAAAATGGAAAAAGAGTCCCTAAAGATTTCCCCAGTACTACAACTCAATGACCATTACAAAAATAAGTTTTCGCTACGAGTTCTGCAACATACGGAGTGACTCCCATGGTGTGTTCTTAAACAGGAAGAAACCGGAGGTAATAAAACGGAATTTTACTCTCGCCGATGCGGGCTCTTGGCACTTAAGTCAGGCATGCGCGAAGCAAAAAGGAAGAGCGCGAGGATCGATCAAACGGGAACGATCGGCGGCGGATTTATTTCCAGCGACCACGGAATTCCACGGCTTACGCAACCGACCAAACACCTTCGACAGCTGAAAGGAGTATTGTTCCGCTGATGATAATGGACCAAGACCGGCGGTCTCGGTCACGGGCACGAGGAACGCCGGATTCGCCCCGTGCGTCGATGGGTGCAAGACAATGCGAAAATGTGTCGTGATGGGCGGAGGCGGAAGGCGCGGGGGGCGCCCGCGGCCCATAGATCCCGCATTCCACGAGCGCTCGTATATTCAATTACGTATCGGAGAATCGAATGCATGATGGTGTACCATGCCCAGGCACTTATCGAATAATAGCGATGGTTTATTGTCAATGCGGATACTTTATTATCCGTTATGCTTTGTGAGCGCCTTGTTTACGGCTTTTTACCTAGTCGTCGACTAGTTCGCCGGAGAAATATTATGGAAACGTTTAGCTTAAGCCCACTCTTGGACTTCAGACATGGCACATGCCTGATTGAAACTGTGTAAGCCTTTACCCACACTCGCTCATTGATGTGAATGGCTTTCTCGCTAGATTTTTAGGCGTGTGATTTGTTAGCTCGTACGTGTCAACTGTACATTATAGCCAAGTGCCTTGTTGCAGACATCATTAAAGTTACTAATTAATTAGCATTTCAAGTATTTTGAAGACTAGGTAATATAGACAGAAAGTATAGAGAAGCTAGAAGCAGAAGCAAATTTTTAAAGATTAATTCAAGCTGATTCTTACCCACTAGAATAAGAAGCTGAGGAACGTAAAGGAAATTAAATATTTCTTTAAGCGGCTCTTGCCAAAAGATTACTTAAAAAACTAAGACGTACAAAATTATAGAAAAAAATAATCTATAAGTATTCGATATACCCAGATAATGGGGCATCTGTCGTTAGGAAAAATCACCCATACGGAGTAAAACGATTCAGAGAAACAAAACGGACTAAACGAAACAGACGGGGATTTTCAAAAACCCAACATCAAAAGGAATAATCAGGCAAAGAGAAAATAGAAGATAAAGTATTAGATGGCTGCAAAATGTATGCCTGATTTGTAAATTTTACAAACATAAGAAGCTACATATTAGAAAAACTTTATTATTCAATTACATAGTTACTATCATCTTTTACAATAGCCTTCTTTATAAAATCTGTGCGACTAAACCTTTCGCCATTCAAACTATTATGCATTAAGGTGTAAATCTGAAAAGTAAGACATGAAGAACACGATAGGTGCTGGAGAGTAGATGGTGGAGAGCAGTATAGAAGTTTTTCGTCAAATTCCACTTGAGTCTGGTAAGTTGATCACAGTACATGTTTACCAAGATTGTTTTATTAGAAGGGAGAAGCCCATACACAGCAACACCTTCATTGGATGTAATCTAGCTTTTGTCAGGGTTTTTGTCTGATTGTTGCCAACTTCCTACTTGTTGTAAGTCGTTTGTTAAGGATTCACTTTTTGTCATCTGTCACAATTTGATCCAAAAAAAGGGTCTTTCTAATGACCAAGTCCAACTTACTATTGTAGCACCTATGTATCGAATTTGGAAGTGAATCCAAATTTATTTGAAATATTCACATTTTCAGAAATTTTCAGTTGTGATTCATAAAAGCTCATCTTTATCATCAATTTCTGAAGTGGGGTTGACTGTCAAGATTAAAATCACCATTTAGAAATATATCAAGCCACTTTTCCAGTGCTCAACAAAGATATCTTTAATGTTTTCTATTACGGTTCCAATGCTTACTTGTTTTCGAAATAGTTGAAATGTAACTTTTTGTTTTCCTCTTTGAAAAATTCTATTTATATTTCAAACATTAGCTTAGCTTGGCTATACGCAAAATTTGGAGTCACTATGTAGCACTGTTTCCTCCACCTGTGGAAATAGAGTACGAACCACAAATACGTGGGCGAATCAAATTGGAATTCCTTTGTTAGATGTTGTGAAGTAAAGGAAGAGAGACTCGGATATTGAATTTTGTAAGTAGATGTCCGGGAAAGCGATGGCTTAGATGGTTTAACCAGATAGTTCAACCAGTTGTCTCTTTCCTCTAGCCGGCGCGCGCGTTCGAGTCTCGCTCAACCCATGGGGGTGTGTGAATGTCCTAGTATTTAAGTTCATGTTAGTGGGCACAATAAATCCTTGAGGCTGCAGTGCCTGTAAGTGCCCCTCCCCCTTCCCACAAAGTAGATGTCCGAAGCAGATTATCTCCGTAAGGTACCTTTCATTTCTGTTACTTTTTTTTTCTTATCGTGCTCACTTACGTACAACCGTAAATATTATGACCTCCTGTACGTCCATGAGTTTCCAGCGAGACTCAAACTTGCCCGCGCAGGCTTGCAGAAAAGGAGAAATGCTCGTGGCCAGTCTGCTAAAGTCGCGGCCTTCTGCTACTTTAGTTAGAGTTATGATATCAGAGCAAGAACTATCCTCATCCGTTGCACGCTGGATTATTTTCAAGTTTCTTAGAAGAAAGGACGTAAAACTGTCCAAACTTTTACCAAGACTTAAAGTACAGTTTGAAGACAAGTGTAAGCGTAGTATAAACGATTTCTGAGAAGCCGTTATAATGAAGGTCGCGGACTAAAGATGATTACCAATTCACTTTTAGAAGAAACAACATTCCCGCATAATCTGAGACGTTATCCTGCCCCTCATACCATTAGTTGCCCAATTAGACAAGGAATTGGGAATTTGGACTACACTGGAACGTACTCTCTACAGTTTGAACTTGCAGCCCTGCCTTTATCATTTGTTTGGACCATTGAAAGAGGCAAATGGAGGACAGAAGTTGGAAGACCATATCACAACCATCTTCATTTTACAGTAGCGTCTGTTAAATTAAAAAAAACCTTTCACCTTATATTTCATACACGTACGTATCTTTTTACATTTTTATTTTTAAAACAGCTGTGATATCAAAAAAGTTTTGTGAAGTAATAAAAACGATGATGGTCAGGCAAGACAACGCAAAGCAGTAGGATGGTCCTCCCCCACTTTAAATTTGTTGTTGTTGGTGTCTATCGGGTTAGAAGTGATCTGATCATTCTTGAAGCTCTAGGAATTGAGATAAATGTGGTTCTATGGTCGAGCAACCGCCCACAAATTTCTACTATACATGCTAAACATCGGTTGCAGTGGTGCAAAAAACGACTGGTAACATAGTTTGGAGTGACAAATTACACTTTCAGAGGATGTGTCGATGCTCGAGCAACATCTTGCAGAATATGCAATGTCAAAAGTAAAATTGGGAGAAGGTTTGTTCTCTTGTGAAACTAAATAGAAATTCTAAAAGGTACAAAGAGATAGTAAACGATTTTGTCCTGACTACGGGGAACAATTACCAGGTGATGACGATTGCTGGCATCAACACGACAACGTTTCCTGACATAAAAGATGTCAGCCGGCATATAATTCTGACTTAAATTCTGTTGGACGGCACTGTAATAAATTGGAACACCCCAACAACCCACATCGCAAAATTCTCTGACCGCAGCTCTTCAGAAAACGCAGGCTGCTATATTTATGCGAAAATTTGGAGTTGTCCTACTCTCCATCAATGTCAACTGTTGGAATTTGTGACAAAATGTTCAAGACTGGGGCAGCTTTATCAAGTAGGTTGAATTTATCTGGCTTTGAAAGGGCATAACCACAACTGCTGATAATGAAACCTGATAAGACAATTCAATTACCCCACTTAACTATGTAGCAATCCTTCGAGTCGAAAAGGTATGCTTCATACCTTTAGCAAGCCATGTGTGCACAACTCAATTTCCGAGAGCAACCTTGGTCCTAATAAATTTAATGCGCTTGCTACCGCGTCCGTAACCTATAAAATAGCCATAAGAAGTAACTCAAATTCCTGCCCCGTCATCGGCGTACGTATTCGCTGCGTTAATGGGCCTGTTCATAAATTTGAAGTTCATAACCCAATACTTGGTTGCGGTTACACGAAATAGATTTTAGTAGCGTGTTAGGCAGTAAACGATTTTAAGGCATGTTGTAAATAATTCTGTAGCAGTCGCGCGCAATTTGCATCTGATTTGCCGACTTGCCTTCTCGGAAGAGTTATGAGTCATGAAATACACATTCTAGACTTTTTAGCTGTAACCATTACATTATTAATCGCTAAGCTTAAAAAAACCATGTTTATTTCTCGTTAAGTACAGAATTTGACTCTAAAGTTTTGATTCTGTGCTGCCCAAATTTAAGAAAAGGATTTTTTGGTACACAATAGTGGCTAGTGAAGAAAAGTGGGCACGGCATCACGAAAACGCGTGGATAAAATTGGGTGAACCATAGACATGGACTTCAAAGAGCAATATCCATAAAAAAATCTACGGCGCGTTGTATTACAAGTTGTTTAAATCTGGCAAAACTATTATCGCTGAGCGTTATCATTGTACTCAACTTTGTTTATAATAAACAGCAATTGCATGGCCAAATGGCTGGAGACATCAGTTACTAAGTGACTTATTTTTTGGCGCTGACGTCATCACCAAATTTTAAAATTCCCCTGATTTTTTAACACGACTGGAAACCACTGCTTTAGAAGTAGTCTTTTCAGACAACATTTGATCAAGTTCCTATACCACCACTTAGTTGTTTTCTGCTTCGAAACGTCTAAAGTTATCACCTCCAAAACCATCGTCCTTTTACCAATCTGGGATCTGTTAGCAATCCAATTGATGATAAAATGTATAAATATGAATTAAGATTATGTCACACATGATTATGTTATGTAATTGTTTAATTTGTACATCATCACCATCATCAACAGCTATATCATCTAACGTCGGATGTAAACCTCCCTTTACATTTTAAAATTGATATTTTATTATGTAGGGGGTATGATATCCATTACTCATAACGCTGACCAGACGGGCTGGTGAGGTTGGGTTGGATCAATGAGGGATTCTTTTGTATTGAGTGGAATGTGCATTAGGACTCTGAAATAGACCTATCCTCTGTCAAAACCACAGAGGCGTGTCTACCCGCTACTTAACAGCTGTATTGGGATCTCACCCATCCAATAATCTGCAAAATGTTTCGTCTAATAACAATGTGCAAGTGACAACACACCTTGAGGAATTCTTCAACTTAAAAAGGTGAAGAAGGATTTACTAAAAATTTTAATAATAAGTAAATTTAAAGTAATTCCATTAGTGTTTAAAACGTAATAATAAATATATCACTATAAGGATGTGTAAGTTACTTTTGAAGAAATGTCGTTGTTGAGGAGTCCCAGAAACAATCCAAACTATAATAAACTGCTTGGACGAAGCTAACTTATTACTTATGCAGATGAAGAACAATGGAAGCACCTGTAGCCGCGCGCATTTATCTTTGCGGCGAGAAGCGGTAATTAGCATACGGATAGTTAGACAGAAGTAACCTGATAATTGACAAAGATTGAGGATGGCCATTACGCCACTTCAGGCTCATTTGGCAGGAGCCCTTTTTCTTGTCTTTGCAATAGTAAAGCGAGACGATTTTTTATTTCATATTTATTTGTACTTGTTCTATTCTTATTTATCAGAATTAAATTCGAAATAAGAAAAATCCGCGGCAGATATACGCATTGAGCGGGCATGAATAGCTTCAGCGGCAATAAATCGCCAATTTCATGAGCTCAATTCTGCCGATTTTCACGCGGTGAAGCGCGGGACGTAATCAGAACTCCACAAAAAAGCAGAAGTAGAAAAGCCTAGTGAAAGGAGCAGGAGACTAAAATGTACGAGTACGGAGGAGGACAAGAAAAAAAAACTCTTAGGGAGAATTAAACGATCGGAACGACTGTATAAAGAGAAGTACAATACAGCGATGAAAGGAATGCAATTTGAAAAAGATCTAAAAGAAGAAACTGCAAGACAATTACTCTTAGACAAACTGAGAGTTGAAGTAGATCTGAAGAAAGTAGTCCTTGTAAATGGCAAAAACGGAAGCATCGTAAATATGATGGAAGGCCGAGGAAAAAAACGTAAGTTAAAGTAATTTAAAATTTATATTAACAAAGACACGCAGAAAAATACAGACCGAGTTACAAAACAATAAAAACCCAACAAAATAATGAAATACAATATAAAGAATAAGAATAAGAAAAATAAAGTAGTAAAGAATAAAAATAGTTCAAGAAATGAGGATGAGTACTTAATAATAGAGGTTTATGGGCGAAACGACAAGATAAAGAAAGAAGAAAAAAGCCGATATTCTTAAAAAAATTCAACAGCTAGACGAAAGTAAATAAAAATGAATGAATATAGTGGCGACTGAGAAAATATGAAGCATACAAAACACAAATGAGGCGAGAATCCTAGCTTCTATGTAGAAAATAAGTTAAGCGTGTTAAACTCGCATTTATAAGATAGAAAAGAAAGGAAAACAAAGAAGGAAAAGAAAAGAAAAAAGAAAAAAGGGTGTGAGAAAGAAATCTATAATAAACTGCTTTTTAATAGGAAAGAGGTACTTAGAAAAGTAATGAGAGGAGTGGAGACAGGTTGCGATCACTTCCTATTGATAATGACAAAGAAAGATAAACAAAAAAAAAATGATATTGTAAACTGAAATCTTAAGTATATAAACCAAAGTTGACGAAGATAAACGCACAACAAACAATAGAGAAAATACTAACGAGCCGTGAAGATACATGTAGAACAAGAAAAATTACAAATATATAAAGATTAACGAAGTCATTTGTAAACTATATAAAAAAACAAATAAATATAAATTTGAAAGACAAAAAATCGAAAGAGAAAATGAAAATAAAACCACAAAGTGTTATTTGGGGCAATAAGAAAAGAGAGAAAGATTAATAGCAATAAAAAGAGGTAATAGAGAAATAAAAAAGACACCTTAAATATTTATTGGACGCAGAAAGGAATGAAAAAGAAACTCTTAAAAGCCTAGTGAGTATGAAAGCTCAATAATCAGATGATCTAACCGTAGAAGAGACACAAGAATAATCAGATAGCAGGCGATATGCTAAAAGTAGAAAATGAGAAAATGGTCCAGATATTAAAGATGATAATGAATAAGGTAATCAATAAAATAGAAGTTCCACAATGTTGGAAAATCAAAACAATTACACCGATTTACAAAAAAAGGAGACCTACAAAAACCTTCGATTAAATAAATATAAGGGATGTACGGACAATTCCAAAAAAATAGATGTATGTGGAAAGATGATAAATGATGTAAAATCTCTTTAGAGACAAAGAACTTTGATAGAGTGAAGATGTTTGAAAGTAAAAAAATAGTAAGGCAAGGTTGCATCTTGTGTATAATCGCAGTAGTTTTAGGTTAGAGAATAAAAAAAGCAAAAGAACCGTAGAATAATTCAAAACGTCACTGAAAAAATGGGGAACATAAAAGTTACAGAACTGATATATGCTCTAATAGGGAAAGAATATTAAATGTAAATTTAAAAATATATATAGCGGCCAGTAAGGTTTAGGCAAAAAGGCATTTTTTTAATCTTAGGATAAGTCAGTAAGTTTATATATTCAAGAACAAAAGTAACACAAAAAGGCAGATTGAAAGAGAAAATAAATCAGATAATAGAAAGAACAGGAAAACTTTTTGATACAAGTTAGAACAGGTTTCAAGAGAAAAAATATAAAAACAAATAAAGACAGAGATATTCAAAAGAGTAGCCGCTCTAACTTTGATGTAAGAATCGAAAGTCTAGGTCAGAAAAATAGAGAAAAAAGCTTGGGAATGATTCTTACCGAAATTGAAGGAAAAATGATTATTAGAGATCACATAGAAACTAAACCAATAATACACACGATAAAAGGTAGTCGAGATCGCTAGGAAAATAAAATGAGAATAGTGGTATACAAGACTGTAAGAGGAGTATTTGAAGCGCGAATCTATAAAAAGAAAGAGAAAAGAAGTTAGAAACGCAGTCATGAATAGAGACAGAGTGGGGTGAAATAAACCATAAAGTGCAAAATAGGAAAGAATGAAAAGGACATATACCTGAAAGAGTAGAAAAGACCTAGAATTAGATGATAATAATATAAAAATTAGTGTTATACGACAGAAATTTGCAAATAAACATTTATTTGCGCCTGCGCAAGAAATAGGTGGGAATAGCACCACCCGTACTGTAATTCAGTAGGAGAAAAAGGTTGTGCTGCTGTTTACTCCCCCATTAGCTCAATTAAAAATGAACGCTGCCTTAGAGAATAGCACCAAATGTGAAGTGCGTGCAGTAATACGACTTTTGTGCACCGAAAAACTTTCAGCAGCTGTGTAATGGTTATGTGTCATACATCAATGGATGTGGCCGCCCAGAAGATACGGGTAATAACCTTTGAACATCTTTCGCACTTAAGCCGTTAAGTGGTGCGATACGGCAACCCATGCAACCGGATTATCTATTGTAAGTTCGAAGCGCTTTGGGCTCTTACTGCAGGCCTTTAACCGCCTCTGAAGCTCCACCTGCGCCGATAGCCTCGGAGCTCCAGGACACACATGGAGGCACCGGGCTTTTTCTAATGCTGCGAATTATTATCCTGTTAGTATAAATCTCCGAGCGCCGGCGATAAAGCCTGGTAACTAATGATTTCGTAGCAACAAAGAATTAAGTTACGGCTGCGAGCGAGCTCTAAATGGAGGCTGCGAGTAATGGCTTCATCTGGACGCGGCGCCAGCGCGACCTCCTCGGGCACGCCGCCCAAGTGGGGGCGTGCGAGAAACCGAAAGTGCATCAAAAATGCGTGCATCACACTCTCTCCGGCTCTGGTATGCGGTGGAAGTCAACGGACGCCCATGCAAATGCGCCGCTGCCGGCGCTTTGCTGCAGGCAGCCGCTGTCTTCGCCTTTTGGCAGCCCGTTGTTGGGTCCGCCTCCCGGGGCTCGCCGAATCGGGAAATTGGCCGCGCAATTTGTCTCTAAGCCACGCATCCGTGCGTGGAACTGTTAATCCTGAGCACAATATCGCGGGCCGAAGAGATTACCCTCGCCCATTGTTCTCGGCCGCTGGCGGCTTCTAACGGTGCCCGATATGATAAGCTGTCAAAAATATACAATAACCAATTCTTTTTGTATACTCTCGAAAATAATTTATTTTCAGCTTTGCATTCGCGGATGAGAATCGCTTGTCAAAACAAATATGTTTCGACAATGGATGTAAGAGTTGGGAAGGCACTTACAGTCAATGCATAGAATAGGTACAGTTAGTTTAACAATAGCATTATTAGTAAGTGCTTCTAATCTAATATTTTACTCATTAGTTTTTTTCTTACGCATTTTCATTATTTATCTACTAGGAAGATGTGATAATTTCAATATTTAGATGTACATTTGATATGAGTTATTAAACTTACAGAAAGTCTCTTCGATATCAACGCTTTGTTGCAAATATGCGAATTAAGTACAGAGTAGACCAAAAACCTCTCTTTTTCAGGTTGAATAAAAAAAATACGATAGGAGGTATATAAAACAATTTTTTGCAGGGGACTAGAGCGTTGCTTGTGAACTTCAGCCTTGATATATCACCATGCGAAAATATCACATGGGACGAGATCTAGTGAGCCACCTCACTAACAATAAGTTAAGAAATTAAACTAAAGGATTATCTCATGTATCAGTGGGAGCGAAGCTCTTGGTGTTATGGCTCTATCCTGTTGGAACTAAACGCTTTTCAGTTGTAGTGTACTGATATTTGGTGCAAATCATAGACTTTCCCCTTAATATGCGTGGGTCAATAACCTCAATTCTATACACTACAGACCTAACTGTGATTGTTATTCCAATAATAAAAGTTTTGTGTATTAATACATCTCAACAAGTGGAAATGCAGTTCATTGGCAAAGAACTCTTCAAGATGTTTCCTCACACTTCTAGTCGACTTTTATAATCACGTTTGCAAAGCCTCAAAACATCTAAAGATAAAAAAATCACGAATTATTGGATAAAGATTCACTTGTGGAGGCATTACATATACTCTATTTAAGATTTTTAAATGTTTTAAAGCCAAAGAGGAGGTTTACGGGAAGGAAAATGGGTGTCAATGAACTGAAGAAATAAGACGTAGAAAGATCAAAAAAGAGGTCACTGTACTGCATACAAAAAATAACCCCAAAACAGAATATTCACGAAAAGAAGGCAAGGTTCTATATTTGGTAGAATAAAAAGGCGTGTTGTACTTTGAGGTGTTAAAATCAAGTCAAACAATCACCAGCAATCTTTACTGCAACACTTTGTTCGCACCGGAGACGGACGCGATCTTCTACCTCCGAAGTTGAAGAAGCTCATTCGAGATCCCGATAACCAACGGTTATCCTGCGCAACAGACCCTCCCCATCCCTCTTACCCATAAGTAAACGGCGTCACCTATATCGTTGCCGCCAAAATCGAGGTGTTTGGAGCGTCGGTGCACTCTCGACTACACTGACGTCAACCTTGACTATATGGACACCGTCGATCGTTAGACGCTTGCGGGGGAAAAGTTCATGAGCTGATCCGGGTCCTGAAGCTGCGCAAGGCATTCGGACCTGACGGTATTTTCAACTGAGCGCTGCATGTTTGCGTAAAGAAGTCAGTAATCTACGTAAGCACCATTGCCAATGCTGTGCTCTAACTCTGCCACTTTTCTCTCTTTAGAAACTAAAGAACCCCGAAGAAATTGGTGAAACGGATGATCGACCACCGGTTACAGACATCATTCGAGGAGCTAGCTGATTCTGAAGAATCAGTTCGCATTCGACCTCGGCCACTCCTTTGCGTAGTGGAAAGGATCTCGGAGGGCTTCTTCAAAAAGCTTACTACCGCACCAGTCTTCCTAGATGTGAGCTCAGCCTTCGACAAGGTTTGGCATAACGGCCTCGTCTATAAAACCACAAAATGGCTTCAACGTCCATCCCGCTGCCGATGCTCCAGCCGATCCGTTTCTTTTTCTCTAACCGAATCAAACTCAGCGGTGTTTCCGAACCGGCGTCCCCCAAAGCTCGTGCTGTCCCCGACATTGTCCAACTTTTACGTCTGGGGCATCCTTCCAGGACGGCGGCGCAGCGGTGCTGTCAAGCTCATGACAGCGATTCATGGCAATCCGGCGACTTTGGGAGAAGCTGGATTTGCTTAGAGAATAGTGCAGCACCTAGAAAATAGGGGTGAACGCAGAGAAGAGTTCCGCCGCCTTATTTTCCATGAGAGACTTAGAATCTTCGACCGGGACACCCTGTGTGAAGATGTTAATAAGCAAATACCATTTTTGGTGCGCATATATTCCAGTGCCCTAAAAATCTGCATCATTGAAAGTTACGATAACTCCGTGATTTCTACGATTACGAACTGGACATGAGTGTCTGCCGAAAGCGCTCGAATATTCTAATTCCCCCACAAGGTAGTGGGGCATAATGTAGACTCACCAACATCTACGGCGGCTCATCGAAAAAGGAGGTTAGACTCAATGACCCTCAATATCACCAACGTTTACAGCAATTAAAATTCAAAAATCCAGAATACGCCAAAAGAGATGACAAAGTAGTCTTTCAACAGGACAACGTTGGGCTACACGTTAAAACACAGGCCAAAAACCTACCATATTTATTAGATATTGTCTTTTCCGACTAGTACTTGTTCAAATCAATATTTCAGCTCATAGAAGATGTCCAAAGTTGGATCTGCCTTTGAAAACAAATCAAGTCTCATTTCAAAAATATAAGTTTGTCATGGTTTGAGGATTAAATTGTGTTTAAGGTAAATGCCTACTATATTAGAAGATGACTGTGCTCATCGTACGACCTCATATCAAGGTGGTATGTAGGGTTTTAGGAAGATGCTCTGATAGTGACCTACCGCTAGACAAAGAGTCTTTGGACATTTCCGCACTACTAATTCATCTTGCTTGACAACTTTAAACTGAGATAAATATGTTCTTTTTGCGTACCTTATACTTTAACCGACGCGCGGACAGCACAATTTAATAAAAATGGGACATTGCACTATGTTAAAAACATCGTGGCAGATGACAAACATAGCTTTATTTTTGTAACGTGTAAAATTCAAAAAATTCAAAAATTAGATTATATAAAACGGTAATAAAACCAGTAGCGTTACATGCAAGAGAAACCTGGGTTCTGCAAGCAGAAGACATTAAAAAAATTAAATTTGAAAAGGCAAAATACTAAGAATCACATACGGGGGTGTAAAGAAAGAGAAATATGGAAAAAAGGACAAACCATCTATCACTGCAATAATCAAGTAACTAGGCAGTGTACTACGTATGGAGAATAGCAGAGTATCAAAACATTTGTAAATATGCAAGAAAAGCCAAGAAGAAAAAGGCCAAAAAGAGCATGGAAGAAGTGTGCCGAAGAAGACTTACAAGAACTAAAAACTAACTGAGAAACACAGGGGAAAATGAAAGAGGTCTTTCGAAATTACCGAACAACTTTTTGGTATTATAAATGTGTACATTATATTTTACGGGAGGGATGAGAGAAATTGTTTAGTATAGTTTAAATGTACCAATTATTTAAAAAAGCGCTGGGAAAATTGTACAGATCATTTGATGTGCGAAGGTCAGATTATCAAGATACATTTATCAGACATAGCTATGTCCTCATTGTAATTTTAATATTAAAAAAATTAAAAGGTACTTGTGTAGAGTATATAGAAAAGGTAAACGCAAAATAGGTGTAGTTCAAGATACAGCACTTAATGTTGCACTATAAACTACGGATCATCACTTGTCTGGCTTTACAAACCAAACAATAGCACATATCGCAAACATTTATTTGACAGTTCACAGTTAATGTTGGAGTCGCCGCCATGTCGTTACGGTGGAGCGGCGATCGTAATGCCTTCAATATAGAGATCCCGTAGTGCTTGTACAAGTGCGAAGCCTAAAACAAGAGGTACAAATAACATGTACCAATGGAAGACAGATGGCATCGAAGTGAACTGTTTCAGTGAGAAATAAATTGTGTTGTAGATAAACCGAGTTAAAGAGTGTGATTTTATATTAGTAATTCCATACTTTAATGTACATGAATGCTACTAAATAATTAAATTGTTGTAAGTATATTAAAAATTCTGTCCTAGAATAGCAGCAGAATACAGGTGTTATTTTCGCTGTGCATTAGTGAAAACAAACAAGTAAAATAGAAGCCAAAATTTGCGTAAATGATAGGGAAGCAAATGAAAAAAGGAAGGAGAATAACCTAGTGCAAGAATATTATATTTTATAAATAATTTAAAGCAATTCAGAATAAAGGTACCAGTTGCTTTGCGCGGTGCAAGCGAACGTCGCTTAAATATAAACAATAAATAGAGAGAAAAAATTGAGAGAAATTTACGTTCACCAGAAAGTGAATTAAAACTTCTCAAAATGCAAGAATTGTTAGAAGAGGCTAGAAAGAAATTGGATAAAATAAAAGAAAGAGACGAACGCATGGAAATCAAAATAGATTTATTTCAAAAAAAACTAAATCAAGTTAAAAAGGAAAACAAACAGCTTAGAAATGAAAATAAGTAATTAAAGCAAAGAAGAGAACCAAAGAAGTGGTTAGAAAAATAAAACTAAGTAATATAATTATACACAAAATTAAAGAACAAGGAAAGGAGAGTGATTTATAGTTAAAAAGGAAGTAAGAAAGGTTCTTATGAACATGGGGGTAGCAAAAGTAATGGAGAAAGAGGTAACAGAAATCAGAAGAATTGGAAAACGGCTAAGCAGGAAAAATAGACCAATTCCGGCTGAACTAGAGAAAAGTCAAAGAGGATGAAGATTCTAAACGTAACTAAAGACTAAAATATACATAGAAAAAACTACACATAGTAGATGCAATAGCTCAGGAAGGAATTGATAAAATACAGAAATATGCAATGAGGCTGCAAAGACACTACGTAACCGTAAAATACAATAAACTAATAATAAACGGAGATGAATTCCACCTAGAACAAGCAATAGGAAATGAATCTAAAACAAAACTAGGAAATAAAAAATTCCAAAATAAAAAACAAGGAGAGGGGAAAGTACAATTAGTGGCAGATTCCAGATAAAAAAATACATGAAGAGTCAAACTTAAATAAAATAACAGGAATATTGGAACAAGTCCAAAAAAACTTAAATCAGGATTCAACACATAAATATAACAACACAGAAACCGAACAGGATATGAAAAAGAACACAAAAAGAAAAAGGACAAGGAAAAAATAAAAAAGAAAAGAAAGGGAAAAAGAATTAACGAAGAAAATGGATAGAAACAACATAAAATCTAAAGGATAAGTGAAGCTAAGTAAAATGGCAAAGAAAATACGCATCTAACAGATAAATACATTCTATGTTACCCGGGAATGGATCCAGAACAGAGAGCAAATGCGGGGATAGAAATAACAGTCATAAAAAAATTACAGACGTTAAGAGAAATAGCTCGAGAATAATAGCAATTAGCAAAAAACTGGAAGAAATGATAAACACTACCCAAATTCATAGACCGACCAAAGAACAGCAAAAGAAAACGCTCACGCCAATTTACAAATAATAAAACACAAGATAAAAGAAGAAAACTAGAAAACAATAATAATGGGGAATTGCAACAGTAGACTAGAAAAGGATTGTAATAAAAGAATGGGATGTATGAGAACACGTGTAAAAGAAAATCAAAATAAGAATGGACTAAACATAACAGATTACTGTAAAAGGAACAACGGAATAATAGATATTACGATGTGGGAACAACCAAGAGATAAATAAAAAGATGGTCTTATAACATACATACAAGACTTAACAGAGGCTTAAAAGAAGCAGAAATAGGAACAAATCGCAAATTAGTAACAACAAAAGACAAAAAATATTGTAGCGTGGCGATACGAAAGCTTAAAAATACTGAAAATAAAGAAAATTACCACAAAAAAGGCAAATGCAGAATTTCAAAGCGGAGGAAATAAGAACCGAATGTGACCTAGAAGAAAGATGGAGAGTATTCAAGGAGGCAGTGCTGAATATAACGGAAAACATATGCTGGTGAAACAATGTCATAAAAATACTAGTACAAGAAAAGAAAGGAGCATGGAATCAAGATATTCAAACAAGAACGCAGACAGGCAAAGAAAAATATAACAGAAAGAGAAACATAGTAAAATAAGCCATAAAAAAGCACAAGAGGAATCCTGGAGACAGTTTGGGAAGAGAAAACAGAACTGTGTAAACTAGACAGCCAAAAATTTCGTACGAGAATAGAAAGTCTAAGAGGAGATAAATTAGACGGGATAAACGCAATAAAACACAAACAGACACAAAAAAAATCGTAAAAACAAGAAAAGAGCCAGAAGACAGTCTAAATGGAGAACAAATAGAACACGAACAAAAAATTAAGAGGGAAGAAGTTGAAGATGCAATACAAACAATGAAAACCGGTAATGCAAGCGATGATTAAATTGACGAGCCAAAAAGAAACAGACTGGCTATGGGTTATTTGTAAACCAGCATAGAAAGAACAAAATCCCTCGAGAATTGGAAAATAACCTCATAATACCAATACACAAGAAAGAAATATAAAAACAGTATGAAAATTACAAACCAATATGCTTGGCCCAAACCAGTTACAAATTATACAGAAATATCCTAGAAAAAAATTAAGAGAACAAAGGGTAAGCAGTATTTAGACCAAATAGATAGACACGTGATAATATATACATAATTAGAAATACAATGAAAGAAAAATAGAAAAACAGAGAAGGAGGAGGAGAAAGAAGCAAATGCAGAAGAAGTAGCAAGAGCGGGAGAAGGAGCGGAAGCTGGAGCGGTAGCGGAAGCGAAAGCGGAGCGGGTGCGGTAGCAGGAGCAGGATCAAAAGCAAGAGAAAGAGAAGAAGAAGAAGAAAAAGAAAAATTAAATAGGTAGTTTTAGTAAATTTGCAACGAGTTATTCACTACTTTAAGAGCAAAAGCGTTACAATAGCTTTGTTTACAAAAGAAGTTTTAGGGCAAGAAAGGCTAAAAGTCGCCGATAATGGATAGACATAATTAAAAAATCGCAACGGCGAACAGCAGGCGGGACCTTGACATTTCAGACAATGGGAGGCCGCGCGCATGCATCCGTACGCGATTTGACATCCAGATCTGCATTTAAAAGCAATATTAAGCGATATTTAATATGACGTTCACTACGCCGAGGCCGGCGTTTCATATTTCACGCCTTTCATGTGCCGGGCGATTAATTAATTTGCTGGTGTTCTTGAAGTGGCTTATCGAGGCATCTCGTGATGGATTCAGCCCTAGATCAAGGCGAAAGATTGCCCAACAAGCAGCAGATGCTCAACTCATTTATCAGTCGAAGAGGAACAGAAATCCATAAATTTTACTTTTCAACATTATAGAAACCCTTTTAAAAAGTTAAAAGTTGAAAATTCTTCTTTCAGGAGATTATCATGAAAAGTCCTATTTTGTACAATAAATTTAGCTGTGATGTTGACAAAATAGTTAAATTTTAAAGATTTTTATCTCCTTCCGATATATATTTGGGAGGTTTTATTTACGGTTATGAATAATTAATTCGCCGATCAATTTGATTGTGAAAATATTTGGCGATTTCAGTCCGCTTTCCCATACACGCCGGCGAGCATTCCGGCTGCATAGACACAAATCCCATTACGAGCTGTCCTCATTCTGCGCCTCATAGCGTATAATTTGCCGTCAACCAAATTAATGAGAGCCACCCGAAGCAGCTCTCCGGCGGGAAGCCGCGTCGTGCTGCCGTTTGTTGTGCAATAAATAATCGGAGGCATCAGATGTCGGCATCGACGGCTAGGAATTTCAGCCTACCGGCCCGAGATAATGGAATTGGCGACAGCCCAGGCAAACCGCAGCAAATCGCCGCTTTGCGGGCAAAATGCACCCGATTGTTATCTTATCGCGGCCGCATCGCGCATCTGGTGTTAATCAAAAATTAGCCTGCTGGGTCGAGCGTAATCAACGACGATTTCGCGCTCTATTTGGCAAGTGTGGCGATTACGGCCGAACGAGGTTATTCTCGTTTCCGACTTTTTGCAAATATAAAAAGCTGCGTAAGAAATAAACAATTAGCTAGGGTTTTTAAAACAAAACGGTATTTAGAACGCAATAAAACTTAAACCACATCATAGTTAACGTAGATTTTGTAAGAGGGTTAACTTTCTGTCCAGACTTGTACCTGAAGAAACAATCAAAAGACAATACGTAAACCTCTGAGCATTAAACTTTATAATAATGTAATAATGGTGAAGCACTAAGGCTCCGCGTGGGAGCATGTCCTGCGAACTAAGAGGTTGTGGCTCTCGTAAGTGCGCCCTTACTGTCTGGTCGTTGCACATCCTCTCTGACACGGGGAGATGTTACAAGCATCATGTCTTAGACAATCGCATTATTATATTCCAGGTATAAAGTCGGGTCCGTCCACATCGTAGTCACATGCCTCAACCACCTAGCTACACTGACGCTCGTATTAAGCATTAAAATTCAATATTTTACATTCTTCATACTGAACATCACAAGAGTAAAGTGTAAAAAAATGTTTGTAAATTAACGGGAAATTTCTCATTGACCTGCGCCTCGACTATGATCCACACGTTGCAGTTGGAACTGGAGAATGGTCACAAGTCGGAGGACTAATGGCAATACAAATTATTATTGGGTCATGCTTGCGTCTTCCTGACCTTGTAGGTTTAAGCGAAGTCTTGCTGAAATACGTACTCCCTCTCAGCGGCTAGCTTCTCTATCCAGGGCTTGATATCTCCAGGCCTTCCTCAAAAAAGAAGAACGGTATGTTACCACCTTTGCTGTTCACAAGCCTCAGCACCATCACTAAATTACATCAGAGGTATCTAAACAAGAACAAGAAGTTCTTTTCGCCCGAAAAAAATTCTAGGAAGCCAGGGTCGTGCTTGATGTCGTTCAGCGGTGCTTGGGCCCATCTTGTTTTCCTCAGTCAACAGTTGGCGGTTCCCCAAGGCGAAAGACTTGTAGTGCAAGTCCTAGTGCACTGCTAGACTGACTGTCGAGCACGCCACGCCCATTGTGGTCCACCCAGGAGTCTGATTTATCTCTCTTGTTAATAGTTACCTCACCCTGGTGATCAAATTCCCCGTACTTCTTGATTACCTCGTAAACTTGGGCCTTTTTGTAGCCAAACAACGCAAAATTTCTTTGTGCAATTCTGTGGTCGCATTCTCAACTCATTTTGTCAAATATCATAAATTGTTGGTTATATTATATACATTCTAAAATGTTCGAGATTTGTTTCAACTATCTTATATAGCAAAGTACACATTGGTAATAAGAGACAGGTAAACAAACAAATTCTAACGAAAAATTTATATGTGGACACTTTTAGAAGGAAGAAACCTTCTTCAACTGTACTATTCAGTCACAGATAAGTCCTGATGGCACAACCAAGAATAAAATTGACTACATACTCAAAAAATAAAAATAACTTGTTAGTAACATTAATGTTATTAACTTTTTTAGTATTGCACCGACCATCGATTGGTTAGAGGAACTGTGCATATCAACTACATTAGAACGGTTACTGAAAGCCAACAAGTTAAGACCAATTAAAAACGATGCACCAAATCAGGAAACATCCAGATGAACTTGAACTACACATAGAAAAAACAAAGTTTAAAAAACCCAAGAAGGTAAGTAAAGGAACTGACCAATTTGTGGAGAAAAAGATTACCGATGGCCAACAATAAAGAAAATATAGTAAAATACCCCGAAGTGTATGAAATAAGAAGCAAAGGGGCGAAAGAAGACATCAGAGTACCGCAAGGGCCCGAAAATATTTCGACTAAACGTAATAGTTTCAGAAGAAATTTTTAAGTTAAAAATTAAAGGAGTGATAACCGCAAATAGTAAAGAAGAAATATTAAAAATAGTGTTCTACAGAGAACTTTGTCTAACGATACTTCTATGTGATCTAGACGAAGAAACTAAACGAAAAAAAGTTAATACAAATTTAGAAGAAATTTAATGTAAAATCTATAAAGCATTATGGCCGATAAAAAATGAAAAAGCGGTGAGTGAAGAAAGAATATTGGTAGAAACGCTACGGTAAACGTCTACAACAAGAAGACTGAACACTTTGTTCTTGAACATCTATAGAACATCAACCTTCTCTCGCAAATATATAAGCTCTTCTCAAAAATTATAGTAAACCAAATAACGGAAGAAGCTGGATTTATGTTAGCTAGAAGAACAGACTGTCTTTAGGAAAGGTTTCAGCTCCATAGAGTACTTACAGTCTGTCAAGATTTCAACAGAGAAAGTAGCAGAATCCCAAATACATTTCCGGATAACCTTTCTCAAATACAGGAAGGAATTTAATACGCTAAAGATACGGGCTTTACAACAAGCCCTAAAAGATGCCAAAATCGGTTACAGCTACACGATCTTAATTAAGCAAATCTACCAGAACGCTACACTGGAGTTAAGGATTTATAAAAACAAATAAAATCAACATTAACAGAGGAGTACGACAAGGGGATCGTATGGTGCCCAAACGTTAATATTAAAAGACGGGTTCAAGAAACGTACAAAGACTGCATTACTCAAGGTTCACCGATGAACTGGAAAACCTAACTAATAAGGGACATTGAAACAGCATCATATGAAGCTTAAATGTGGATAAAACTTCAAATAAATCAAAAGGTAACAGGAAGGACAATTTAGGAACAATCGAAGAACAAACGAGTAGATCGGACCAAGACTAAAAATGCATTGTAAAGAGAATTGCTAACTTAAATGGAACTGGTCCAAACATGAAATCCAAAATGTTGAAAACTGGCCAGCTAAGCTTATCAGATGACAACCCTAGAAGATTAAAAAGGTGCAGGACGTCCTCATATCGGATAAAGAAAGCCCAAAATACAGAAAGGGAGACTTATGCCCAAAGACCTGAAATAGATCTTTGAAATAAAAAAGGAGAAAGATTAGTTTCTATATTACCCATCCAAACTATCTCTACACACTATCTGAAAAACTTATGCTTTGCAATCTGAAGTTTTCAAACTTGACGGGATATCCCTGCAACTAAAGTTGCCAAGTAGCTGACCTTCGAAGTCTGTGGTTACCATAGATAGCATAAGTTGATAGCATATTCACTATCAGCATTAATTTGTTGCTTGTTTTTGCCCTTAACCGAATAATATTCAGGAACCAAATTATACTGCAAATTGCGTGTCGCGTAATATTTAACAGAATCTATGACAACCTCAGGATTTTAAAGGTCAGCTATTAGACGATTTTAGTTCTCAGCTACAAAGGTTCCCCGACGCTGTGGTAAAATTTCCAATTCAGACCCCAGCGCAATTAGTCATTAATTAAAACTGTTATGAGTGCACTATCTAAGCGAAACTAATGCACAATCTGAGAGACTGCGTAGGTCTCACTTGGTATGTACGTAAATAAGATGCAGCAGTATGAAATTTTATACTTAACATAAGACAAAGTAAAAACAAACTAAAAAATATGAAATTAATAAATAGACTGTTTTCCAACCTGCAAAGGTGGATCGACCTCTAACAAGCACAAAAGCAACATTTACCTTTGAAACAAATGATAAACGGTAATTGATTCTGCGGGTAGCTGGCAGCATAGATAATAGATGCGAGGAAAACAGCAAAAAAATATATATATATATAAATAAGCACCGCTTAGACACATTTTGCTGTCGGTCGCACAGAATAAAATCAAAATCACATGCAAAACTTGTCATTAGCCTATTCGGAGACTACAAATTCAAAAGCATAACAAAAGAACCCAACTTACGCTATATGCACTATTTGAACTCCAGAAAGGAACACACGTAGAGTTCTACTGTAACTAATAAAGAATAAATTCCTCAGGGGGAAGAATGGGACTCTATATTATAGTTGGTGATCTAAAAAAAGGAACAACTTGTTTTAATTATAAATTAGCGTAGCTGTTATTAGAGTCACCGTTTCGTTATTTTTCTAGTTAGGCAAATACCGATTTTGTTGGCTATCATCCTCCACTATTCTATTAAGCAAAAGCCTCATATTCATTCCTGGTGGCATGGATGATGCTGTGTCTTTTCTGTTGCTCACTGGAGTACTGCACTCGTTATCACACTCGGCGCTTTTCTCTAATCCTTTCTTTAACTCTAGAGACAGATCACTTTTTTTAATGAGAAAAGGATTGGTAACAAAACGAATAATAATTGTACTGTCTCCATCAAAATAAGACAAATCAATGGAAGTAGGTCACATAAATGTTCCAAGGTAAAGGTCAAACCTTCAAAGTGGTGATTAGCGATACACTTAAGATGTAGCAGACGAAATACTTATATACGAACACTAATAATCATTGACAATTGGCTAACCACAAAGACTACTAGTTCCACAAAAGATATACTTTTAAAGAGGAAAAAGTAGGCACATAACGGTCTAACATAAGAGAGAGAGATTCAACTCAGAAATAATGTAAAGTAAGGTTAGTCTAAAGCATAAGGGCACCGTAATAAGTAAAGCAACGAGAACTACAGTGATTATTTCGTGGCTTATACCTAAAATGCACTACTTGCAAAAACTACTCGCAATATGTACTACAACCGCCTACAGAACGATGTCAATAGAATAAAACTGAAATACGAGTGGAGGGGGCAAAAAAATGTCACAAGAAGAGCAAAGGAAATGACTATAAGCAAATGACAGAGTATAGATTATTGATACCTTGAATCAAAACCTGAACCAAGCGCAAAGTGACATAAAAATGGGTAAAAATAACATATGCAACTATTGGCACGAAATAGAAGATACGCTGAACATAAGTAGCTTATTAGGCTAGCAGATTTTCTAGAAAATTTAGCACAATCGAAAAAGAAGAGAATTGGACCAGGTAGTGGGGTAGTGGTAGGAAGAATAATGAAGACAAAAGAAGAAGAGAAAAATGTAGAAAAGAACGGAGTAAGAGATAAGACATTCTTTGATAGGCGTTGTGATTGATGTCTAATCTGTCATAAATATAAATCCGTGGATTACTCAAGAGTTTAAATTTATCTTATCTGTAGGAACGAGTGTGTTCAATATTCACCATGGTGCCTGAGATAAGAAAGCGTTGCTGTGTCTTGTTTATCGACCACTTGTTCGAATTACCACAAAAATGTAAATTGCATTACCAGGAACGTAAAAATCGCTAATACGTTTCATATCATTGTTCAAAAAGAGTTCTTTGAAGATAAGCTCAGTAAGAAACATTACTTTTACATATTAACTTATATTATGTATTCAAAATAATGATAAACGGAATCTTGATCCATATACACATGGCAGTACTTCACAATAGTAACTACAAAACGATTGCACAGAAGAAGGATGGAGCTAACGGCACTTTTATGTTCAATCTTCAAATATGGGTTAAGTTTCTTACAAATTTTATACTTAAACAATTCGTCTCAACGTTGCTCTTACGAGCATTTTGGACCTCTAAGGGGAAGCAAATGTTGCTAACAGCAGCCAACCTTTAGCGTAGTTAGACATTTTCTTCGTTATATCATTTGCACAACCCAGCAGTGCCATTAACTTTTACGAATTTGGATATATTTATTGGTTTCATGTATGAAGATGAGGACGTTAGGAAGAATACGTAATAACACAAGCATAAGACACCAGCGTTAAATTTAATTGGTAAACAAAAAAGAAGAAAACTATTGAACAAACACATTTCAGAATGGAAGAAAATGGAATGGCTAGGGTGGCCATGTGGGTAAATCACCAATAGCGAAAAGATTTAAAAGCAGATCGATATAGGATGGAGTGAATGTATGTAATAATTTGGATGAAACAGGTATATTGCTTAGAAACAAAGAAGGAAAAAAAGATGAATATTGGGTTTCATTTTGGGAAGCTTCAATTTTAAATTTTAACTTGGCACAGTCAGTCATTTTTTTAGTCATTCCAAAGTATATCAAGGTGGAGAAGAGACTGTTGACAATGAAAGTCTACTTAGCGTTTTTCACTATCTTCATGAGTGTGATTTATGTTATATATTGATAATCAAAAGCACGAAAATGGTGTTGTACACGAATTACAAATATTTAGCAGGAAATCATTCCAAATAACTGTTAGAAAGGATCTTTATTGGCTAGTAGGGAAAGATGCATGACCAATAAGAAAAATACGAGAGAGAGGGGGGGAGAGGAGAAAGGAGAGAAAGAGAGAGGGGGAGAAAGGGAAAAGAGAGGGGAGAGAGAAAGGGAAAAATAAGGGGGGGAGAAAGGAAGGGAGAAAGAGAGAGAAAAGGAAAAAGAGAAGAAAAGAAATAAGAGGAGAAGAAGAGAGAGATAATGAGAGAGAGAAAGTTCTATTATTAATTAAGTTACATATATTATACACATATTATTATATTATTACATATATACTGGACCACATACTAAAACATTTGTCGAACTACTGTATTTTTGAGAATATGCAGAACAATGAGACAAATGTTAACATGAACAATTAACATAAACCTTGAGCACGAAATTAATTCTGTATTTTGTTTTGAAATATTTACTGTACAACATTTAAAAGAACTGCCTATGATGTTAAAAAATCGACATTTAGTCTTTAGTATTTACAACGGCTTTCAACAGGAACCTTCTTAATATATATATACACACTACCTTTATTTTAGACATTTTAACATCTGCTTTAATGCCATATTCATGAGACTCTAGCTCTCTACTTGAAATGCTAATCTGCCCTCCCCCCCAAAAAAAGCTTAAGTCTTTGTATAGTCTAATTTCACTATTTATTGGCTTGGAAGTGAAACTTTAGCGGAGATGCACTGGGTCGGCAAAAGTTTGTGGGTTTGAAGATGTTGTGTAGCTGAGGTTTTCATATGACAGCGTTGGTTATTGTTAATTATATTTAGACACTAGGGTGTTTTTCTGTTTCAATTTCTTTATGAATGATTTTGCTGATGGGATAGAAAAAGGAAAAATTGTTTTTAAATATGAGAAGTTGATTTTGAGAGCTTATTTCCTTATGGTGTTTGGAAAGAGCTGAAAAATTATGGTTTTCTCATGCAGCTAGACAATGTTCGTATACGCGGCTTGATATTTGCCTGTTTCTTTAACCCGTACAGGTCCTTTGATTTAAGGTATTTTAAATATTGTGGCCCTTGACTTAATGAATAAAATCAGCTGTTTTATTGCTTGCCGTAAAGACCCTATGTATTTTTTGTTTTATCAATAAATAACTTATTTTATTGGACGGGTTAATATGGATAGATTTTCTATAGACAGTGTAATGAGAGCCATCATTTAAAAAAAAATTCTTATTATATGACTATCTAAAGAAGAGAGGGAATTGTTTTGTTCAGTTTGAATAGTAAATTTGATGGTATAGATTTGCTATGAGGGTTGAAAATAAAGAACCCATAAGACCACCGTTAATTTGGAGGTAATTGCGGAAGAAGATTTTGGTAGGCAAAGCTTAAGAACGAAGAGGGTGTCGTTTTTTGAATTATAAATTGATTTAACAAACTGGGGTATTGACAAAGAAAGAGACCAAGATATCGTCTTTGATTAAAGAGAAAGATTTGAGTATTTCTAAAAAATATTTTGTACGAGATTGAAGAATTTTGACAAGATATTTAACTAGACTATAGGCAGGGGAACTGAATACACTAACTATAGGATGTAAAGGGGTATTTTTTATGGATTTTTATAAAACCGTATAATTTTGAAAACAAGTATTTTTTAATATAAGATGATAGAGATAAATTGGTTAGAAAGTTTCGATTTTTTTCAAAGTACGTAGTAGAATTGTTAAATAACGGAAATTTTTGAAATGCGTAGTGGCAGCCATGAGCAGGTGGCAGCACTGCGGGACAGTGACCTTGAGCACGTAAACACTTTGCCATTTTAGTAACCATGCATCAGTGGAACGGGAAACAGCGTGCGTTAGCCATAAAAATGACTTAGGACGTCATGGTACCGCCCCATCAAATGACGCGATGAAAATTTGGATTAATAAGTTTGAAGAGACTGGATCTAAAGAAGAAACCAACAAGACGACCAAGAAGTACTCGTACTCCACAGACTTACTATCTCACGGAGCCGACGGCGTTCAATTCGTAAGCAAACAGCTGCTGTTAAAAGAGTGTTCGCAGAATTCTTCATTTAAATTTAAAATTCCATCCATACAAGCTGCAGATAGTGCAACAACTGAAGGAAAACAATCACCAGTTGCGATTAAAAATGTTAAATAAATGATAACAAACATAAAAAATGACGATGAATTTCGAAGCAAGTTGTGGATGCCAAATGAGACCCATTTTCATCTCACAGGTTACGTGAATAAGCAAAACTACCGTTACTGGACAGACACAAATCCTAATAAATTCATGAGCGCCCTTTACACGCTAGTAAGATGACAGTATGGTGTGCTGTTTTACTACATGGAATTATCGGACCTTATTTTTTTGAAAATGAACAGGGGATCACTGTTAATGCGAATCGTTACGTGTAGATGTTACAATCTTTCGTTACACCTGAAATGAGAAATTTTCCACACGTTCAAGAAACCTGGTTTCAACAGGATGGAGCAACATCACACACTGCACCGCAATCAATGGAAGCTGTGCGAGAATTGTTCGACAACCGTGTGATCTCAAGATTCGGTAACGTCCCCTGGCCCCATAGATCGCCAGATTTGTCCCTTTGTGATTTTTCTTGTGGGGCTATCTCAAGAGTAAAGTGTACACGACTCGACCAAGAACTCTGGATGAGTTAAAACAAAGAATTTAGGATGAAATTACACAGTATCCTAGCTGAGATGTTGCAGCGGTCAGTGAGGAATCTCAACAGCAGATTTCAAGAATGCATTCGTACAGGAGGACGGAATCTAACGGACGTAATTTTAAAAAATGATAAACTCCATGAATGTTTCTTAAATCGCAAATTTTAAGGCTTCAATTACTACGAATAAAAAGTTTTTATTCCATCACTCTTGGTTTTATTGAATTGCTAAAAAATTTCCCTTATTCTGTGTTACCCTGTAATGACGATAGTCAAAAATCTACCTATTTAATAAAAATGGTACAAGTCCCATGTTTTATCTCCGATTATGACTTACTTGGGGGGATTTGGTATATTGGCAGCAGTCTGAAGCGACTCATTAAGAACTCCAACACGATGTTTTTTACGCTCTGGAAATAGTAGTGGTAGAACGAATTTTAGTCATCCGCCAAAATTCCTTAGAAGAATACCGGAGAAATTGTAGAATGTATATGTTGCCTACAGCGAAAGTGCGATAAACTGTAAAACATGAGGGGGCGGTGTCATAGATTTTGCAAAGGTGATTTTGATCTTAGCAAGCACTTTGCCCAACCTTACCAAGTTTAAAACTGATGATCTGTAAACATTATTAAATAACGATCGCTGTACAGCTAAGACATTTAACTATTTTTCATTTTTTAAGGATTTAACAGAAGGGGCGGAAAGAAATGTACTGATACGAGTTAATTTTCAAACAAAATCATGTATTTTTCTACCATATCACGAGTACTTAGCGTAGATCTTATAACACGTTTCCAATTTACTGAAGATTTAGACGAATCGACACAAGTATATGTAAGAGTTTTCTTTGCACCTAATGATACCAGGAAGGTGTCGACAATCAACTGTTAACATTAGATTAGACGATCCATGGTGACGGATCACTACTAGCCCTAATTCGTCAATTTAAGTGACGCGCCGAAAAGAAAAGAGACAAAGACTACAAGACTACAAGACAGCAGATATTAAGCTTCATTTGAAAATTTATTTTGTACCTTTTATATTTATCAGACATTTCTCTTTTGTGTTGCTATTTATTATAAACAATCTAAAGCTTTATAACCAACTCAGTTTTGCCACAAAATCTTGTTCTCGAATTTGTCAACTATTTGCGGATTGCTAGCGTAGATCAAGGATTTCCACAAAAAAAACCTGTACGGAATTAAATCGCAAGAATCGGTATGGCAGGTGGCACCATCTTGCTGAAACCACATTTTTTCTGGTCCATGTTGCCCAATTAGTCCCTAAAACTGGGTTATCATATAACAATAAGATCGTCATTTACAGTTACAGAATTTTCAGCATCATCTTTCATGCTTAAGCTCTTAAGTCGGTTGAATTTTGTACTTATGAAGGCGCAGGTCGTTAATGAGAAAGCTACTCAAAATGTCCAATTGATGCATGATGCTGAATCGATGTTTTGGATTTGGTGGCACGTTGTGATGAACTGACTGTGGCAATATCCTTATTGAACTTTACTTCATGCCGACAGTTTGGTATACTATTTTGACCAAAAGTTCCGCAGAGATTGAATCGAAGATAATATTTGTTAATGTATCGGACTTGCCGAGTTTAAATTTTCCTATTTAATTTGGACCACCCATTATATCCTAACAAATTTGTAAATGTCCCCTCCCCCCTCCGTTAGACATTTGCACTTGCAGTTTATGTTGCGCCCCGCCACGTCCCATAATGCCTTCCAGAAACCCAGCCGCGTTGCGTATGCTCATGCGGAGTGTGAACAATAGAAAATTTCCAGATGTTTACGAGAAACTTCGCATACATCCTGGAGCTGATTTTGAACTGCTTAAATATCAGGCAGCATGGCATCCTAAGTAATTCAAGTGCCGGAAGCTGTTACAGTGTTACAGATAAATACGGTGTGATTTTACGATATTAATTGTAAGTGTTGTATGAATTATTCATCACTCTAAAGAGCAAAAACGTTACAATATATTTCAGCACTGAAAAATAAGTCTAAACAACAGCATTTATAAATTGTATATAATAAGGCTATCAATTACAATAGAGCATTTAAACTTTAAAGAAAAGCATTCAATGCATATTAGTTTTTTTGAATTGGGTTAGGCGAGTTTTTTATTATTAGAAGGCACAGAACTGTCTAAATCCATTTATCCGATCCTGTTCGGATGTATTTAGTAATTTATGAATGAAATCGATAAAAACCTGGGAGCTCCTCGCAAACCCGCCAATTAGCGCGCTTCGTTTCCATTGTGCGTTATTCGGCTGACCCAATAGCTGGCTCCGCGCGAGTTATAATTGCAATTAATTCGCGGGCTATCATTAAAGAGATTGCCGAACCGTTAGCCGCGCTTTTCGGTCAACACCACAGCCCGCGCAGCAACAATGCCGCAGACTGGAAGCGTCACGGCACTTCTGCCCCAGTTACGGAACGCGAGATGCGGGCTTGCCCAACGCTTCCCGACCGGAGACGGCGGTTGCACAACCCGCCGCTTATTAGCCCAGGTAATTAAGACGCAGCTGGCGCGGTGGCCGTGGGCACGCGGCCCGGGAATGCGACGGCCGTCTGTTAACAGCACCCACGCTCCGGTGACCAGTCGCGCCAGGTCACTCCGTAAATGGACGCGGTTTTTTTGCCCATTCCTGCAGTCCTCATGCTGCGCCATGTGTTCTGAGTTGCACAAGCTTTGGGCGATTGTGGGCCCATCGCACGAAAAAAGATGCAAAGGGCGTGTTTCCATTCTGCCCAATTTTTAGATCACCGACCGAGATGAGTCAGGGATAAAAGCAAGTCCAATAACAACAAACTTTTAAAAGTCAAATCTTGGAAAAGTTCTAAAATTTGTAATTCTAAAGTATAAGTGTATAAATAAGTTCTCAGCTTTTTTCTGAAAGTTTTATTTAAAAACAAACAAAAAAAGCTTAAGTATCAAAGTATTCTCCGTTGGCATCGATGACCTTTCGCCATCTTTCGGGTAGCTTGCGAATTCCCTGGTGATAGAAGCTCACCGATGCATGTTCGGACTTCTTCTGTTTTGAAGTACGTATCAGCCAAGTGATGCTGTAACGACCCGAATAAATGATAATCGGAAGGGGCCATGTCTGGGCTATAAGCCGCATGTGGGAGAAGTTCCCAGCCTAACGCGAAGATGTGTTTGTTCTTGGGTCGCCTTCGCAACATGTGGTTGGGCATTATCATGGAGCAGGATGACTTTGCGACTTCCTTGTCCAGTAAATGGCCTCTTTTCTTCCATTGTGTCGCTCAAATTGATGAGTTGCTGTTGGTAGCGATCCGCCGTAACTGTTTCACCTGGTTTCAAGAGTTATAGTACAGCACACCTTTCCAATCCCACCAGATACAGAGCAAATTCTTTTTGGCGTGGATATTGGGCTTTGGAGTCGATGTCGAAGGTTTGCAGGGTCTATAATTTTTTGCGCTTGGGATTGTCGTACAAGATCAATTTTTTTTTCATCGCCCGTAATAATTTTATGCAGAAAATCCTTTTTTCGGTTCCTTGAAAGCAAATGGAGTGCGGTGTCACGCCGTCGATTTTTGTTGTCTTCGGACAGTTTATGCGGAACTCATCTGCCTTCCTTTTGTATCTTACCCATTGCATGCAAACATATGGAAATGGCTGGCTGAATGACGCCAAGCTGTTCTGCAAGCTCTTTTTCAGTTTGCGCATTGTTTTGATCCAGCAATGTCTGCAGCTCATCCGTGTCAAATGTTTGAGGGCGTCCAGCGCGTGGTTGATCTTCAAGACTAAACTTTCCCCCGCGAAATCTTTGGTACCAATTTTTGCACGTTGCATGACTTACAGCATTCCCACCATATGCAGCACAAATCATTTCGGTGGCTTCAGCAGCGTTTTTCTTAAGATGAACCGCGAAGTGGATAGAAAATCGAATATGCTCTTTCGTGATTGCCATCGTAAACCCAGCTGATTATTAACGTTATGTGCATCAAACGCCAAAACGCATGATGTTTCGAAAGACCAAATGTCATTGCTTTAAAACCGCAAGAGGGCGGACTAATACGTTACATGTAAACGGTGATTTGCGTCCTGTGAGATCTAAATCTAGGACTTATTTATACACCTAAACCAGTGCCAATGAAGCCAATAAAAGAAGAATAGTAAAAAGAAACAGAAGGAAGTGGAAGTAGACAAAAACAACATTAGAGAGTTGTTCAAAGAGGTAAAGCAGCATAGAAGAGGTTTCCAGCCAAGATTTTAGCTGTGCAAAGATAAAGAAGGAAAATAAATAGGGAATAAAGCAGACATTTTTGGAAAATACCAAGATATTTTAGTAAACTGTTAAACTAACGACTGAGTAGCAGAAGATAGAATAGACTATAACAAGGCACAAAAAAAATATACAGACCAAATATCAAAGATATTGGAGAAGATATATAAATTTATGAAAGATATAGGGGAAAAGGAAGTTATGCCTAAATAATGAAGTATGGCAATAATATGCCCAATCCATACTTAGGAGAATAATGGTACTTAAAGTGGGCTATAAAATATTGAGCAAAGCGGATAGAAGGAATAGTTGGGGATTACCAGTGTGGAGAGGTAGAGCAACTACGGATCAGATCTTCTCAGTCAGGCAAGAGAATATAGTATTGAACTTTACCACCTATATAGCATATAGATTTTCTTAAAACCTACAATTCTACACTTAGGAAGGAATTATTCAACGGGCTAAATGAGTTGAAAGTATCCAGAAAATTAATAAGATTGGTAAAAATGTGTCTAACAAACACCACAACAAAAGTGAGAATTCAAGGTCAACTTAAAAGATTTCGGGATCTGCTACTGAGTAACGCAAGAAGATGCCTTGTTAACCACATTGTTCAATTTTTTCTCAAAAAGAACTACAAAAAGACTATCTATAAATTCTGGAGGCACGTTATACAATAGACAAAGTATAATATTAGTTTACACAGATAATGTAGATATCAATAGCAGGTTGTCATCAGATCTGAAAGAAGCAGGCTCGTACTTGGAAGAAGCGGCAAATCTATACCAAAAAGACAAAGTATATGATAACTGCCAGATAACGTTACTGATATAACAATAAATCAAAAAGGGTACGAAAGAACCACCAACTCAAGTATCTGGGCTCAATCATTAATGAGAACAACGAAATAGAAGAGAAGGGAAACACACGAATAGTAGCGGACAATAAGTGCTGCTTCGGGTTAAAAAGTGTTATGAAATCCAGAGTGCTATCGGAAAAGAATGAAGTGAGAGTTTATAAGATGATAATAAAACCAGCAATGATTTAATCTTTAGAAAATTGGTTTGGACATCTCAATCGGAGGAAGCCTTCCAGAGGAGTTAAAAAGCCCTGAATCGAAACTCAAAAGATAAAAAAGCAGAGGACAACTAAGACTTATATGGGTTGATGGAGGGAAACGGTATGGAATAGGAGAGATTAGAAAAAATGATAAGGAAAACCAAGGCTCTAGAGAAGGAGTGAAAAGCAAACAGTAAGGGTATGAGTGCAACTACTCAGCACTAACCATTAAGTTGAAGAGTAATCGAGTCTTCCCGAGACAGAGGAAGTTAAAAAACCCAAAAGGGGGAGTCCAAGCTCCTTGCGGCCTGTTGCAGTGTGGAGCAAGTAAGATACCAAACATTTAGTGAAATTGTTGATTTTTGTTCGACACTTTATAGAAATGTCGCAAGATCATGTCAACAAACTTTTTTAAAATAAAACTTATGATAGTTTAGCAGCCCATTGGATGGGAACTTTTTGCGACTACTTTCCACTGTTATTATTTGTGATATGTATTTTTTAAGTAGTAAAAACATTTCTTTAGAATCTCAATAATAGCAATAATTAAATCAGATCATTTAAGAAAGTTTAACATTGTGCTAGTAAGAAAGTGAGCACTTTCAGGTTTTGTAGTATTTCTTTGTTAGAATGTAGTAGAGTACGTTGATAATAATACGGAGAGTCTTGAATTGGAAACGTTCCAGGATTTCTAAATTTGAGTGCTGGGTGCCATAGCTCCAAATTGCATACATCTATAAACAAGTAGCTTGTTGGCAAGGGAAAGCATAGTAACCAATAACAGTTTGAGATTGAGATGTTTTCTCTCCCTCCAGGTATGTGTTTTTCAAGATAATGCTTTATCAAGGTGCATACCGAGATATTTAATACAGTCCTCTTGGGGAAGAGCAGAAACATTTATATTAACTTTCGATATGGTGCCTCTGCGTTTAGTAAATATAATTTGCACAAACTTGGGAATTGTTTGTAGTTTGAACCAATCGCAAAGTTCGTTTAGGTTACAAGGATCGTCGTGGCATTAGTTGCATTAAGATTGCATTAGGACTGCTCGCAAAACACTTCCTTTGGAGACTCCTGATTTGATGGGTCAAAGATGTGAAACTGCATCTTCGAACTTTACTTATCGTTTTTCAAGATACAATCCATCAACCAGCTAGCAAACAGCTAAGCAGCAGTTTTTGTCTTCAAATGCTGCGTTGATTGTATCTACTATTGTGTGTATCTGCTTTATGCTGCATTGACGACTTGTGAACCCATAATGGTGATTAGCAATCAAGTTCTCCTCTTCAAGAATGGAGGAAAGTTCACCCATTCTTTCGCTGAGCACACCTGAAACATTTCCTCCTAGTTTTTTCTTCTATCAGCATTTCCTATATTGAGAAGGTCGTCAAGTTGTACGTTTTCTAACAATTTCTGAAGGTCCAAGAGAAATTCTAAGGGATAATTTATAACCTGGATGAGGGATAGATTAACTATTTCACAGTAAAAACTAAAGTGTGGTGTAAAAATCAATTAGAAAAGATGAAACGGTTTAAAAGAAAACAAAGTCTATTCATCCAGCTGGAAAGGCATCAACAACAGTATTCTGGGATGCCAAATCAAATATGTTGAGTTATCATCCCCAAAAGGACGGAACGCTTGGGTTACTGGACAACAGCAATAATGTAAGCGCCATTTTCAAAAAGTTGATAGAATTAAAGTTCGAAATAATTCGCCCAATTTGGGCTACCTCAAACTCTATCTATACCAAAAATCAAAGTGTTTCTGCTTGGAAAGAGGTTTCAGTCAAATGAAGAGGTGATTAAGGTTGTAAATGCTTATCTCGCGACCATGGAGAAAGTAACTTCCTGAAACAAACTGAAATTTGAGGGAGAAATTATGTTAAATAATAAATTACAAATTTGCATTTATTTTGTTGCGAACGTAAGTAACATACGTAAATGCGTGTAGGTCACCATGTGACGTGAAATGAGAAGAGGGCTATACGCAACATAAACCCGGGTTTAAATAAAAAAGAAGCTGTTGTAGATTGCTCATTGTAACGGTCTTTGCTGTTTGGTTTACGCTATGCATTCTCATAAATATAATTTGTTTATACAGAATTATTACGAAAGTTTTACTTGATTTTAATGTTCTATAGCTTCCAAACTATGGATTACCGTTCATATTAGTCAAGTAAAGGAAGAGAACAACGTTTATTTTAAAAGATTAAAATGTATTACGAATACACTTTGTGATTTTATCTTTTCAATGAACAAGATAAAGATATGGTTGTGGTTATCTATGCTCCAGGGCCACATTACTGTTCTTTTGATGATGGGGAAATATTACAAAATGGTTGGTCGAATGAAACTATCGTATAAGCGTATGTTGCATCATAAGGAAAGCACACTATTGTATGCATCGTATTATATAAAATACAGTTTTTTAAAATCTGGTAATAAATTTTACAAGAATTTGCAAGGATGAAGTCGAATAAAGATTTAAAGAGAGTTTCTAATACTTTACTAGTTAGCAACTATATCTGCGCGGATGTGAGCTTCCAACAACGCTGCCTCAATGCCTCAAGACGCCATTAAAATTATTTCCAAGTCTAGGCGGTCTGTCGTCCACGTGCGGTCAACTGCCATCGAAACTGAAGGCAAGCGTCTAGACGGTCCGTTACCCACATGCCACAAAGACCCACTCTAGCCGCTTGGACCACCACAACCGTTCCCGTTACCCTAACAAAGAGCTCGTAGCTACAACCAACCGGCCCTGACCAGTTACTCAAAGAAAGTTTCCGGATCCACATTGTAGCTTTCATGGTTTTTCACATTGTCTACCCGCATAATTGCACTCACTATCTTTCCGTCTGTGCGTTTCAGTAACGCTATCTGGCGGCGTCACGTAGTACTATCCTTGTAAAGCATCAGTGAAACTTTTTGTGCTCCGACAAGTAAGTTTTACAAATAGTAACATTAAAGAACTTGTCACAGATATATTTACAGTAGGAAATGCAATAAAAACAATGTGAAGTAAAAAGATATGCCTAATCATAAGCTTTTTGATATTTCTCTTGTAGAAAGCGTTGCAAAATCACCAAAAGAAAGTTAATTAGAGCTAAATCTACATGAAATCTTATTGATTGCTATGTAAATTGGCAGGCAAAAAATTTAAGCAATAATTTGCATTTGCCAAACACTTCAAATACCTTCGCTGATCTCGCGGAAATTCAATCAAAAGAGAAGCACCCACGGCAGATTCGGCATTCTGAATTTCGGCCGTTCATCACAGTTTACGGCGGACATTTCATTCCCAGCTGCCAACAATAAACTTGAGCAACGGTTTGCATAAGCAATTTATGTAGGAATCGGGCGTCCGAGGAACATTTTGAAACGCATTAACACACTTCTGGCTCGTGGCGCAAACAGCCAAATCGCTCGCCCGATTTTGAAACCGGCGCCCCCCGTTTGGGCGAATTCGCTGCCGAGGCGCAGTTTCTCCTCTGGTCGGTTCCTGCGCGTTCCCGTTAAGGAGCGCGATAAAAAGCTCCACCAGGCCGCGCCTAATGCACATAGGCAATCCGAATATTTTGAAAATCGCGTCTAGTGGGACTTTCACAACGGTATTCGATGTCAGTATTCACTCTTCCGAATTGAATTTGGGGTACGCTGAACTAAAATCAAAGCCACCATAAAAAATTCAAATATAATGTGAGCTTACTAATGAACAAATAAAAACATGATAAAAGGGCTTTATGAAGCAAATGGGTACAAGTCTAAATTTGTTAACCACAGAAGTCGCTAGGTTAACAAAATTTTCAAGTGTCCCAAACAGTGTGTTAGCATTACCTACGAACTGCCACAACATATACAAAAAGTTACTCTTTCTAATTAATTGCAACATTATTATAATGCTTATCTCAAAAAGCAACTAGTGTAATCATAGAGAGTTTGCGAGGTCCACTTACAATCTCCGCAGGCGCAGGCGAATTTAAATCGTTTTTCTAATTTACTTACAACAATTAAATTATTTAATAACATTTATGTACACTAATACAGAGAATTACTAATATAAAATCTCTATAATTTTATCTATAACACAATTGTCTTCTGTTGCTACTCCGCTGCGTGCTATTTATACCTCCAGCACCTTTTCTGGAGCCTTCTCCTAGCGTCGAAACTTTCGTAAGTATTTCATTCTGTTCTAGACCTCGTACGTGTACAAACACCTCAGGGGTTTTAATGGTAGCTACCCGTACATAGAAGGGCTTATGCTTGTCGCTTGACCGTGGCGGCTAGGCAGCGACTTCGGTATGAGTTGCGAACTTTGGGGCGTTTGGAAATTCGTTACTGCAGTATACTGCCCACCACACCATGTCACAAAAAAGCAATTTGAACAATTCTTTAGTACACTTGATAGCAGATTATCAGGCTAACGACGACTGTAACGCAAAAAATACTCTTTAGAGATCCAGATTAATTACCTCGAAAAGGAAAAAGGCTCGATTCAATCAAGCATTATCACAATTTAAACTTCTGCTAAACAATTGGAAGAACAACGGAATACAAAATTACATATGAAATTTAGCAGCAACCGAAGCCTACAACTATTCACTCTAGAGAGGAACGCAGAAAATAAATCGACACAAAAGACACAAAAGCACTGGCCCAAAGTCATAGAGACAAGGCTAACCATCTCTTCCAAACATGAGCTTTAGCTATTCTTGCAAACTCCTTACCACCTGGACCTACTCCCAAATTTTTACAATTATTAGGAAATATAATTTAAAACAATTTAAATCCCAAACATCTCCTAGATGTCGTCTTATTACCACGAAGATTCTCAAAAAAGATCTTACAATACTTGGTCCAAATATACAAGGCTGTCTTAAAAAAAGATGGCAAAAATTATTTTAATTCTTCAATCTGCAAAAAACCCTTGATGTCAACTGCTACATAGCCATTAGCCTGTCACCAATGATATCAAAAGGTTTTTGAGAAACTACACCTACTAAGACCACAGTTGATCTTAACAAGACATCAGTTAATACCAAATTACCAAATCACCGAAGCACAGAACCATTGAACAAATTGACTAAGTGACACAAGAACACTCAACATTGGAAGACAAAAATAGTGTTTTGCAGCCTTCTTACACTACATCTAACACAGGCTTTTGATAGAGTTTGGCACGTTGTGCTCCTATACAAAATTAGAAAAATCTGTCCCAATAGCTAGTTCCTAATCCTAAAGTCCTATCTTGAAGATCATCGTATCCTAGTTAAAAATCAAAGCGAATACAGTATCCTACGGGGGTAGCTTACTTAGATCTGTACTGTACTTGTTCAAAACATATAATACAATCCAAAGCTAGCGCTCAACAGCTCCAAGCAAATCTGGTCAAGAAAATATTGGCGTCAGAGGAACTGAGAACAGATCTGTTTACATGAACTTGACAATCAGCCTTTAGCGCCACCAAATAACCAACCACTTCAACACAAAGAAAATTTGAAATAGTTGCGAACTCACTTCGATTGCAAATTAACTTGGAGGGAGCATATCTTCATTAACAGAAAATAGTTTGTACTCAAACTCACCAATAGGGTTTAAATCACAATTATCAACCAAAGTGCTAGTGTACAAAGCAGCAATCCTAAAACTCTTCTGGAACTACGAAATGCAACTCTGGGGTTCTGCATCCAGATCTTAGAAATATTGCAATTCTCTCCTTGGTAGCCTCTGGGGATTAGCTATCTATGGACTCTAGCAGAGGAAAGTAATCCGGGAAAGTTTGTGTTACAATTTTATACCCGGTATGAGTCTCGATCACTGTCTCTAGTGTAAGACCGTATTTTGGTGGCATCCAAAGTTTTCGAGGGATACGCAACCTTTCATCAAAAAGAAGAGACTGAACCAAGACAGAATTTTTGTGGTATTGAATGTTCCAGAAAGAAAAATTTAGTCTAGAAGACACTTTAAGGTCAGGATGCCTAACCCTTGTCTATTTTCTTCTTCGCTTCTTTCTTTACTACCCAATTATGACTCACGACGTTGGGGTTTTAGTCTATTTCTTGAAGTTGTCTCTATCTCTTGCCAAAATTATTGCTTCTGTGGTGATTTCACTATTTTCTCTGCCATTTTGCTGATGATTTTTGTCTGCCTTCTTGGAAATCCTTTCATTTTCCATACGCACTATGTGACCATACCAATTTAATTGTTTTTCTACTTCTTCTAGTAGTGGTCTTAGATGTCTCTTTTTGTTTTTCCCTGTACTTTTCTAAGATACTTCATCGTCATATCTCTCCACATCAGAGATGGTGCGCGACAACCGAGCACAATGGCGAACATATGAGAGCCTTAACTTCTCAGTTCGCAGGCCGTGCTCCTACGTGGGGCGTTACAGGCTTACCATTATTATTATTACTGTTCAGGTCCCAAAAATCTGTAATAAACTACTTTTGAAAACCAGATCTTTAAACAACAAAGCAGGAAGCGCGTTGGCGATCTCGCTTCGCGATTAGAGAAAAAGCGCGCAGCGATGAGCGAGATCGGCCGCGGCCCGTCCCGGAGCCGCGCGCGTCCGGATTCGCGGCCGCTCGACGGCCTTTATCTCACTACACAGGCTGCCCGAGTGGTATTCGCACTTTTGCATTATCTCGTCGGCGAGTGAAAGTTCCTTGACCCTGCACATTTGACAGAAATATGACCTTTGTTTTCCGCGAACGCAAAAAGTCCAACAAACGAGTCGCTGCGGCGAGGAACGCGGCGGAATAATCCGGAGATAAATCGAATCCCCACCGTAATTGCGGCTCTGGCGCCTGCTTTCCGCGCTTTTCCCGCGCCGCACTTCGCATGCCATTCCGGCACCGCGTTTTCTCTGCGTCCGCATAACACGGTGCTGAAAAGACGGCGGGCTGCTCCACTTCCAGCGCCGCTTCCTTTTGTTGGGGACGCGTCGTGCGCCTGCCTTATTGTTATTTGGAACCGCAGGAGCTGCTGCGCCAATATCATCCGCTCAGCAGTTACCCGATGTAAATTAAATGGAATTCTCGGCTAGTAAGCTCATTCCGGTTGGCCGCCGGCCGTAAGGTTGCTGAATAATTTAGGCCACATTAGCAGCAACATGTTCGCATATGCAATTTAGCTTGGGCACCGATGTAAAATCATCTACGATGATAAAAATCGTAGGTTCGAGGGTTAAAAGAACTATATTTTGTTAATTTTCTAAATTGTATGGTAATGTTTCCCAATACCATTAAAAAGCTTTAATTTATTTATTTAATTAACGATACTGTAAAAACAGGCAAAGAACAGGATAAAGATTTCAAAAAATTCATTAATGAGAGCTGAATGAACGGCTTTTAGTCACAAAAAGCTCAACTCGGGGATCTTGCTAACAACGTTTATCAAACTTTCGATAAAAATTAATGTAGGATACAATTAGCAAACTTGACATATAAACAAAAGTAATAAAAATTTAATAAAATTTATGCACTGGCATAGAGAATATTAATTTAGAAAGAACAGACAAAAAAGAAGATTAGGATAAATCCCAAGGAAAATGTATTATTGCAGATATTTTATTATACATTTGAACATAAAGTAAATAAAAAAATGTCGCGTGGTCCCCGGCTCTTAATTTACACAAGGAGGTCCATGCGTAGTAAACAAAGACACCCTTTATTTGAACGAAAAGTAAATTAAGACTGGTGATATGGAATTTGGCGTACCGCGCTATATACACGCCATATACACGAGAAGCCCGCGTGTTCGTGCACGCATGACGGGACCGTTCTCGCTTCTTGCCGAATGGCCGGGCGGCTATTGGACCGCTGCATTGCCGAACGCAAAAAGCGCGTCTGCCACGGCCATTTGGTTTGTTTCCGTCGAGCGGAGCTTCGATTGTAGGTTAAATTGTTCCATGTTCCCGTTCCAGGAAAAAAGTCGATCCAGTTAAAAATGTATACGTACCCACCTATAAAATTTCGAGAAAAGGCGGGTGAAAAATTGTCAGCCTAATTTTTTAATAATAGATAAAACTGCATCACGTGATTTGTTTTCACACTTGTAAAGAGGGCAAAGTAATATTCATACCAAAGGACGCAAAAGGGGTAGTTTCAAATAGCTTTATTTATCAGTGAGATACTATATAACCTACTAACAGGAAAATCTACTGAATGCATAGGACTCTTCAAAAGTATATGAAACATTTAATTTGTGTGCCACACGTAAGTTTTCATAAATATTAAACATTTGTTTATTCCATTGTAGAGCACAACATTTGATAAATTTTTTAAGATAATTAACATAGACTTCAATAGCCACACGAAGACCACCTACACCATGCGATGACCACCTACCCACCGAAGATAAAGTTTCTATCATTAAGGCATGGAAAACAAGTGACCAATATTAGTAAAATTGAATAAAGAAAATATAAGTATAATGATATTAAGAAATGCAAAACCTGAAAGAAACAGATATATATATATATATATATATATATATATATATATATATATATATATATAGATCGAGCAGGATTACTCAAAAATATACAACAAGAAAAGACGGAATTAAAACCGCAACTGAAAGAAGTTAGGAAAAAAGGGCATACTTAAGATATAACAAATTAATAATCAACAAGATATACACAATAATCTCGGCGCGGGCGAATTAAAACACAGTGATAAGAGAACATCAGCATAAAGAAATCACCTAAACGGGAAATTTTGAAAACATCAGACAAAAATAGCTAAATAAAGAAGATATTGGAACTGGACCGAAAAATGGAAGCATGAATATGGATGGCAATGAAATGGAATACATTACGAGACACGGATAAAGAAAACTCAATGAAAACTACAATGGCAAATATAATAATAATAAAGAAAAATAAAAAAACTAAAAATTATAAAAACTATAATAAAAATAGGAACCTGGAACGCCAGAAGAATTAATGGTAACCTACCTGGAAATAACAGGAACAAAAAAAGCAAAAGTATACAAGAATTAAGAGAGGGATACATAGGCGTAGGAGTGATGGTAAATCCAGACAAAATAAAGAATATAAGAAAATAAAAATATGGGAATAAATTATTGCCAGTCATTGAACTAAAGAGTACCTTAATAGTAGCTTCAAGAACCTAATGACAATGTAAAAAAAGAAGAAAAAGATAAGTTCTATCAAATGTTAAAATTAGAAATAGATAGTGAAACAGGAAACACTATAATCATGGGAGACATGAATAGAAGAGTAGGCAACAACAAAAATATTTAAAGCTATATGGGAGCATTGGAAAAACAATAATGGTGAAAAACTGACAAATTTATGTGCAACAAGCTATCTAATACTGACAAACACAAGGACATACATAAATTTACCAAAGAAATACACTCAAGAAAAGAAAAATTTATAATAAACTACTTCACAGCAAGCAGAGAAATTGGAAATCAATTAAAGATGTAAAAGTACGACATACAGACATTAAAAGTGACCACTACTTGCTAAGGATGCCAGTTTAAAGAAAAGAAAAAAAACAATTCAAACGAGAAAAAATTAAAAGCTACAGATTAAAAAATAATGAAATAAAAAAGATATACCAAAATAAACTACAATTAAACTACGATTAAACGTAGATGCCGAAAATAAACTAGGAATAGAACACAAATGAAAATCTTTTACAGAGAATATGAAAGAAAAGTTGTAGGATAGTCAAAACAAATAACAAAGAAATACAACAGAAGATAAAGAAAAAGAAACAAAAATGAAAAAAGCTTTTAAAATCACAACAAAAAGAGACTTTAACTTATATAAAATAAGTAAGAAAGAAGTTAAATACATAGTTAAGGAAGCAAAGAAACACTACAGAGAAAACTAAAAATTATTCTACGGTACTATGAAACAGATTAGACAAACGAAACAACCGAGATTATTAAACATAAAGGATAAAAAATATATTAACAGAAGAGAAGGATGTTATGAATATATGGAAGTAAAATTACGAAAAACTAACAGGAACAAACATTGAAGAGCAAGGACGAGAAATATTACAAGTACAAAATAACAAAGAAAAATATGCAACCAATAACAGAAGCGGATATTACACAAACCATCGGCAAATCAAAATTAGGAAAATCAGCAAAACAAGACGATGTTACAACAAAAATACTAAAATACGTGGGAAACTAAACAAAAGTAGTAGTACTAAATAATATTATAAAAAAATACTGGAATATCGGTCTTACCTACGAAAAAGGATGTAAGAGAATGTTCAAACTACAGAGAAATTTCCCTAACAAGTATACCAGCCAAAATATTTACGAAAATAATCGAAAACAGATTGAAAAAAAAAACAGGAAAAGCACTACATGGGTTTAGAAAGGCAGAAGTACTGAAGACCTAATATTCATATTAAAACAAGTAGGAGAAAAATTATAAGGAAAAGGAAAAATATACATAGGTATTCATAGACCTGAAAAAGCTTTTGATGTATGGGAATGCCTAAAAGAAAGAACAGTAGAGGAAAAGATGATAACAATGGTTAAAGCACTCCATAACAACAAACAGAAACAAGGTCGGTGTAATACCGTAAAGGAAACTTTCTACAGCGGTGCGAAATCGTAACGGTTACTTCCGGTTTTCGTTAACCGATTTGGCTGAAAATCGATCCCATGAAAGGTACTGACCTAAGATATGTGTATGCCAAGTTTGAAGTGAATCCGTTGAATAGAACGGAAGTTAGTGTCTCCAGACACACAGACAGACAGACAAGATGATAATCTCATTAACCTTCTACTATAAGCTTCGCTGTAGAAAGTTAACAAGTTTGAAGTGAATCCGATGATTATAACGAAAGTTATCGTGTCTCCAGACAGACACACAGACAGTTTGTCCTCGCCGTTGACTCCTTGACCTTTGGCCGATTTGGGTGAAATTGAATAGCGAAGAAGGCATTGACCTAAGATAAATGTATGCCAAGTTTGAAGTGAATCCGATGATTATAACGGAAGTTATCGTGTCTCCAGACAGACAGATAGACACCATGTTAAAATCATTAACTTTCGCCTATAGCGTTCCGCTGTCGAAAGTTAATAAAGTAAAAACACAACGATAAATCGAAAGAATTCACGTGAAAGATAGGACTGAAACAGGGGCGCGTACTTAGCCTATTGCCATTTTCAGTAGTAGTGGGCAAAGACATAAGGAAATGTAAAGAAAGATGTAAATGGAAATAAGAACTTGAAAGATAAAATCAATTTTCCCTTCCCCTCAATAGCAGCTATGTAAAAAATTTAAAATATCAATCGCCAACCCTTACAATCCAAATGACCCCACCTCTTTCACGTATCCGACTAATCTATGATATTCCCACTTGGAGTGATATATAAAATTCAATTTTTTTAGTATATAGATATTTTGTAGTAGAGGAAAATTATATAATTATATTATCGGATAAAAACGACTCTTCCCAAAAATCACCTCCAATTAGCTAAAAGAATAACAAGTGTGATACTAAAAATGCTACAAGTTTTATGTATGTGGAAAAAAATTAACAGTCCTTTGTTTTAGAAAGAAAATATTGAAAAAGCATCTCCAAAAAACGCTTTCGTTAAGTTACAGAACCGTTTATGATTTGGCTTACGTGATCGCCATTTTCTAGTAAGATGGCGGAAGTAGTAGTAGTAAAGATCAACCACCATTTTGTTTTTTATAAAGGAAGAACCCTGAAACAAAAACATCTAGGAATGCTCCAGCCAAAGTGCAATGACCCGTTTTTCATTTCTTTTCCGCTTACCAAAAGTAGAGAACAAAGTACTTCAACCAACCCCAGCAGAAGGAAATGAAAATTCAGCCTACCTTTCGCAGAACATCAGTATGGTAAACCTCGTCTTCTTGCCCTTCAATTTTGCCCCATTCGCTCGCTTAAGGTCTACTTCACACGCCACTAAACCACTCCACGGCACTGAATTCAAACGACTGGGGTCTGCCACACATTTGCCGCTTGCGGTCTATTGGAAAAAATACTAGTGAATCCATAAGTTCCTTTTTTACAGTAGTGGCAAATTTTGTACGTCACCAAATTGATATAAACGTTTTAATAGCAACTTTGATCTAATCAGCAGTTGCGTGTAAAATTTTATCCAAAAGCTCTCCGAATCCAACTGTGCACGTCCAACAAATTTTTGATATCGAAGCTTAGGAACTTATGCTCTGACGCTTTAATGCTGGCAGCGGACAAGAAACGGCGACGCGCCATGTGCAACAGGTGCAGCTGTGCTGCAGGCGTGCTATTTCGTCGATGGGTTTATAACAGGAATAATTTTATCTTTTTGGTATACAATTGTTGTTTTAAAAATACTTTTTAATTTATATGTAAGCCTTCCCAGATCAATTATGCAGATAAAAATGAGTTTTAAGTGTAGTTTCATTACATTGTCATGTGTAGAACAAAAACTATGAGCTTATTAAAGTGCCATAGGTTTACGTCTATTTTGTTGCTTAATTAGTATCGAAGAAATTATTTTTTACTGCATAAGTGTTTAAAGAGGGTGTTAAAATATTTTATTGATGCGGTAATTTCCTAAAGATTTTTTGTTTTCCTCTTTCTAATTACATTAATAGAAAACTTAATGTATACGTGGTCTATTCCGAAATTATCAAACCGTATACATAAAATAATAATAATAATAACAAAAAAATTCTATCAGCAAAACTAGCAGAAGATACAAAAAAGATTCTACGTCTTGGTCCCCTTTACACATTTCTTCCACTGTTATTTCTATCGTTCAAAATATTTTGTGTTGGAATTACAGCCACTGAAAATGTTCTCATTTACGCATGCGCATTACACTCTGCTCTAATCGGTTGCCTGCTTACATTATATTAATATTGGACTCATATTTTCCAGACAGCCGTACAAATTTATAAAAAAAACTCTTTCAATACTTCTTTACTCTTTATTACTCTGTTCCAGCTTTCTTCTTCAATTAATTAATTCGCAACAAAGCGAGGACTATAATTTAAGAAACTGAAGTCTGTTTAGATGTACTAACACAATGAGTTTATTAAAGAACATGGACTCAACTTCATACAATAGTAGTAGCTACCTCGTAGTATTTTCTAGAAACGGAAAAAGACAGTTCAACAGTGAATTCTGATTCAGCTTGATCACATTTTGTACAAGGTGCGACAACATAACTTCCTTTTTTGAAATGCGCGTCGTTCAGGCTGTAGGGGTTGTAGTGGAGCGGGAGTGATCTCATTTGAGAGGCGTGGTTCTAAAGTTTTATTTCCCACCCCTCTCAGTTGCCACCATGCGTTGGAACAGAGAGGAGAGTGCGTTTGCCGTCGAGGCCTACTTTTCGAACAGATGCTCTGTGATCGCAACCCAGCGCGCCTTCCAAAATCGCTTCAATGTAGCCCCGTTGGGTCCTGTCCCGGACCGGAAATTAATTGTTACATGGGTTACTACGTTCAGACAAACCGGGAGTAAGACAAGACGAAGAACTGCAGTCTCTCGGCCCATCAGATCATTCAGAATATTGAGGTAGTGAGAGCTTCAATCTTGTAATCCCACGGCGTTCTGCGTGCAAACATGCGTCCGCCCTTGGACTTTCCGATCGTTCAGTGAGGCGAATTCTTCAGGATGATCTTCATTACGATCCCTACAAGTTGGCGATTGTGCAGGAACTCTCAGAACGGGACTTCTCGAAAACGTTCCTAAAGGCGCAATTGTTTTTTTCAGTGATGAAGCCCATTTTCACTTGAGTGAGAGCGCAACAAGCAGAATATGCGCTACTAGGCTGACACTAATCACCGAGAATTGCATCAAAGGCCTTTACATTCACCTAAAGTCACAGTGTGGTGTGCAGTTTCCTCTGTCGGGATTGTTGGTCACTGGTTTTTAGAAGAAAATGAAGTCACAGTGACAGTGAATTCGGACTGGTATGTGAATATGTTGGAGGAATTTTTTTCCACGACTTGATGAATTAGACTTAAGAGACATTTAGTTCCAAGAGGACAGAGCAACGGCTCATACTTCAAGGACAACAATGGCTGTTTTGAGGGAACACTTCCCGGAGCGCCTCATTTCAATGAGGGGCAATTTGGAGTGGCCAGCCCGCTCCCCCGATTTGGCCCCTTGTGATTTTTTTTGTGGTGTTTTTTGAAATTCAGTGTTTATGTCAACCGTCCAACCTGAAGGCCAACATCTGGGCAGAAATTACCAACATATCCGCTGCTATGCTGGTAAGGGTCATGACTCACGCTAGAAATCGGCTTATTCAGTGTATCGACAGTGGGTGGCGTGATTTTAAAAATCTGTGTAAAATAAAACTTTAGATATCTACCTACATTACGGAAAAAAGTAAAAAAATGGATTCATAAAATGAGTTCTATTGCGTTTTCAAAAAAAAAGTTGAAGTTATGTATGCGTACCCTGTACTACCATTGAAGTGAAAAGGCTGTGCAAAGAATCACATCGTCTTTCACCATGACCTGCCCCACGTCGAACGCCGTATAGTTAAGTTCATCGCAAACAAGAATTGGGATCTGTTCTCTCATTCACCCTACTTTCGTATTCAGGCCCTTATGAATCACCATGTCGACCACTAGCAAAGTCTATGATTAGTCCGACGTTTTATTGTCCATGGAATCAACCATCGTAACTTTTTTGCTTTTTAATAGAAGCTATCTAAAAAATTGTTATAAGAATTTCAGAGAGTTATGCATTAACCTAGTAATACTCAAGATGGACAAGTTGATACCTCTGCTCCCACTATATACTGAAAGGCACACTTGCTAACTAAGTTTTATTTTTTTTATTCGAACTTTTAATGTTTAGACCAGACATATAAAATTTAATACGCCATAGTACCATTCTTTAGTTCCTACAACTCTAATAATTTTCAATATTGTGCGTTAGTTAAAGGGCGTATTGTGAACTCTTTCTGAGCTTGAATAAAAGAGGAAGGTTGGTTATAGAAAGTAAGGACGCTGTTTGGTAAAAAGAGATTTGTTAGAAATATAGCATACTAAGAAAAGGTAGAAATTGAAAAGAAAACAAAACATTAGAACAAAGTTTTTGAAAGGAAACTTCACTAAATAAAAAACAAATATTGAAGAATACCAAACACGTGATAGAAATATGCAGCAATAATAGATTTTAAAGACACTGGTCTTCTAATAGATGTAAATAAATAACGCATGGCGAAATAGTTTAAACCTCTAAATAAAAGAATCTGCACGTTACGGATAGAAAAGAGATGGTTTAATATTCATAAACTGTCATATTCCCGTAGGAGAATTAGAACAAAAGTTAAAATATCTATTTTATAGGGTTTCAGAAAGTGGACTATCAAAATGATGCTAGAAAACCAGAACGCTAAGCTGAAAAAAGCAATATTATTTAAAAAAGCAAACAAATATATAAATAAATGTAACAGACCTCAGATAGAAATGCAGAACGCAGATCGATTACATATTGAAAGATGAAAAGCATGTATTAGGATAGAAATTTCTGAGTTGTAGATATTTCTTTGACCTTTTCTGAAAAAGGCTATAAAAATAGTAAAAAACAAAATAAAACAAATAGAATACATAATATAAAAGTATTAAAAAAAAGAAATAGGAACAAACAACGATAAGAAATAGATAAGAACAAAGGCTTAATGGAAAGGTATAAGATACTCCATACAAAGCAGCAAACAATAGTACAATAAAGACTACAGATAAATATACCAGAAAGGAAACCAAGACCAATAGTTGAGGCCTATCAAAACAAATTAAGAGAAAATGAAATAGAAACAAAAGAAGGTAAAGACGATAAAGCAATAATTTCAAAAAAGTAGCAGAAAGTTTTTTCAGGAATTCTAAAATAATAAAAAAATACCTAGGAAATACAAAACATATGAAAAAAAAACTAAAAATAAATGAAAATGATCAACAAATGGGTGAAATATTTTAAGCAATAACTACAGAATTAAGAGAAAGAGGAAAACCAGGAAAAAATCTAAGCTTTTACAACGGATGTACAGGGTTTGTATAAAAAGTATCGGGAAAAGTTTCGGAAAAATAGATTTATTTGAGATATTGTTACAATACCTCAAAAGTCTTCAAAGTACATCTCTTGAGCGTCGGTACCCTTTTGCCAGCGGCTTTTCCACGACTCGAAGGCTCCCTGGTAGGCGGATTCCGGAATGTCCTCAAAAGTACGCGTGGAATTTCTTTGGCGGCACTGAGGGTTCCAAGGTGGTGTCCTTTGAGGGAGGATTTCACTTTTGGGATTAGGAAATAGTCTACTGGTGCCAAGTCGAGACTGTAAGAAAGTTGGAAAATCGTCCACAAAGCCGGGGTCTTCTTCAATGTGTAGTAGGAGGTTTTTGCAAGCAGACACACGCCTCTGTATTTGGCCGTCCGTCAAGACCTTTGGGACGAGTTTAGCGCAGATCTTTCGTATCACCAAATTTTCAGTGATAATGCTGTACACTGTCATCTTATCAATGCAAATTTCATCAGCGACCATGCGCATACTTAACCGCCGGTCTGAATTCTGTACTTCACGCATACGTTGCACGTTGCCGTCCAGCGCGGGGATCATCTTCCACACTCTCTCGGCCATCTTTAAAGAGCTTATTCCACTTAAAAATTGCAGTTTGTGACATGATTTCATCCTTGAACACTTGGCGAATAATGCCCAACGTCTCTATACCCGATTTCTCTAGTCCAAATATGATGTTCAATCGTTCGCTGCATTTTGCGCTTGCACCGAATCACTGGAGAGGGGTCTACTAAAAACACGATCTAGCTTGAACGAACGCTCGCAGGCTTAAAGGTCACATCCCCCACCATCGAACATGCGCGGTACGAGCGCGCTTCGACGTACAGTCACGTCAGGAAAACATTGTTCCCGATACTTTTTATACAAATCTTGTATACACAGAAGCGACTAAAAGTTTGAAAGATTCTGGATTTTTTGTTCTAACTTTCCTAAGGGTGGATCGATTCTCATAATTTTTGGATATATTGAAGACGGTAGCAAGGTCGTTATAAATATGTTACAGGCCAGCATTTTAGCTTTGAAAAATTCTTACTTTATTTTAAAGCAGTGCGGAAAGTCCAGAAAAATCATGTGAATAGGCAGAGAATACCGCAATATGTTGCTGTTATCGAGATATAGACTAGCTTTTATGAAATCCTGGACTGACTAGTGTTGAACCCGACCGTCCAGCTAATACGATCTCTCAAACCACAGATATAGCTGCTTGAATGATTGAAAGTCCCTTTTGTAAAGTGGTGTTTTATAATATATCTATCTTTCAGTATTTTTTAAGTGATGGAGGAGGCTGCTAAAAATTCACCGATCCTGCTATAAGTGCCAAATATACTCAGCATGTAATACACAAAAAGAAAATGTTGCAACTAGATTTATAATGTCTAATCATCATCCTCTGCACAAGAAGATCTTTGTACCTTGAACTACAGAAAAGAACAGCATAGGCGTTTAGTGCAAAATTTATGAAACTGGAAACTAGTCAAAGCGACTTGACTACAAATTAGGGAACACAAACTTAAATACGTATCAGCATCAACTAACAAAAAGTGTAATGGGTAGCCGCTTCTAATATTTACGAAATTAAAAATAATAAAATGTGAAGAAGAAATGAGAATGAAAATTAAAGAGAAATAAAAAGCTACGAAAAAACTTCAACCAACAAGATATTGCGACTGAAGCGAGTGAAGATATGGACAAAGATTTAAAATTTTTGGTGTACAACAAAAGAGAAGAAGTGGAGGAAGAATGTCATGAAACACTTCAGCAGAAGAATTGATTAATAGGACTGGATAAGTATTTTGAGTTTAGTTTCTCACCAATTCAAGTAAATGAATACGTAAAAAACGAAGTCATTTTTAATTGTTCCCGAGTTAAACGTCTGTTTTCTACGAAGGTGTTAAGAGAAATCTAACATACTAATTAACTAGAGAAATATTACACTCATCCCTCAAATCGGAATCGAATTAAACAAATTATGGTCATACAAAGATTCTCTAACTCTTCCAACAACTTCAAAGAAGTTTTAGAGTTATCTACCATAAAATGTACCAGTGGGTAAAATATATCTTTAAACAACTCTGAAAATGATTATAAAAACAACACTTGAGTACGACTGTAAATATTGAAAAATATAAACTATGTGTAGTGTTAACACCTTCCTAGATCAAGATAACAATAAAGAGCTAGTGTAACATTCTAAGTCTGCTTTAAATTCTGAAATTTGAGTTTATTTGATGGTTTCTCAGCTTAATTTAAACAGAAAGCAACGAAAATCCAATACGTTGATCACCAAGAAAGCAGAAAATAGTAGTAAAATACCCCAGATATGGTGTAATGTTGCGAGACGTTAGAAGTAGAATTTGTAAGAAATACTCTTGAGCCCATTTCAGTAATAGCATGTGTTTTTATAACGATTCCTCTATAAACTATAAGAATCACATAAAATCCCCTAACTGCCGATTTCCTCTGGAAAAAACAAAAGAGACAGCCAAATTTGACGTAGAATTAAAATCCGCAATCAGAAATTCAAAAGAAAAACAGTGCAAGTGGCCTAAAAAATATTCCCTTTCACATTTATATGCCAGTGGCTACATTTAAAAAAAGGCAGGGTTTGTACTTCTTACAAGGCGCGAAGCGCCTCAACGCACACCGCTCGAAAGCTTTACCATCTCATGCATAGAAGTATATTTTAACAAGGCCGCGAAGCGGCCTTTATGTTATAATAATATGGCTACGAAGGAGCCTTTACGTTATAATCTAGTCAAGAGCTTTAAAGAGACAAGAATGAATTTAATCCTTGTAGAAGCTTATAAACAATAAGGATAGCACATAAAATTTCCTAGCCGCCAATTCCCTCTGGAAAAAACAAAAGAGACAGCTAAATTTAATGTACAATCCGAATCAGAAATTTAAAACAACCAGTGCAAGTGACCTAAAAGAAATAACTTCTTTCACATTTATATGCCAGTGGTTACATTTAAGTGGGGAAGAATGCAGGGTTTGCACTTCTTACAAGGCGCGAAGCGCCTCAACGCACACTGCTCGAAAGCTTTACCATCTCATGTATAGAAGTATAATTTAACAAGGCCTTAAAGTTATAATCCAGTCAAGAGCTTTAAACAAATAAGAATCAAATTAATCCTTGTAGAAGAAGCTTTTGTAAACGTTATGTTATTTTAGAATAATAATAACTACAAGAGAGACTCAAAATTATTTATATGCTTCTGCACCAAGTAGATTATAAGAGACTTCTTATCTGAAGAATACTATCTTGAGAAAAGCAACAAATTATTTTCTGAAAAGGGTGCACGTAAATCCTGGGAAACTTTAAATGATTGGATAAGTTGTATATCATTTACATTTGCGTCTTAATTAATATAAATAGGAAATTTACATTAGGCAAAAGACAGTTCTGTTGAATCCAACCGATGATGCCCTTTTTCTTTTTTGTTATAGCGCAAAAACTATGGAAAACAATTTGTATACATCTTGCACCATGGGGGAAGAACTGATGCTTAGTTTGCGTAAATTTACTTTTTGACAATCCGATGCAGGAACAGAAATAGCTTGTAAGCTCAAGTGCCATCAATCTACCATACATTTGAACAGAAAGTAAACAAAGTCAGCTGATATGAAATGTGGCGTGGCTGAGCTCTGAGCCTTTGGTTGCCTACCTTCAGGTTCGTTTTGCATATCTTACTTTCGTAAGGACGTATCCCACTGTTATCATTTGTAAATAAATTGTTCCACGTTCCCACCTTGCAAAAATTTGGGGTAGGCGGGTGACGCCAAAAATACCTTTTTACGGACAACCCCTCGCACTCTACAATTCAATAATAAAATTATTATTTTCTAGAATAAGAGACTAAATACTTTAAGGGTGCTCTACGTTTTTATTTATTTTTAAATTTGAACGGCCCAAAAAAAGTTAATCTGCATTAATGAACTTTTAACGTAAATTTGTTGGGGAAAGGTTTTCTTTTATTGCTACAATGATGTCATAACAAATAAATACTGGTATCCGCTTCATAACTCTCATATTGCATGTCTGAGTGGTCTTTGTGGTCATAAACTGCCACCTTAAAAATCTACTCTACAATTAGGTTAAGTCGTCATAAATATTAAGTACTCCCAAATCCACCCGTAAGATTGTTCTATGACATTGGAAGAAACAGCTTACTCTTAAAGGAAAACCAGGTTCAAGACAAAACTACCTATAAAGACAATACCAACGTGTCTAAACAAACGCTGGTCAACTGGTTGGAACACCGCTCAGTTTTCGGTCCATCGCGTTCAAGCACTACGTAGAGAACAAACGACTAGAATGCACGATTGGTTATTATATAATGGATACTTCAATAAATTAACGAAAAAGTTAAGAAACTTGGATAAAGAGAGTAAAGTTCGGAATGTTACTGTTTTAAAATATTAAAGTACAAAACCATAATCAGACTACGAAAAGATGTACTGCATTGAGCTTAAAATATAACAACAAATACTTTAGGGTATCAGAAATAAGATACACAAAGTAACCAAACATTCTGTCATTATATAACTGGCATGAATTCTCAGCTAAAGCATAAAATGTCCTAAAGCCACCACCAAATTTATCCATCTGGAGAAAATACTTTATTCATTTAACTGTTGTAAAAACAAAAAATTAAAAGACAAAACAAAAATGCTAATTATATATACATGTACAGGGGCGAGGTTAAACTAGTTTGAAACCAAAAAAAAAGTTTCAAAAACCATTCCAGCTGAGAGTCGAATTTTACTTTCATTAGTGCAGATGCCCCTTTCTTTCGATAGTCCATACCAACTTAATTGGATTTGGGAATGCAATTCCAGCCTGGTAGCGTGTCTTCTTGAAATCTAAGAGTGGCAGTTATGATTGCCAGAGCATTGCCACAGCTTATTCAAAAGAAATTTTAACAACCCTTAATTGGCGATCAACTTTGACAAGGCGAAAAATGTGAATATTCTTCTCAGTCACGCTGCTCACGGAGAGACGTCAGTGCCTTTAATTTCAACTGCTTCATACACTTGTCTTATTGAAGATGTTGTGTTTGGGGGTGAAAAATCTTGATAATGATCGGTTGTGCAACGGAAGAGAGTGCCTTTTACTCTAATATCCTAATACTGACTAACAGAAAGTGGTAATTCGAATAAATTCCGGCTTGTATTTGATGGATCCACGTGTTTAATTGAAATTTTTCTACATTTTACAATTTAAAATTGTAGTAGATTAGATAACATTACGCAATAATTAGTTGCTTCGTTAGTAGCATTCTTGGCATAAAGCCAGGGGGAAGGAAACAAGCACGACAAGAATTTAGAGTTGTTAAGACGAGGCAATTTTTAAGGGTGCGAAATATTTTAAATGCCATCTACATAAACGGACTGTGCGTGATGCAAATTTCGCTTACTTTGTATGAATTTATGACAAGATAAATATTGCATTTGCTTTTCTCGCTGGAGGCAGTTATTAATGGTAGCGCATTTATGTAAATCGCCGTAGTGGTTCTATATGTAAAGTAAATCCAAAAGTTTTTAAAGAATTTTTAAAACATTTAGTCAATACCAACAAATGTGGTTTTTGGGGCAAAATTAAAAATTTGAGAATGCCAAAAATTTGGTTATCGCGGCCAAGATAATCATAATTATATGCTAACGTTTAAGAAGCTTGTGAATTCCTTCTTCATAGACGATGCATGATTCTTTTCCGTTAGGTGGTTTTCGATAGCTTCTGCAGAACCAAACTCCTTAGTATTCAAGATATTCTACAAAAACTGCAAAAGTGGCTGTTGAAAGTTTTTTCCATTTCAATCCCAGCTTTTATAGTTTTTATATGATATGCGACTGGCGTAATAATTAAAAATGTTTTTTCCATTAGGCAAAATTTGATGTTCTCGAAGCGATTGTTCCACTAGAAGATAAACGATTATCTTGCGATCTCTTCATTGGAAACAAATCAGCACTTGCTACGGGTTTTGCACTTTCACCTGGTATAAAGGAGCTATTTTTATCACCTGTTACGACTCAATCCAAAAAGGTCATTTTTTATGGTATTCAAGCGGATCCGTCGAAAGGAAGAAGGAGAGAGTAAATTGTTTGGATCCGTGGTTCCTAAGGAAACCAACATAGATATTGTTCTTTATATTAGCAAAATTTGAAAGGAAGTACAAATAAGAACGGAAGAACGTTTTATTTTTTGAGGCTATCCACGAATCCACCCAATTTTTGGTATCTTCATATAATGTGAAGTGCTGCTCAGACAGGCTATGTGCCATCGATCGGAACAAGTGATAATCGGAAGAGGTAATGTCTCGTGAATACGGCGGGTGGGGTAGGACTTCCCAATTGACTGTTTCCAAGTAGGTTTTGATCGGCGCCGCAACATATGAACGAGCATTATCATGCAGGAGAACAATTTTGTCTTGTCTGGAGTAGTAGTGGGCGCGTTTTTCCTTGAGTGCTCGGCTCATTCTCATCAATTGGAGAGCCCCAGTAATGGTTTTGTTCAGTTTGAGCAACTCATAATACATGATACCAAGCTGATCCCACCAAATATACAACATGAGTTTTTTCCATGAATATTCGGCTTGGTTGTCGATGTTGAAGCATGCCCACGTGGTTCTCATGATTTTCTCTTTTTTGGGTTGTCACAGTGGATCTATTTTTCATCACCAGTGACTATACGATGCAAAAAATTGTTTCGTTTATGTTTGGCAAGCAGCATTTCACATGTGCAAAATCGGCTTCAGTTCATATGGAACCCAATTTCTTTGCTGTTAAATCATTCCCAATGATTTTAAACGATGTGAAATTGTTTGTTGAGTCTTAATGTAAGTGCCAGTTCTTCTTGCGTTTGGCAAGAATATTCCTTCAATGATGCTTCCAATTTCGCGTCTTCGTACACTTTTGGCCTTCCGCTACATTCTTTGTCTTCGACGTCAAACTCACCGTTCTTAAACTTATGAAACCACTCACGACAACTTCTCCCACTTAAAGCAGCCTTACCATATGCTTCTGCAAGCAATCAATGTGCCTCAACTGCAGATTTCTTCAAATTAAAGACGCAAATCCGTAAATGACGCTGATTCGGCTCAAAACTCAACATTTTCGCATGAAAAAATTATGTAATGCTGATACAAAATCGCTAATAATTATTTTAAAGTTGTGGTGTTGCTAGATATCCAACCTTGCAATATGACGTTTTACATCTGACTATTTCAACCACAATCTACCGTTGGGGCCATCTTTTGTCAAACGGCGGAGACTTATTTGTACCCCTTTTAATTTTTTTAAATATTGCATTAGTTTGCAAATTTAAAGATCTGATTGGTATTGCTACGTATTTGATCGTTTTTTCTTTGGATTTGCGCAGAAGAAAGAATTGTTTAAAGTGATACTCAAGACGAAATATTTGATCTGTTCCGAAGGTATCGAAATATAAATAATTAAAATCATCATAGCCAAAAATTTACAGGTTTAGTAAAAATGACACAAGATACAATATATGTAGACTCAGTGCCTTTGAGATGTTATGCACTTCTTCAGACATGGCAAACCAGGAGACTTCCATTAAGCGACTTTTTATTTTATTATTTATTTTATTATTGGTATTAATTTAAAGGAAATCATTAGCACAATATTTCTTCTGTTTTGATAAAAATAGCCGCAGAATATATTTTGCCTCAATTCGTTTCATGCCAAGATCTCCCGTCAAAATTTCACGTACTTTAGTTTTTAGATTTTCCAGCTTATTTTGTACAATCTCTTCCGATTGTCCTCGTCTGTAAAAATTACTTTGTTCTAATCTTCGTCGATATTGTTTTTTGCCCAAGCGAGTCGCTTCGTCACATGATTTTCACCTAACAAAGGTTTCTTCACTGAACTACGGCATTTGATATCATGCGCACAGAAATGGATTTGGATAGTTACGTATGATATATTTACACCTTTCTGTTTTAACTTTGCTGCTCCTTGGCGCAATGTCAAGCCCGGGTTCCGCGAAAACAAATTTACGATCTGTTTTTCGACTTTAAGGGGCACTTTGCCTACCGAGCCACGTTTTGGCTCGATGCCAAACTTGCTGTAGTGCTTGGGGTCGTTACCCTCCTGCAGAATCCAGTCTTCTTTTTTTTATCAACCGACATTTGGTGCTCGGTAACAAATATTTCTTATAAATCTTGAGCATTTTGGAAGCATTTAGGTTGTGCGTAAACAAATGCGACGTTCCAAAATCCAGTTTTCAGAAGCAGCTCTAAAAATGCACTTTTATTGGGTGTTTAACGGTACGCTGTACCAACCTGTTAGTTGAAATTGACCAGGCTCGTGGAACGATAATATATCCCCAAGCAGAAGTCTTGGCCGTCAAAGTTACATTGCGCTGATCTCGATCGATATTGTCCTTTACTTAATCAAGTCGCTTCGTCGCATAGTTTTCACCTAAGGTTTCGTCACTGAACTACGGAATTTGATATTATGTGCACAGAGACGAGTTAAGGATAGCTACGTACGATATATCTACATCTTTTTGTTTCAATTTTGCTGCTCCTTAACGCAATGTTAAGCCCAGGTTTCGAAAAACCAAATTTACGATCTGTTTTTCGACTTTAGAAGACACTTTTTTTATCGAGCCATATTTGCTGATAAATGTTTTAGACTTGTTCATGTAGTTAGCAGCCGTTGCATGAGACCTTTCGGCTGGGTATACAGGAACACAGCCTCACATTTCAACGCGTACGCGGCACTCATGGTGCTTTACGGATTTTTCTACCAAGGTGTTCGCGCCAATCCCCAATTATTTTTATTTTTAATTTTAAATTATTTTGAATTTGAGTATCGGCGGCGAATTTGCACGATCACGCGGAGCACTGATATATAAGGCGCGGTTTGAGCTGCGGGATGCGTCCGCCTTTGCTTTTTGCTTTTGGTCCGTCTGGCCTTGCTGGCCTGGCTCTTTTGGCTTCGTTTTGTATTTAGTTTGTGACAGTTTAGAAAGCGGGCGACCGGCTTTAAATTTTCCGTAAGCCGATTTATGCAGGAAAGCGCCGTTTCCACAGGTTAGTGTTTTAGCTTTAGCTTTTGTTTAAAATTCCTTTGTTTAAATTTAAAATTACTATACAGTCTACTTTTCGGCCGCAACACAAGGATTTAATGATAACTTAAACTTTTGTGACAAAACATCGAGAACAAATGTTCTCTTTATCGACCCACAAAAGGGATAGAGCGATATGTTTTACCAACTGCTAATTATGCCAAACACGCTTTTACTTATAAGACACAAAAGAGATGTAGCTAGCGCTAGTTCTCCTGATAAAATATCAAAGTTAGTTTTTGATCATGCATCTTACTAAGTCCTATATCCATTGCCGTTGTAGTCTTCTTTCAACTTAGGCTGGTTCCAAAGAGTTTTACTAAGGACTTTAGGCGTTCCATACGATTTATGTAGTAAGTGGTTGCAATTCTTTAATTTCATTACCTATATATTGCATTCCCAAAACTTTATGCAGAGTTTGACGTATTATGGTGCGTCTGCCATCATTCCAAGGGTTTTTAACTGGAATATTTGTAGTATTTGATGATTTTGCACAACTCCAAAGTTGTGCTGCATGAGGCCGACTGTTTAACTTTACAGTCCAACTGTTTTTTTTTGTCCTTAATATGCAAACTTCAGATGACTTTTTGATCTAAGGATAACTCAGTCTTGACTGGAATAGAAGCATTGCTTACTGTGATTGGAGAATACATGGCACGTTTGTTCGTAAAATGTTCTTGGACAGATTTAGTACCACACCATATTTGCTAATAATAAGTAATAGGCCCAAGTGAATATTAAAATATAAGAAAATTAAATTTATTTGCATAAAACTTCCTTCTTGACGATATGTGTCATTACCTACATTATGGAGAGCCTTAATTTGTCCTTGGTGTTATAATTCCTCTCATTGACTTTCGCCTCGAACATGCCCTATACGTAATAGTCAAGAGGATTGTAGTCAAGGATGAAGGGTAGTTACAAGTTGAGGAACCAATTGTAATACAAATTATTGTATAATCATGCCTGGGTCTTTCTTGCCTTGTGGGCTGGAGCGGAGTCTAGTGGCCATCTTCTCTAGCCAGATCTTGACAACTCTCTCCCGTACGTTTATGTAGTTATTGGCGGCCATCTTCAAGCTTTTTTCCGAGAAGTGAAGCGCCATGGCATCTCTTCTGCTCACAAATTCCAGTTTTATCATAGAGAAGCGGAACTTTGTATTGTTTCTCTAGCAAAAATTCAATGCCAACTAAATCTTTCGTGACAAAGCATCGAGTAGCAAAGTTCCCTCTATCGACTCGCGAAAGCATTAGGGCTATACCTTTTTACCAACTGCTAATTATTGCCGGACACGCTTTTACTTAACTGACTGTACATTATTTCGTCTGTCAGATAAACACCAACAACACCATGCGGCAATATTGCCTCCAACTATGGAAATCTGGCACGAACTTGTACTCTGTTATATAAATGAAGTCTATTGAAGTAGCTGAATACTAAACATTTTCTAAATAGTGCAAATTATGTCGACGTGTCTAGAACTGCAGACCATTTTCAAAGTTCTATTGTACTAGAAGGGTGTGATTATTGAACAAATATGGCTTTCAAGAAGTTTGGTGGTCACTATTCCTTCTTGCAAACTGGTGAAATCATTATAGCAGAGTCCTACTGAGGAGAATTGGGCATTATGCATGAGAAAATTGGGTTACAATAATAATCTTTGGTCTGCTGATACTCCTTCACGACAACACGGGACTAGAAGCTGGCAATATTAATAAAGTTAGACTACGAAGTTCTCCTTTATGTGTTTTATTAATTTGACCTTTTATCAACAGATTTTTACCTTTTGCAGAGCTTGGGTTATCATATGTACCAAACCCAACACTACGCTAACCAAGACGACTTTCTAAAATAGAAACAAGCCATCGATGTTAACGGTGATTATTTTGTCTGATGAATCCTTTTATTTTACCCTCCAGTGTACCATATAATCAAAATTAAATTTTGATATTACAGCGAAGGCCGTTTTGAGGTAAACATACAGGTTATGCTGTTAAATTTAGCCCTCATCCTTTATTCATCAGCCGATTTAAATCTGGCAGCGACTGGTCCGGCAGCAAAAAGGCGAGCTGGCCTGGACCACTCAAAAACCGAACAACCTTTCAAAGGACGAGCAAGGGCCGTTCGTAGGCAGCGCACATCAGGTGGCTTTTTTGGGGATCGCGCAGCCGGCCGAATTTAAAATTAAAATCACTCTGGCATCTGAATGGGCCGACTTGTTTTGTAGAAGCTCGCGGGCAATCAGAAGGACGCCGTCAGGTTTGGAAGTTTTTGCGGGCTGGGCTCGCTGCAGGAACAGTTACTTAAAAACTGAGGGGTTTTATGCAATTTATGCCCTTCCAGCTTCTTGGAAGCGAAAATAAAGCAACGAAGTGCCACCAAACAACACACTGCAGGATATCTAATGCGTGTGCTAGGTGCGATCTGACCTTTGCATCATACAGTTTCACATTTTTATGGTGTACGTACTCAGAACGGTTTGCCATGCGGAAGTTTTTGTTTTGACTTCATTAAGTTGATTAACTCACTTTGACTTTTGGTCATGAAGCCCCACACAAAGCCATTGTATATCGTTGGTTCAATGAATGTATTTATAGCTCGAGGGTGGCTGAATTTAAAGAAGGCCGCCCAAAATCGGCTATAGTGCCAGCAAACATCGATACCGTGCGCGAACTGATAAAGCAAGATCGTCATGTGACTTGTGCAATTCAGGCATCCTTAGGCATTAGTATGATTAGCATATGTTTGAAGTAAATAGTTGCCTATTTTTTGGAAAAACTGAAGAGTACACAACCCTTTGTATGCCAGAAATATTTGGAGAAATAAGAAAAACCAACGCACAACGCCGGAACATTCACCATCAAGACAATGCGAGTTCACACACATCGACGGAAACAGTTGGCTTTTTGAGCACTCAAAACACCGAATTGATGGGTTATCATCCGCCGTACAGTCCCTAACGAGTTCCCACACGTGAAGAACAAACTGCGTGGACAACAATTTTCGACGCCGGAAAAGGCGGTTGATGCGTTCAAAACCCATGTTTTGGAGATACCTGATTCGTTATAAATTAGTTCCAGCGTATGCAACAATGTACTGACCTTCAGGGAGAGTATTTTGAAAAACAATAAAAATGTTTTCAACATTAAACATTTATTTTTGTTAGTTTTTCGCCACAGATATCTTGCAGCCCACGTAGTGAAGGACAACAAAGATGACTTTAGCATCCGACCAACATTAATGGCGGCATTTCGGCGTTAACCTCTTGGTATTCCATTCAACTCGAAGACGGCGCGAGCGACTTGGCCGTAGCTGCTCGCGCAGAGCCCCTTTGTCCGAGCTTGCGTCGAGCGCTGCAAGTAGTGCAAGTTTTTGCAGACAATTACACGTTGCCAAGAAGGCCTATGCTAGATCGCGCGGTATGTCTAGCGCTGTACTGCTGGAGGCGGTCTACGTGGTTGCGCGCACAGGCCCTCGGCCAGAAGAGCCGCGGCGACGCTCGGGCGCCGAAGGTCGCCCAGTGGCCCCTATCTGCTACACGGTTCGCTATCGCGCCTGTGACATGCATTTGCATTGCGATTGTGGACGCGCTGGCGCTAAAAATCTCGGCGACGCGATTGCGCCTTTTAATTTCAAAGCGATAGCGAGCTTGTTCCTCTCCTATCTTTATTAATTAATAGGGGTCTGAAACTGTCGCTGTCCAGATAAGGCGCCATTTCAGGTATTTTGATGAATGGTGCAGACGATTCCCGTTGAAATGGTTAGCACCCAGAAAAATGCCTACGTTTATTTATCTAAATGACGTCAAAAGCGAGCACTAAGTCTGATTAATTACATATCATTAATTATAAATAATTATAATGATAATTATAAAGAACTCGATAAGGGGTCGTCGGGGTAAATTGGATTTTTTTAGGTTGCATTGCAGAAAAGCTGAAAGGTTCTCTTATGCGCATGCGCAATCTCCTATTAGATAACAATTTAGCTTTAAATAATCAACAACCCACGATACGCTCGCAAAGCTGCTATACTCAAATCTCTTCGCACTGAAAAATCACCGACAGAAATTATTACGTGATTTGGCTACAAAAAGACCCGAGTACAAGAAATCTGACCACCAAGAGGAGAGAAGGCAACTTACAGCAAGCGATCTTACAAGAGAATTAATGAATTAGTCTGCGAACTGAAAGAGAAGATCAGGATTTTGGGCGGCGCATGACTGACCTGACACTACAAATGAGCGTAGGGAGGTTGACAGTCTTCCGCCCTAAAGAACCGCCAACTGTTGATTGAGAGAAGCAAAACGGGAGGGAGTTAAAGGCCCAAGCACTGCTGAACGACATCCAATACGACAGCGCTGTAGTCTTAACATTCTTTTTGGACGAAAAAAACTTCATCCAGAATGAGTAGATAAATTGCCAAAATGACCGTTAGATCTGCCAAGATGTCCCTAAAGCGCCTACTGTCATGCGTACAAGGTTCCACTTCTCTGTGATGGAGCAGCGAAGGGGGTGCCATGGCGCTCCAGTTCTTGAAGGAAGGTTTGAAGATGATCACCGATAGCTACATCAACGTATGGGGGAGCGCTGTCAAGATCTGGCTAGAGGAGATGGCTGCTGGACTCCGTTTCAGCCCATAAGACAAGATAGACCTACACGTGGTTACACAATCATTTGGTGGCTACCCTTTATCCTCGACTGCAATTCTCTTGAATATTATGTGTAGGGCATGTTCGAGGCGAATGTTAGTAAGAGGAATTATAATACCAAGAGCAGCTGAAGGGTCTTCATTATGTAAGTAATGACACATATCGTCAAGAAGTATGTTGCATTGGCCTGCAGCAGACTTAGATCTTGGTTGTTGATGGAAGCTACATTAACAATATGTTTGTACTAATTAATGTTCACTCGGCCTATTACAAGACTGATTTAGCAAATGGAAATCTGTCCAAGTAACTTTTATGAACAAACGTGGCATATATTTTCCAATCACAGTAAACGATGCTCCTATTCCAGTAAAGACTGAAGCTAAATACCTTGAGTTACTCTTAGACCAAAAACTCATCTGGAGTTCGCATATTAAGGCCAAAAAAAAAACAGTTGGACTGTAAAGTTAGACAGTTGTCTTGGATGACCTATGTGGCCTTATGCACTACAACTTTGGGGTTGTGCAACGCCATCAAATACTAAAATACTACAAAGATTTTTAAGGTTGATGCACGGGGTAGAAAATCTTCTTGAGTAGTGCTTTTCAATTCTCTACCTGCAGACGCAATTGTCCGAATTTTTTGGTAGTAGACCATATGCGTCAAACTAATTTTTTTAACCTATAATGATGTGGCCCAAGAATCCTAGCCTTCCTTATCTGAACGTTCCTTAATTCGGTGCACAAACCGGCAGGCTGTTTTGGCACCCAACGCGCACTAACTTTCTAAAAATGTAAATGTTCGTATTCACAATCCCCAACTAAAGGGTGTATTTATTATTTCATCCTCTACATGTTCACTGTGGCCAAGATTGTCCTTAACAGGTGGACGAATTTCTTAAAAACGCTTACTGTTTAAATATCTTACTGTGGAGGAATGTCTTTTATAAATCTCTGCGGGTTTCACCCACTCTTTTACAAGAAGCTTAACCGAAACACGCTATTTTATGCACGTCATAACTCTGTGCTTCACCATTTTGATTAACTGTCTTGTGACGTGTGCCACCTGACTACTGCCGTTAGTATCACCATGCTGTAATCTTTTTCTGTACTTCTAAAGTAACATGTCGGTTGAACTTGAATGACCCTTGCACAATTCTCTCACTACTGGTTTAAAAGTAAGAAAATAAATAATCTTGTTAAACATTTTAACAAACCACAAGATAAAATAGCTGAATAATAAAAGGCTTTTACGTAAAATCGATACATAAAGAATTAACTGAAACTACACACCCCAGTAACTAAAAAACAACGAACGATTTCCAAAAGAATCTAGGCAAAGCAAAAAAGATTGCCTGTATGTGCGGAGACTTCAACGAGAGATCAGCAAAGAAACCCTTTAAATAGAAACGTTCGCATTTAACATTTTTCATTTTGTTTAAATGTATTAGGTATTTAAGTCAATTGTCTCACTAAGATTTGGACATGGAAAATTTATTACGGAAATAGCAGACCAGCATTATGCATTTCAGATACGACCTTCGCTTTTTCTTGATTTTGTCTAAATATTTATCTAGACAAAACTGATCTGAACCGAACAAGTAGCTTTTTAAGGCAGCCACCAATACATTTTATAGTATTTATTATCCAAATTAACGCTTTTGTTTTCCCTAAAATGATTTATTTGCCTCATGATGTTCCAGTCTAAACTCAAAAAATTAATAAACGAGAAAACATTGTCGTATGATGATTATTATAGTTTCCTGAATTTCGGAGAAAATGTGACGTTTAAAAACGATATGCCAATATTATTTTAAAATTTAAAAATGATCTTAATAGCAACTTCAAATGTATTTGAAGGTTTATATGTAAGTTAAATGAAACAGAATAAGTTTTTCAAAGATACCCGATGTATAGAGACGAGAAGTTGTCAACTCGTTTACTGATTACTAGGTTAAGGAGAAAGTTCTGTCACATTTGCAAAGAATTGAACTTTTGTACAATTTTTGTTCTTCTTTTGTGTTTATAATATTCCAATTAACTTCTTCTTAGATGGATAAAGTTTGCTGGAAGAGACAACGTTTATCGGGAGAAGCTGAAAAAGAGATTTGCAATGCCGAAGGCGAAAGAGTGAGTTACAGAATCGTGGCAAGATGGTAAAAAAATTTGATACTGGCCTTGAGGTCAGACACGTTTTGGTCGATCATCTGTTTTGAATGACGGAGACTTTCAAGACGCTTTGGATGCCTAACCGTCTTCAAGCACTGGAAATTTGACTGAAGAGCTTGGAATCGATTAGAAGATGGTATGGAGTCATCTTTAGCAACTTGATTTTGCTCACAAGAAGTCCTGGCAAGATCCACACGAGCTGACTAAAACGTAGGCTAATAAATGAATCGAAAGTTGTTGCCCGTTGCTTAACAATTCATCTCTTCTGTAAGCGAATCATGGCGTCGAATGAAAAGGGGGTCCAGCTGGTCAATCACGATCGACAGAATTTTGAGCTTGTGTCAAATGGTCGCGTTGTCAACGCCGACTTCTAGTGCCAGCGGCTGGACCGTGTCTACGATACGCTGAAGTAAAAATGCCTGACATTGGTTCGACTAAAGTGCGCTTTATTCCAACAGGAAGGAGTCAAGCCGCATACCACCAAAACACAAAGAAGAAATTCAAAAGCTAAAAAGTCCTACCACACCTAGCTTGCTATCCAGATGCGTATTCATTTAATTATGGTCTTTCTTGGTCACTGAAACGCTTTTTGTGCAGTCGAGACTATCGATAAAGTGGAAGAAACGTGTCAAGAGTATTTCAATTGAAAACCGCTTTGTAGTACTTCAACCAGATCCTGATGCTTGCAGATTGGCCGACAAAAGGTCACAGAGACTGACGGCCTCTATTTTCAAGAACAGTTGTGGTTTTTAATAAAAACTTTTCGCAAGTGCGGCAAAGATTTTTCCCCAATCTAGTATTTTTCATGGTTTGTGAAGATAAATCTAATCAACAATTATTTCATTTTAATAATAAATTTAACATCTTTTGACATTTCTTGCCTAAAGTGGGGGATAAAATAATAATGTTGACGGCTACAGGTTAATCAGTACTTTACTCTTAATAACAAAATGTTTTGAACATTTTTGAATATTTTTGAAACCAGCGTTTTGGCCTGTGCCCATATTATTAATAAGTACCACGATTCTGCTCCTGATGGATCAGCCTCTATTAAATTACCCATCTTTCAAAACTCAAATCACTCCAATGTTAATTTAGATATTTCAACTACCTTTGATTTAGGAAACCATAAGCCTCTTATTTATAAATTACTAACTACAGGTACCTTAGGTGTTTCACTACAACGGCTATCAAACTATTTAATAGACAAGACTTCGTTAGTAGGGCAAAGTCATTTTGCTCATATTAATTTTCCTCTTGCCAAAGTGTGCCACAGGGTTCACACCTAGAACTATCGATGTTCTATTTCTTTTTCTTTCTCTTTTCCTTGTGCCCTTGCGAGCGTCGGAATATCGATGTTCATTATTTCAGTTAAGGATATTAAAAGTAAATTTAAGAATGTAAGCTTTTGGTACTAGCTAAGGATGTTAAAACATACAAGAGAAATCAAAAAAATTAAAAGTCAGTCATGACTTCATTAAACTATAGCTTAAATGATACTATAATTCAGAAGAAGAAAGGTTTGAAAGTAGTTCAGAAGTTATGAAAATTGTTATCTGCATCATAAAATGCCATTTCATTTACTATTTTATTTAAAACCTGCATTTAGTTCAACCTATTAAGTGAGTTTTTAGTTATTTTTTACTAACAATAAGATAACTAAGTGGTTACATATTGTGTCTATCTTATAGTGTCTTACTTAAATCATAATATCGTTGAAGACGCATATTATTTATAAATAAATACACTCTAATCTTTGGGGAAGATTTTGAGACATCACGAAGAAAGAATTTAGCTAATTTGTCAATCAATAAAATAATGATTCTTAAAAATGCCTGCTTGTATCTTTTAAAGTTGATTCATTCATAAGTGAAACAAAAACTAGGTCTTTACAGTCGCCAGCGAGCAATTCATGCGATTGGTGAATCCAGCAGGCGCTTGCACCGGCTGGCTAAGCTTAGCGCAGTGCGAATATGTTCAACGAAAGTTATAGTAATGATTCGGATGAGTGGCTGGAGAAGATTTTCGCCGCTGATCTGGAATAGCGCCACTTCTGGCGCTGTCTGCAGCAGCGCTACTTAAAAGATCCAGGGGGTATGTTTGAGTGCTTTCAGGAGTTTCTGAGTGGTCCCGACTACCCCGGTACTTCAGTCACCCCAGTTGTCCCAGACGTGCTAATCAGTGGTGCAGCTTCGCGTTTGCCTTTACTCACCTTGCCAGAGAGCGACTAGGAGCACGAAACTACTACTTAGGTGAGCCTCAACGCGGGGCAGGACTTCCAACTTGTCGTCGTGTCAAGGGCACGATGTTGCAGCAACCACTAACTCCTTCGATATCTCCAGCTCGCACCCGGACCACTAGCTCACACAGTGAGCGCTCCCTCAAATGAAAGAATTTGGCCAATCATCCGTAAAGAAGACCATTTACGAAAGACAAACAGGCCTAGTCAAGACCAAGAATGTAGCGGATAGGATTTCCATCCAGACCACTATATCCGACGATTACCGATGCTTTCTGGAGGAAGCGAAGATTTAGCATTATTTTCACCTGTTAAAGGCAGAGAACCTCTCCGCGCGGTCTTGCGCGGTGTTTCCGAAAACATTCCAAAGGAGGTGATAAACGGCCTTCACCAATAACCAATTCCGCTTATATTCATCGAACAAAGGTAAATTTTGAGCTCCGAGGTATTCTCGAGTTGGCGGTAACCATGAAACAGACGAGGAAGAGGAAAGTGGTGAGCCAGTGTCACCGTTGTCAGCGCTTTGAACACGCGCAGCTTCAAAGTGCGTGAAATGCGTTTGCGATCACCACTTCGAGGACTGTAAAAAGTCCTGAACATAACTCGCAACCTGCACGAATTGCTAAGGCCAAAACTCGGTTGGCTTCTGGCTTGCATTTCCGAAGCCGGCACTCGTCCAGATAATAACTACACCAGAATGCAGTTACGCCACGGTGACAAGGGGGGAGGAAAATGCCCCAGTAGCTCAAACATCAGGGCTGAGCCACCATTTTCCGGGTGACTTTAAAATGTGAAGCCCTTTACGTTTCTTGAAAGCATGAAGAATATCGCAACGGCCACAGAGAACGACAGCAAAGTCTCATAACCTGCAGTGGCATGTTTAGAAAACACTGAACACCTGGGTCACCATTAAGCTTAATAGAAATTAATAGATTAGGGGCTCAGACCCAGGTATCTGAAACTCTAAGGATGTCAACGCCCCTCTTTACTAGTCCTAATTCTCATGAAAAAAGAGGCCAACTCCCTGTTCTCGTTTGAAGAACCGTAAGGTAAGCTTCTGATTCAGAACAGAAATAGAAACAAGCAAATGTAATAATTAAGTGAGCTACTTGGCATATAAGATCACGACCAAACAAAGGTAAAAAAAGAAATAGAGTAATACAATGCAACAACTACATATTAATATACCGTGGTAAACACAAATGTAACAAAGCATCATCAATGGTAGGTGTATTAAGAAAGAAAAATTATAAAATCGATATTGATGATGTCAAATGTATGTATCTTTGGTAGAATAATAGTATTAATATGTATCAATACAAGCAAAGGAAAAGAACGATAAAAGTTTCACAGTAAATTACAACATTGTAATAATTATGGCGGATTTTAAGGGAAAGGCGGCAAAGACATGCTAGGATTCAAATAACATTTCAACGTTAGAAACAACACACATGTATTTGGAAAGTAAACAACATGTCGATGATCGATTACGTTACAATCAACAGAACAAACTAAAGATGTAGTGAGCGTAGCTTTTGACCACAGTACAATTTTGTATGAAATAAGAATGAACATACGTAAGCATTGCCATTATATCAAATAACTCGTAGATAGCTTGACCAAAACAAAAATAGTTTAGAGCAAAGTAAAGAAACTGTAGGTACAAGTAAATAATTATTAGAGAAATTATTAGTTCTTAAAGAAGTTAGAGGCTAGTAGAATAGAAATGCAAGGAACAGTTGCGAAATAGTATGATATGCAAATAAAAAACAGAAAGAAGATAAATATAAATATGATAAAACAAAAATATTTTAATAAATGGAAGCGGATTTATATGCAGATCAGATACATAATGCACAACCCTACAGAAACTTTAACATAGAATAAACAGAAGTAAAGAGATCAATAAAGATTTTTAAAAGTAGAAATGTTTCTGGAGAAGACACAATACCCAATAAGTTAATCAGGTATTCTTTAACATATTATGAAAAAGGCGTAGATGGTGTTGTAAAGGTATGAAAAACAAATGTGATAAAGACTCCTTCAAGGCAGATACATTACAGACGCCATCTTTGTGTTACTGAAGATATAGAGAAAGGTTAACAGAGCATCAGACTCGTTTTGCTCTGCTTCATTGTCTTGAAGGAAGCATCTGGCAGGGTTAAAGAATTGAAAAATGTTATAGTAATCATACACAAATCAGTTGCACATGCAACAATGCGCTTAATTTATAAATCGAATGCAGAAAATACAACAAAGATAAAACATAATAAGAAAATGACAAATAAAATAAATGTAAACGCGGGTATAATACAAGGCGAACATTTTGCCTTGCGCGTAGATTAAAGTCAGTTAGAAAGTAGAACGTAGATGACAACAAGAAGTCGATCTACAGAAATTATTAAAGAAGGGCAAATAAGGCGCAGAAAGGTTTAATGAAGAAATAAACATTGAAAAGAAAACAACGCGTTTTACAATTGCCAAATAACCACTCAGATGTTACATAAAACTCAATAGAAAAGTAATCTAGTAACCTAACAGAAAATAAACAAAGCCACTACAGCATCGGACATTGTTTGGAAAAATAAAGATTTGAGCAACGAAGCAAAGACTAGAATCTACGAAGTTTGTGTTAGAGCACTAATAACATAGACATATTATATAAAAAAGGATAACAGATAGAATAAATAATAGAATAATATAGTAAAATGGGGATGAAAAAGAAGATGATTTCAGAGACTGTTGAATATATGTATCTTAAGAGGCTTAAGTCACCAAGTAAATGAAACTAATAGGACAATATAAAAAAGCTGATTTAAGAGAAGGAGGTGAACAAAATTTTTTATCTAAAGTTTACTGTGCAAAAAATTTATAGCAAAAATGAAATTGGCTCTGTCAAATTTCGAAATTCCATAAATAGTTGCGTGCTACTACGTTGTCTCAAAAGTTCTGCAACCTTGTAAAAAATTTGATTTTTATGCAACTTTTGTATTTGTAGTATAGTAATAAGTTGCATCTTTGGATTTCAGATAGTTTTGGACTTAACTGAATTCCAGGTTTTGATGTGCTATTGCTGGAAACAAGGACTTTCGTCCAGAAAAACGGGAAAGAAGTGTTTACTACTCTACCGTCTTCAGATGGTACAAGCGCTTTGATTCTGACGATATGAGTCTCAAAGATAGGTCTCATTCTGGCCGGCTGTTAAAGTTGGACAATAAAGACTTGCTTGACACATTGGAAGATGAGCCCTCGTCGAACACTCGAGATTTGGGGTCAGTTCTTCAAGTTGGCAAATCAACAGTTCATCGGCATCTACAACAGTTTATCTGTGCACAAGCCGCCAAAAGAGCCGATATTTGCCGCCAACTGCTCAACAATCACGTGGGGTCAGTCACTAGAAAAAATGGGTACCACGAGGGCGCTGGTTTCGCTCTAACATCGTTTTGGCGGAAGGTCATGATTTGTGTTTGGTGAAACTTTAAAGGGTTTTTTCATTTCGAACTTGTGCCGAATAGTTGCGCCAGAATGCCAAACTTTATTGCCAACAGCTGGGCTATGTCTAGGACAAGTTGAAGAAAAGGTTCTCGACCTTGGTCAACTGAAAGTTTTCTTTCAACCAAACCCATGCTGTTAAGAAGACTAAAAAGAAATCTAAAGACTTGGACGAAGTTGAAGTTCTTCTTTATCTAGGCTACAGTTCAGATGATGTCCCGTCTAATTATGGCCGTTCTGCGGTTCGAATTATTTGATAAAGATGAAATGTGCCAAGAGATCTTCGATTTAAGTCTGTCCGAGTGGTACTTCAACCAGATCCGAAAATTTTCGAAAGGAATGCAGAAAATGATGGCTTCTATTTCGAAGAATAGCTTTTGTTGTTTTTAAATTAGTTCATCCATAAACCTTTTAGAACTTCTGGAAGAACCTGCCATTTCATCGCACCTCCTATAAAGGCGAAAAAAGGGAAACTGTCTAAAATGTTTTAACTTATCCAATTGGACTCGCTGCTTGCGAGGTGACACTAAGCGCCGGTAATTGCGCCGATGGCGTCCGCGAATTTTTCGTCCTTGGGCTCGCGGCAGGAGGAACTCGGGCAAGGCGCATGCATAATACCGGCGATTTATTCGCGGCGCCCGCGCGCGCCGCTTATCGTGTGCGCCATCTAAATGAGATGCAATTAACACTTGGCCAGGAATTTTTCCCGCGAGTTACAAGCGTGCCAGCTGAAAAATCCCGCCTCATTAGGAAAAGTAAAAAGCGCGCCCAAGGCCGGGCGGATTTTTCGCGTGCCGCCGTACGTAGCGTCGGCTTGATTAACGGTCAACGATCTGCGATAAACTTTGATTTTTCACCCACACGGCTCCTCACCCACAGGCACCTCCTATCATTACCCTTCACTTTGAAAACGCGAGACGGTAGAGATACGGCGGTTGTTGCACGAACGCGGGCCGGGCCCCTTTCTCCTTTCTTCAGCGATGCATCCTTTTTTCAGTTTTTAGAACAAACCGACGCTCGTATTTGAATTCTTATACAAATACATTAGCAACAAACTAATTTTTATGTATATCAAATGGTGTTTCATGAGAAATGGAATAAAATATTTAAGAAAACTAATAAAACATACGTGGGCAGTCTGAAAAGTTTTGAGCCTCAACATGAAGGTAACCCTACTCGTCAAAACCATTCTGCTTTTACAATCGTACATCTTTTGAAAGACTCTGTCCCATCATTTGCTACCGTGAAAAGATAGGCAGCTAAATAAGCGTTTGGGACGGCCAACAACTGTGACCTCCACCGATAACATTGAAAAAGTTTACCAAATGGTACTGAGCGTTTGTCAAATCAAGGTTAGAGAGATAGCAGAAGTTGTGAGCAAATCGAAAGAACGCGTTGGTCATATATTGACTGAACAGTTGAGCATGAGAAAGCTGTCCGCCCGTTGAAAGTTTTGGAACGAAAGAAAGTGCTCTTCTATCAAGACCACTCACCAACTTACACTTCGGTGGTTGCCAAAATTCACGAATTGCAGTTTGAATTGATTGACCACCCAGCATATTCACCAGATCTAACCCCTGCGACTATTTCCTGTTTCCTAAGCTCAAAGTTTGGCTCAGAGGACAGACATTTTTATCAAACACGCCAACTACTATTTGGATGGATTAGAGGAAAAAGTGTATCGACTTAAAAAATAAAGTCGAATTTGACAGAAAAACTACTCATTTCTAAAAACAGAGAAAAAAATTGTATTTAAAAAATGCAAGACTAAAATTGTAGACAAACTTAAGTTTTCTTTTCCCTTTTTATTTTCTATATACTAAAAGTTATTCTATGTTGCGTTATTACCCATATTATTATGTAGATGGTTTTGTTTATTGCACCAGGTAACCGTTAGTTTGGAAATGCAAGAAGCATTTAATTTAATGATTTTTATGCTTCTAAATGATGTGTGCGAAATTACACGGTAGCTGCACCTGCCATACAAATGCGGGTAGCTTATTTCACCTGCAGGCTGGTTTCACGCAGTAATTTTCAACTGCAGCTTCTATAAAGAATGTGCCTTCCAATTCATTGGGTGTCGCACATTTTTATGTCGGTTTCAGGAAAGCTTTGTAATGTAGCCATGGTCGCTTGCTGTGACAAAACTTCAGAACTTGTCGCTAAATAGAGCTTGCAATGTTTTGTATTTTATTTTGCAGGATGCTGCTGACAAACACAATGGAACAGGACTAGGCGAAATCGAGGAGACAGGACACTCAACGAAGCGAAACAGCATCCCCTCCAGCCAAATACGCGACAAGTATGCTGCTACGCGAACGGATCGGGAGCAGAAAATAGAGAGTGGGAGCCGCGTTCGTGGTCATGCGAGCAGCACAGGAGCATCATTCTCTAGTGCGAAATGATAGTCATCCAAGATGTAGTGTAATATAGGGCAGCAAATCAGCGCTCCTTGTTCTCAAAATCCTCAAAGACGCTGGTTCCATTAGAAAAAGATACATGTCGAGACTCTGTCCAAAAAGGTTACGCCAGATTTTTGAAATGGTTCGTAAAGAACCGATTACGAGCTAGGACGAGGTAGAAACGGGGCGACATATGCAAATATTTATCCCCGCAATCGATAGATGTGCATGTGAGGAAGTCGACAACGCCGTACAAACCCGTTGACCTGCAATCAGGGGAGAGGAGAGGAGAGGAGAGGAGAGGAGAGGAGAGGAGACTACGGTTAAAGAGGAGAGTGTCCCCATCATCTGTGAGATTTCCACAAATGCGGGAGGAGATTAAAGGACTTTAGAAAGTGGAATTTGCGAACCGACGCTGATAAATTCAAAAAGTTTTATGGTCGGTGTTTTGATCCATCGTATTGTTGGTTCTCAAGTTGTTAGATGGCCGTCACAGTTGTCGACGAAACGTCAAGGGTTTTCAAACTTCGATCACGGCTTAACAACCTGAGAACGAACAATACGGTTCATCAAATTATTGTTGGTGTACGACACAAATTCTAAACTTACATAGTGTAAGGTTTCTGTTCTCTCTAAATGACGGGTGCAAATTTACTTAAACTACGTATTTGTACAACACATACAATTAATAATACTGTATTTATCTGTAACACTATTTATGTTGCACGTGGAGGCTTCCGGATTTGAATTCCTCCAGGCTGTCTCGCTACCAGAGCGTACGCGAAGTTTCTAGCAGCATCTGGCAATTTCCCACTGTTCGAGTTCTCGCACGTGCGCGACTGCCTTCCTGGAAGACATTATGACGGAGCGCAACAAATAACTTCGGCCGCATATGTCTACGCGACGGTACATTCGAAAATCCGTTACAATATGCCTTGACTTGACTTTTCGTGGTTTTGCCGAGTCCTACATTAAGGCAAATACATGAACACGTAAGGATATCAATAAAAGTGATTATTATAAAAGACGGGTTCTAGAGATTAAAAATAATGTAGTTGTGGAAGCACAGCTTGAATGTACGGCCATATTTAAGTGGTACCGGAAATTTCAAAGAAAAAATTCGGAAAGGAGTGGCGAGATCCTCGCCTGGTAAATAAAGCATCACCAAAATCACCAAGATGTTCGAATCTGATACGCATGTGATCTATCGCCCAATAAAAGAGTGTTGGAGTATTTCTGCACAACCATGTCAACATATTAACGGTTTAAGCACCTTATTATTGAACAAACAAACAAAAAAAGGCCATGTGTAGTGGTTTGCGTTTACCCCAAGATTAATAGATACGTTTGAAATATGAGAGTATTGTAATTAATTTCTGAACACCCTGCGTAACGGCTGAGCGGCAAACATAATGCCTTCAATGTGTGAGGACTCAAACGATGCGAAAATTTTCAGATGGTTCCCGTAGACTCCAGAACCGGTCCTGACTGCTGCGTGATATATATATATCAGCGAGGCGGGCGAGAAAAGCAAAAAACCGGAAACAAAACGAACAGCGCTAGTGTGGCATAAATTATTTTATACATAAATACAGTGTAATCTTACGTTAATAATTCTTTGTATTGTGTACATAAATATTATTGAGCAATTTGATTTCCTGGAAGTAAAATAAATAAGTAGTTATAGTAAATTAACACGCTATTTACCACTGTTGCTAGCAAAAACGTTGTAATTATGCAAACAATTAGAAAAAGAATTGTGCTGTATATCACAATAATGAAATATTAAACTGCTAGTGTAGAATATTTAAAAAGTTTTAGTATCCTTATGCTTAGGTAGCATGTCACTCCGTGATCCGACGGAGTCAAGTCTACTTCAGGATGCGCCCTGTATGCTAGCCAGTCAACCCCCATCCTTGAATACCAGAAATCATCTAACCTGCAATCCGAACAAATAATAAATATATACCACCTTTCCTATCCAAACTTGCATAGACCTGGAAGAAGCGTGCGTTTTAATGCCAAACACCTCTATAGAGGAGGCCTATGTCCAGCAGTGGACAAGAGAGCAGTGATGATCCTTATGCTACAAGTTTCACCGTAGAGCTCAAATCTGGAGCTTCCTGATTTTGCTCTTTTCCAAAGACTAGTCCTGAAAATAAGTCGTTTTTCCTTCTATAAACAATAAGCATGGCACATAAAATCCCTTAACCGCCGGTTCCCTCTGGAAAAAACAAAAGGGACAAAATTTGACGTAGAATTCGAAGCCGCGATCAAAAATTCAAAAAAAACAGTGCAAGTGGCCTAAAAAATAGCCCCTTTCACATTTATATGCCAGTGGCTACATTTAAACGGGGGGGAACAGGGCGCGAAGCGCCTCAACGCACACCGTTCGAAAACATTACCATCCCACGCACAGAAGTATATTTTAACAATTGGAATGGAAATATAAAAATTTACAATAATTTAACAATTGGTACATAAATCACTTGTCCTTAGATGACAGATGGAGAAAATATTTAGCACATATAGAATGACTACTACCGTACAACTATGTGGTTAGAAATAGACTAGTAGCCTACTTAAAATAAGAAGAAGAAGAAGAATGGCTATTATTAGTTTTTTAAGTTTTGGTATTCGTATGCTATAGGTCTCACCCTGGAGCTCATATAAGGCGCCTCTTTGTTTTGATGTTTACCAATCCGGAAAGTACATCCTTTTTCTTCAGATGATTATAGAGGGTTATATAAAGAATCTGTCAGCATCTTCCGATGAGACCTATGGTGAAAAATATTTGGTACCTCTAGAATTTTTGAAATATTTTGGCATTCTTGTGCTGCAGGTACCACCATAGAGCTCAAATTTGAAGCCTCTTAATTTTGATCTTTTCTAACATTGAAAATAGTTCTGAAAATACGTGTCTCTTTTGATGACTAAGGGAGAGAGTCTTAAAAATCCATCATTTCGACGAGATCTGTGGTGGAAAATATTTGGCACACATAGGGTGACTACTACTCTAGAATTTTTAAAAAGTTTTCTGATTTGTGTGCTATAGGTCCCGCCCTAGAGTCCGGAAAGTTGCTCTTTGGTTTTATCTTTTCCAAAATTGAAAGGTCATAAAGAAACTCAGCATTTTTTCAAGAGATCTATGATGAAAATGGTTATAAGAACTTATCAGCATTGTTTTAAAGTTTTGGTATTAGTATGCTATAGATTCCACCGTAGAGCTCAAATCTGGAGCCTCCCGATTTTGATCTTTTGACTAGATTTTAAAATACGCTATTGTTGTTCAAATGATGGATAGAAAGGCTCATAAAGAATCTATCAGCACCTTTTGACGAGACCAATAGGAAAAATATTTGACACTTTGGTAAAAACCATTCTGAAAAAAGTAAACTACCCAAAACATGTCTTTTAATTTATACAACAAATTTACTAGTATTTATAAAAATTATAAAAATGTTTCTTCCAGACGTCTTTTTACTTATTTTTATAATATTCTATGTTTTAGGTTCTATTTTGGTGGTAGCATTTTTTGTATGGTTTTTTACTTTTAAGTTTGTCTTCTATTTCTTTATAGTTTTAAGAAAATTTTTCTTATGTCCTATTTGTTCCTTTTCTGGGTAAAGGTCTTTACTACTCCATATTTTATGTTCTCGTATTCATTTTAGTTGCTATGTTGCTGTGTTATAGTTGCCATTATGTAATGCCAAATGTACCCACGTTTTTAGTGACAATAAATGCAATATTTATTGGTCTAGAAACAATAGTTTAATGGTTTTATTATCATCAATAATCAGTGAATTAATTTGGAATTGCAAAACATTGTCTTTCGATTTCCCTTTTCAGTTATCAACTGTTGCTGTTTTTTTTGAGGTAAACCTCTCTTTGAAGTATTAGAGTGATGTTTGAGAAAGGTATAAGAATTTCAACTCTAACTCTTTACTCAATCCATTTGTTTGTAAAAGTCGGAGTAGGATAGGCTCCTGCATTACAGTGGAAGTGGGAAGGTGCTCCATCGGGCTGAAAATAAATATCATTGGCAAATATTCGTAGAGCATAGAGTTAGGTAAACGTAAACCTGGTAATTCCAAATGATGTTCCATGATAAGATGTGCAGTTGTGTCAATTAAGTAAGTAATTTACTTAAAGGTAGTTGCGATTGGAGAAGCATCAGAACTAGTTTGGATTTAAACCTCATACCCTAAAGGTAGTGTACTGTATCTTTCGATTTAATGAATCGCAGGCGAGTTAAACTGTTTATTAGTAAAAATTGCACATGCTGCAAATCAATAATTGCAATTTTCTTTCTATGATTTCTCAGATCTAAAGACGCAAAGAACCAGTAACTTTGTACACAAAAATTGCATCAACAGAAGTGGGCAATACAATTTTGGGCCAAAGATTAGGTAAAAAATTGATGATTTTAAAATAGAATTGTGTGATAGCAATAACTGTGCTTTACTCTAGAAGTTAACAAGAACTGCTGCACGGCCCGTCAAATAAAGTACCATAGCGTGCCAGAAATGTCCCGGCCAACGCACCACCTCGAACGACCCTATTAAATCCACATTACATTTCTTCACGAACCATAAAGATTTTACGAACCGAAACCGCATGCGAGGCGGATTTTTGCCGCGGCTGACATTCAGCCTGGCTGGAAGGCGAACGGGGGCAACAGCAGTTTCTGGCCGCCGATCTGGATGGTGGGCGGCTCGGGCACTTGCGATTTTATGTCAAAGGTGAAATGCTCAGCTGCACAAACACTTCTTCGAAAAATGCCGACTCAATTAGTCTTCTAATATACGATTTTACGTGCACTGTGCTTTCACCGCCACAAACAACGCCCGTTGGGCGTTGGGCATTTATCAAGTAAGTTGGTCGGAGGCAGACCTGGCTGCCTTTCTACGGAAACAAAGCGGCGTCGGGGTGTGATTAGTTTTTCGAAGCGATTAGGCAAAGGAGTGTCGACTAGTTTATTTTATTACCTGAATTCATACCAATCGAGTCAAAAAGGCTAGTTAAATTGTAGGGAAGACATTTTTTTATTCTAACTACTTATGTTGTAATATAGAAGCGCCAGTGTAATACTATTAGTATTTTTAGTGTCCCGTAAGTTTCAAAAACTATAAACTAGTAAGATCGTCTAAGGGGAAAAAATAAATAATCAGAACACAGAAATTCTGTAATATTACCTATCACATAAGAGTCTCGATGAGAAAATTTGCAGAAAGGGTTGACATTCATTGAGAAACTGTTTGCTTGACAGCAAAACAGATCTTCAACTGGTCCCAAATAAGTTGTGAAGATAACAATACCTAACAGATGTAGACGCCCAAGACCATCCTCAAGGTACAGTGTCTCTCTTAGTATATAGGGTGAAATCTCTTTCACAGATAAAACTCTCTTATTGTCCTACCTAAAGGACGTGTAGGGTAATCATATTTTGGAAGCCGTTGGGTTAGCTTTGGCCCAAGAATATGCTGTTGACATTTCAGTAAAATTCTGTCTATGTACATAAAGCCAAATTGACGTAAACATGTTGCTGAAGAACGTCTTACCTAAACTTCCGTAACGTTTGATCAATTTTTGATTCCTATAGTAGTTTGGAAACTTTGAAATCTGGATTTACCAGTTACTCTATAGAACGAAACACTACTCTTAAGAAAAGTCTAAACATTTTGCAGGAAATATAGCTGTAATTATTGTAAGTCGTAATGTTAAAGACATTGAAGTGGAAGAGAGTAAAAAAATATATTTACTGTTGCTGTGGGAATTTCGAAATGAATCAACAGCAAAGTAAATTAATAAATTCGTTTAGAAAACCTTTTTGAATAGGTAAGGTAACAGGAAGTAGGGAAGTGGATCTTCCTCAACTTAAACCAAAGTAAGATCTTCATACTTACAAAATTGTGTCGCGTGTATGGTGAGATATGAAGGATATAGTGCATTTTTAAGCCTTAAATTCCTATCGAACAACTAACCAGGATGACTATTGTCTAGACTTAGATTGAAAGAGCAGCGACCATCTCTGGTCAATAGACATGGCGTTGTTCAATCACGCCAATGTGAGACACTTCGAAAAACCGGAAGACTTTGGTTAGGAAATCGCAAAACACCCTTTTCTGAGCCAAAACAAATATGAATTCTTACAAGACGTGAGATCAAACGATTGCAAAAATGCATAATAAACATGTCCTGCGCCGTGCAACGACACCGCTCGCCCTCCGCGAGAGCACTCGCATTGCGTTTAATCGAGCGAGCTACCGCTGGAACTCACCTGCAATTTGATTATGTGGCGAAGTAAAAAGCGGTCCCGATAGTATCAATGAAACGGCTAATGCTTCAAACAATGGCTCTAGCGATGCATGCCTGAGCATTAAGCCGCTGAAAAATCGCGAAACAATTAAAGTGCCCCGACAACAATAGATCATTCAGCAGGTTGACGGCCGGCGCAAATCAAAAAGCGAAAATTGTCTTCACTGTCCATTTCAGTTAAATAATGGTCGCGAGCGACGCAACCGCGATGGCGGGGCGGGCGGCGAGCTAGCGCCGTTGTTCTTTAATCCGGCGAGCTCCGAGCAGAAAATTGTTTTCAGCGAGCGAGGTGCGAAATTGATGAGTTGCGTGCAGCTTCGCCCGATTTCAGCGGTGCGCCGCTCGTTCCGTTTGTTTGCACGCTCAAATCTTGCAGCAGTTGATGATTGTTTGATGAAGGCTACAGCACATTAAACTTTTTAATAATCAAACTTCTACTTTTTCAGTCTTATCTTTCTCGTTCCATCTTTATTGATCTTTTTGTAGCTTTCTCCATCTTTGCTATAATTTTTTCAATAACAGCAAATAATCAGACTGTAGCAATTAATGATTTTTTTTTAATTTCTCAAATATTGATAGTAAATTTAATGTATTATGTCAGTGACCTTAGAGGAAAAAATGGATGCAGACTGAAATTGTTTTTAGAACCATTTATGGTACCGTCGTTATCCAGCATTCAAATCACCCAAATATTTTAGCTTACAGTAACAGTTATATATTCCTATTTTCATATATACATCGTTTCACTTCTTAGGAATATTGGCAAAATCTTCAGTTATATTAAAGTTTATAAGTTTAACTTCAAATGGCGACGTTTGGTGTTCAAGAACAACTTGTAGTCATCCGCTTTCTTCTCTTGCGTGGTGAAACGCCTATCGAAATGCATAGTCAATTGAGTGAGATATGCGGTGAAGGCGTTATGGATGTTAAAAATGTGCGTTTGTGGATGTGAAAGTTTAAATAAGGCCGAGAGTTGTGTGACAATAAACCGAAGCAGCCTCGCCCACAAACTAGCCAGGCTAAAACTATGATTGCGCGAGTAAAGCAAGTTGTTATGGGAGTCCATTGATTAGGTGTATCATAATATCGGTCCTAAACTTTGTGGAGTTCATTTTGCATCATGACCTAAAAATACGGCAAGTTTCTTCAAGGCGGGTGTTACAAATGCTGACCGACGAACACAAGGCTGTGGGAGTGGCGGTGTCTTAGAAAATTAACACGTGATGCCGTCATAAATTTCCGATCATGAAGAATGCTCTCCGCGCCCGCTCGTTTTCCAATAGAACCGCTGTTGCATGAGCGATTTTCCGCTGGGCAAAACACACCTCCAAAGAAATGTTTTCAGCAGCCATGGAATCATGGCGTCTACGTTGTAAAAAATATGTGCGTCTACGTTAAAAAGTGACAGAAGTCAACTTTACTTACCCAAGAAAGAGAACCATACGTGTAGAAGGTAAACAATTTCTGATACCAACAAGCCAGATGCTTCAATACATGACGAATCTTTAGACTGACCAACAGAAAAACTAATAGAAAAAATAAAATGCACGAGTTAGGAGAATGAATCCAATATAAAATGGGCTTTTTACGCGCCGTAAAGTAATATCCATAGTGTCTTGTACTATCTTTTCTTTAGTCAGTATTACAATGTCAGAATGTGCAAAGGACTAATCAAACTTTAAGACTCAAAGTACAGTACGGGGACAACTCTCTTAGAAAGACTTAATTGTTCGGAAGGCATAAATAATTTGTGAGAAGACAAGAAGCAGTTCTTCTAAATAAGGTACGACAATGCTCTGACAAACATAGCCGATGATCTTGGTTTCAAAAAGTATCCTCAAGATTAATTTCTTGTCTTTTCGTCGAAGATTAGAAATGGCTGCGTACTGAGGTACTCTATCGGTACGCTACCAGGCTAAAGAAAAAACTTTTTTGTACCTGTGATGACACTTTTTCTAATTAAATTAAGCCGGTATGGAGTGTCAAAATATGGGAACATTGGCACCCATCAAAAGACAAACTTTGTTCCAAACTCAAAAAAGTCTTCTAAAAGGATTCTTAAGGTGAGTTTTCACAATTAGTTTATGACGAATAAATTTATTCTTTGGAATGGCGTTTCTCGATCAAAATCTACCATAATGCTATGTAATCTAAGAGTTTTCAAGCAGATACCAGTATTTTTGTATTAGTTAGGACATAATATTCGCAAACGCAGAAGCAAATAATAAAAAAAAGCTCTATAAATCACCCGACTATGGCAAAGTTTTCCGAAAAGATTTATAAGTAGAAAATTGAAATTAAATTTCAAGAAAGATCCGTTCGTAGAGATAAAATTTGCTTTTTATATTACCTGAACTTAACATTAAATGAACGTAAAGCATTTATAATGTCTTTGGCCTCTTTGGACCAAGATACGTTAATAAATAATTTTAATGCCTATGGTATTTGCACTTATAAGCTGTTTTTGCTGCTCAAACTTTGTATTGCAACAAAAAAAGAACAAATAGTTACAGGTCACACCATCTCTTCAATCCAATAGTACTATATCCTATGCAGTGAAAGTTCAGATGTAACCTTAAGAATTTTGATAAAAATCCATAATTGTCCAGAACTTATATATGCACCTCTTTTAGAAAACAGAACAAGTAAATGATAAAGAAGGCAATTTGCTATTTTTACTCTAGACAAGGCCTCATTCTATGCGCGCCCTTGTTTATTTGATTTGCGATATTCGAACACAGCAGTAAAGTTGGACATATTAGAGCCTTAACCTCTCAGTTTGCAGGCCGTGCTCCCACGCGGGGCGTTAGAGCCTTACCATTGTATATACCATTATTCGGACACAATAACCACCACAACTCTCATTACATATTAAGCCCATTACAATTTACTTGGTACAGAAGCATATAAATAATTTTGACCATCTGTTGTAGTGGCTACTATGTGTACTCTAAGATATAGCGTCCATAAAAGCATCTATAAGGGTTAATTTGATTCCAATTTCTTTAAAGCTTTTGATCGTTGTGAATTATTTCTTACGTCTCATAGCATTCCGCCACCTCACAAATAGTTATAATTTATAAAAAAAGCATGTCGCATCTTTGGTAGAAACAAACCTCGGCAGAAAATAAAAATAAGTCAACAATTTTTAGCGTATTTTTTTAATTGTAAAACTTTAATTTAATTTTAATAAGCAAAGTGCTTATTAAAATTGTTTCATTAGTTTTTCTTAAACACCACAGTTCTTCAAAAAGCCATAATCTGCGCCACTTTCGCACACAAAAAATTTTAAATCTCTATCTCCTTCAAGGCTGTTTACAATCAAGTTATCCGATTCCTTGGAGATTTCGCTTCCTTTTTAGTTTTTGTTTACTTTCCGTTCTCATTTCTTCTTCACTTGCCAGATCACTCAATTATTTGTAATTTGCCCTTAGTTGTTAATATATTAGTGTGCGCCTAATATTATTTTATATATTTTTCACTTAACATGGATTTAAATTGGGCAATTTCAGTTTTCATTTCATAAATATTGCACTGACCTATTGTGTAGATACCTTTCTACACAGAAGCTGACAACTTGCGCATTTTCCCAGTTAAATGTTACAAAGCCAGTTGATAATCAGCTGTTCGAACAGAGACCTCTTTTTATTTTAAATTTTTTTGGTATTGTCATCCCCATTTCAAGATAGTAGTCTCATGATTCTTCTTTAAATTCTAATTACTGTAAAATGGAATAAAAGTGCACTCAAACAGATGCTCTTGAAAATAGGAGTGCTTCATCTAATTGAGTGTATTTTAATTGAAATAAACAGAAAATTAAAGATTGTTATGAGCTAAAATTATTTGAGCCATTAAAAAACACAGAGATATGACGACCATATTGCTGAAGAACTTCAATGCGCATAAATGAATGAGGACAACTTTATCTGTTTAGAAGATGTATCTGAAAATTTCAAGAAGTGAAATTTTAGCGGAAGATCTTGGTATCGTGACATTTGGTCCGCGGCTACCGTTACTCAAGCAGAAGACACGTCGTGCTGCAGTTGTTAATTGCTTGCCGTCAATAAACCGTTATCATTATCAAAAAGATCATAATCATAAATGAAACATAGGTGTAGATTAAGAATCTAAAAATAACGGCTTAGTCGTCCTTATGAAAGTCTCCTAGTTGGTTACGTTTGAAGAAGTTCAGTAAAAATTACAAAGATCAAAACTTAAACACAAGTTAAATTTTCTAGGTTCTTTCTCATTGATATAGGATAATGCGGTAGGCACCGTACTTTTGACAATTCCATTATTACTTCTAGTTCAAAATGAATGCAGGTAGTCAATTATTTTTAGTGATCGAGTAAAACTTAATGATGAACCTGGGTCCGTTTACACTGCAACCGAAAATGTTTTGATCGTTCGACCACGAAATGGCACCAATTAAAAGTCTTCAAAAATGCAAACTTAGACAAAAATTTTAAGTAATCATTTTCAAAATCCAATTTCTAGGTTAATTTTCAGAGAAAATAGAAATCACTCCAAAAACTATAACCAAAAGGTACAAAAAACAAACATTTGGAGTCCAGCTTCGAATAGAAAATGTAAAACAATGGAACAACAAAATATTTATTTTCGGATTCATAACGTGATTAATTAATTACGCCTTAGAATTATAGGGAAAATTAAAATCTGACATTTCCTCTTTAGCTCTAATAACTGCTTCCATCTTTTATGGTATACTACGGACAAGTTTCGGCAGATCTTCCGCTCTCCCCGTGTCCCATTTTGAAACATAACTAAAGCATATGATATGAGATCAGGTTTCTTGCTCAGATTCTTCTTTATAGCTGGTGTCATCAGTGATCAAGCTGCAAGTGATTTGCATCTGAATTCAGGTCTTATTGCTGCGGTTTGTCCAGGTGACATAATATCTCACTTGAATCTCATGACGTGGCACAAGCCAGTTATCATAAACTTAAATTAAAAAAAAAGATTTACTGGGCCAATTATCAGATCTCCTAGAATTGAATTGTGCGATTTAATTACTAAAAATTTTGGTTTAAATATTATTTAAAGGAATGTGCGTTATATTTAATCTTTCATCTATTTATATGAAACATGAATTTGAACTCTTGAGTATAAAGGAAGTGCAAATTATTTTCTTTAATGAAAGATCATATTCAAACATTAAGGTAACAAAAGATTTATTCACTTCACAATAAACTAAGTTGGGGTTTCTTTGGAAAATTTGTTAACAAAAAAATAAATCAAAAAGTAGCGCTGACGAGAAATGAAGACTATAAAGACTACAAAGTTGTAAAATAGCTTCATCTAGTAGTACAAAATTCTTACGGGATCCACTCTCAACTCCCAATTCCTGTAACTGCTAAACGGAAATAGCAGGAAAAAGAAAGCTAAGGAAATTTGGCAAAAATGAGACATTTCGAAGATAAATTATAACTTGAACAGCAAACATAAAACTGAAACGATTTTTGTGTGAACTTAAGAACCTGGCAATACAAAATAACATAACAAAGCTGCCACCCACCGAAAATATTAACTAAAAAGGGGGCAAACTGGATAAGAAACCCTATTAATCAATGTATTGCAGCCGTTTTCTCCAATAACATCTGATGATGAAGAAGAATTAGTCTAAGAAAAAAATTAATATTGCCAGCACAAATCAGTAATTAACACTGTAAGTTGGCCAACTCCCTTGGTTATGACTTAATAATAACGAAAATACTCAGAATGTTACTGGAGAGTGGCCTAAAAGTTTTAACACTTTCTTTGATTGTGTGTTAAGACTAAGTGCCTTTTTGGATCAATAGAAACTTCCCCAAAAATCAGACAAAAACCCAAAATAAGTTACATATTACAGATCTTCTAATAATAGCGAAAAAGCAAAATTACAATTTTCAGAATAGCATTCCTCCGGAAGCACTAATTTGGCTTCAGAGAACATCTGTGGCGTTTCTGGACATTAATTATAATTAATTCTGACTCAGCAGCTTAGTGTACAAGATAAAGAAAGTTTCACTCCTTAGTTACTACAACATCCTGGAGTAATATTTATGTAATGGCTATTTTTAAGCGACATTTTGGGGAGAACAAACAGCACTGTACCCTATAAATTTAAAAATGTTTTGGGTTTCATACTTTATTTTACTTCTCAGATACTTCCAACTACTAGAAAACAACAATAATAGCTGGGTTTGGGAGTGGTAAGGCTGTGTTAGGCTCCCATAATATTTGCCAAACAGCACCCGAACTTAAATAATCAAATTTTAAAAATTTAAAATGATTAAAACATGTAGAATTAAGAACGACTGAGCCAAGTCTGAAATGCAGTTTTAAGCTGTATAAGAAGACATATACTTTAATCATACTTAACAATCATTTCTCATAAGAAGACCGTGTAAAAATCTAAGAGACTTCTGGAAGAAGACAGTGTTAAATATCTGGGCACGTATTTAGATAGAAGAATAAATTTTAAAATACCAATCTGGAAAAAACACTCAACTTGGCCTAAAGTACAGACTAACTGCATTAATTGTTAGGAAGAACTTCTAAATATCTATGGTGTTTGCACTTGTAAGCTGTTTTTGCTGCTCCATAACCTGCTTAGACTGTATGTCATAGCAAAAAAGGATATATAGATACGTGGCACACTATCTTTTCAATTCAATACTACTTTCTATGTGGTAAAAATTCTCCGAGCAGTTTAGATACAGCTTTAAGAATCTTGACAAAAATCCAGAATTGTCTAGTATTTATATAATATTTATGCACCACTTTCAGAAAATTACAAGAGAGTAAAAGACAAACAAAACAATATAGTGCTTTTGCTCAAGACAATATTCTTTACATCAGAATTTATTGGCTAGGCTTCATCCTATGAGCGCCCTTGTTCATTTAATTTGCGGTGTTTGTACACAATAATCAGGACAACTCTCATTACATATTAAGTCCATTACAATCTACTTGGTACACAAGAATATAAATAATTTTGACCATCTGTTGTGCTAGTTATTGCGTGTATTCTAAGGCATCATAGAGTCCATAAAAGCTTCTATAGGGATTAATTTGATTCCCACCTCTCTAAATCTTTTGATCGTTGTAAAAACAATAGACTCAAAATGATTTATTACAGATAGTAGTTCTAATGCCTCATAGCATTAAACCACCTGTAAAATACTTTCACAGATAGTTCAAAAACTAAAGTGTCTGAATCTTTGACGGAAGATCTTGGTGTTGTGACAAAATTAGGTCGGCGGCTATCGCTACTCCAGCGGAAGACACATCCTACTGCAATTGCTAATGACTTGCTTCAGGCTATTATTAATAAACCCTCATCTTCATCAAAAATATCATAATCGTAGATAAAACATAGGTCTAGAGTAAGAATCTAGAAACAACGGCTTAGTCGTTCTTGTGGAAGTCTTCTGGTTAGTTAACGTCTAAAGAAATTCTATCCCAAGGTGCTTACTTTCAAGAGGACTGCGGTTACGCATAACGTTTCTTGCATTTTTTTCTGTTTATACTAAATATATAAATTTTTCACTATTGTAATTGTTATTTTTTGTATTACATGGCTTGATACTTTTGGGAAAGTTAAGGTTTTCATGGTCTTCTTCATTGTCGAATTGTTGTCCCCCACCTTTGATACGGAACGATTTGGTCAGCACCAGTTATCTATTTAAAATTTAAGATAAATCTTTTACGCTGCAGAATATTTCTTTATAGACTATTTTCTTTGATGCGAGACCATATTCAAGTGTCGAGACAACAAAATATTTCTAACTTCACAACAAGAAAGCAAATTGAGTTTCTTTTAAAGTTATTTTAAATCAGCGAATGAAAGCGCTAAAGACAAATAAAGACTGCAAAAATTGTAGAATAGTTTAGATAGTAACACAAATAGCAGGAGGTACTGTACTCCCACTCTCGATTCTAGCAATTGTTAGGCGGAAGATGGCAGAAAAGAGAAAGGCGATGAGAATTTGGCAAAACTTGCGACAGCCCAACATAAATTCGAACTTAAACAACAAACAGAAAACTAAAATCATTTTTGCGCAAACTTAAGAGTCAGGCAATACAAGATTACCTCTCAAAGCTGTTAGGCACCAAAAACATCACGAATAGGTTAATAAAGAACTAAAAAAGCGCAAATTGGACAACGTATTATAGCCGTTTTTTCCAACCTCATCTGATGAAGAAGGACCAGTCTAAAAAAAAATGTATTGCCAAAAAAGCATTAATTAATATTGTAAGTTAACAAATCTCTTGGTTATGTCTTAATAACAAAAATTCTTAAAATAATACTGGAGAGTGGCTTAAAAGATTTAACGTTTTTCGTTGATTATGTCCTAAGACTAAGTGTTCTCCCAAAAAAGTAGAAAGTCGACTTATACCCAGACAAAAACCCGAAAAAAGTTACATCTTACAGGTCTTTTCATGACAAAGAAAGTTACAAAAAAGATTTACTCCCAATTTGGCTTAGAGAAGGCCATGGTACCGTAGAACATCTATGGCGTTTTTGGGCGTTAACTATAATAAAGTCTGCCACACTCGCTTGTTGTACAAAGTAAAGAAATATTTACTTCTTAGTTACTTCAACATCCTGAAGTCATATTTAAGTAACGGGTATTTTCTAGTGACATTTTGAGGAGAACAAACAGACAAGCCTTTATTTTACTTGTACATCAGATATTACAACTACTAGACAAACAATAACAGCTGGATTTGTGAGTGACAAGATTGTGTTAGACTCTCACAACATTTGTCAAACAGCATCCCAACTCCCTATAACCAAATTTTAAAAAACAATTATTTTCCATAAGAAGACGGTGTTAAAAATGCAGATACTTCTGAAAGAACACAGTGTTATATATCTGGACATGTACTTAGATAGAAAAATAAATTTTAGAATACAAATCTGAGAAAAAACACTCAACTTGGCCTGAAGTATAGACTAACTGCTAAACTTATAAATAATTTTAATATCTATGGTGTTTGGACCTATAAACTTTAAGTTAAAAACAAGTTATTATCGTACAAAAGTGTCATCAAACCAATATGGACATATAAAATTTAGTTATGAAGGACCACCAGCAATTCAAATCAAAGGTCTTATAGATAAAATCAGGGACACTATTAGTGTACCTAAAACTGGATTTTACAACAGGACGTTCCTGTGCCATCTACAAAAGAAGATATAAGTGATCTACAACGTGGTACTGTAAAAACAGACTAAAAATGGGTTGACTATGTCAAAGTGCTGTATTCAAATGTAAATGACTTTGAGACTTTAAGTGGGTAGTTTAGAAATTTTAAGTCAAAACACCGACATGTGTGGAGAAGTAACACTAGTGAAAACTAGAATAATCAACTGTGGAGAATAGAAACAATACCTACATCTCTTCTTCTTTCAAAAACTACAAACTTCTCAACCTGATTAGAAATTCTAAAGTCGAGCAATATATGAAGAGCAACTCAACTGTTCAACAATTAATGGAAGACGGTGACGTTTTCAAAGCTAAATCAAATTTTCATAGTCGATTTGATAACAAAATGGTCAAGCATGGACATAACGGGCATTTTAAATTTGTTATAGAGAGGTTTTACTCGATAAAACGCAAGTCCTATAAAATAATTCGCCAAGCTTTTAAGAGTTGTAACAAGGACATTGTCATGCTACAACCATTTCTGTAGAGTAACTGTTTCAAATGCGTCATGGTACTATACAATTACCAAAAACCTACTAACGGATGGTTTACAGGTCTAATTTGGCTTCTAGAATTATCGCTGTTCTCAGGAAAATGCTGGTACAAAGCGAAGGCCGCCCGAAGTTAACCGCCTGTAAGCTGCGTGCGCTTCAATTACCCGACTTGCCAAAGTGCCGATTGCGGTCGCGAAGGTTAACCAAACAAAAATCCTGCGGAGAGGAGGCAAATGATACACGGCCGGCGGTATCCGCTATCTAATCGCGCCGTGCGTTTCCAGTTCCCACACGCTTCATATTGGGCATTAACTAACTGTTCATTTAATGGGGCAAACAATTGAAGTGCAGCCATGTATGCGTGCCGGGCATTATCGCGAAATGATAGCCTTGCGCTTCCGGTTAATCAATCACGAACGCAAAGATCGGATTCGATCTTGGCCAGGCGGCTATGGACATCCTAGGGGCGCGCGCCATGGTGTAATGGGAAACGAGCGGTTGGCTGCTGAAATGCTCTTTTGATTGTAGCCAGGCGTTCGGTGAAAGAAGTCTGCTAATTAGAGGCCTTCGGCAGGTACTACTGTGATTAGACTACTACAGAAGATCAACTATTTTTCATTTTAGTCTGATGGTAAATAAAATTAAAAAAGAGGACTTTGGACCCACTTTTACAAGCGCTAACATGACCATGCGGTTAAGGCGCGGTGCGGACGGACCCAGGTTCATTCTTGGGGTTCCGTCACCAAAAATAATTGAGTATTTGCGTTCATTTCCTACAAGGGGTCGTCTAAGGCGCGGTGCTTGCCACATCCACTCTCATCAGAGATGACGCACGACAACCTAGCAGTAAGGACGGCAGTATGAAAGCATTAACCTTTCAGTTCTATTTATTTTATCTTTTTACAGCTTGATTTTGTCATCACTGTCATTATTTTATTTCTTCAAGTAATTTAATTATAAATTAAAGTAGAGAATAGCTTGATTGTAGTTATTCAGCTCTCTTGATCACTTGCCTTGCGTAACCAAATTAAAAGTAAGCTCTAAGTGGCCTCTTTAGTCTAAGTCGGCCGATGGTTTCGCAAATATATTCTAAAAAAAGTAAATCATAATTCAGATTATCGATACCCATAAAAGTTTAATTGCGACAAACATTGTAAGATGCAGTATACGTAAGCAGATTTAATTATTATCGATAAAAATACTAATAAAACCTTAATTAAAACGAGCGGCGCTGTTATAGAAAATTGATACTTGCCATTACGGGTGGCTAATCAAAGTTGAAATTGAATTGAATTTTTGTTTAAATTTTGTCTCATTGTGCCGCGACACTCACGCGGACCCAACAACGTAATTTGCATTGTGTACGCCCTAAATGTAGACTTATTTATTTGCTTATAATGATTAAAAACAATAAAGCATATTTTTATTTAACCGGGATATATGTACGGTCAATTCTCTTCTTTTTTCTTTAAACATAGTTTAGCATAAATAGAAACCAAAACCAACGCACAGCTTTACGAAACAGCATGTGGTTGCATGAAAGTACGAAGCCTTAATGTCCACATTTCATTTGCAGACCTCATGACCTTTGCGTGTGGCAACACACATTAATGAAAAGTAAATTTTTCAGTTGTAACGTTTCCGCATTGAATGAAAAGTTATCTAGCAGTACACGGACAGTAATTGGCTTAAGTTGTAAGGGAGTGGCGCAGAAAAAGACCAGAAGCTTTTGTTGTCTTTAGTTCTGACAGGTTCAACAGTTGATTTACTATGAGAAAGTCGCCAGAACTCTTGGTGGGTCGTTTTTTGTTTTTTGAAAGCGCTCAGGTTAGGTTAGATTCGATTAGGTATACAGTAGGAGAAAATGAAGCTCCAAAAAGCAAAGAACAAGAAAGGGATCTAGTGCAGTAGGATATAGTGATGAATATTGAAAATAATATATTATCAAAGAATAAGAAGCATAATATTAAAATAACAAGTAAAAATAACAACTACGAAAAGGAATTCAATAATTATGGAATAAAAAAAATCAAATTTTAAAACTACGTACGCATAATGATGAGGCTCCGCATGAGAGCATAGGCTGCACACTAAGAAGCTAAAGCTCTCATATTTTCGATCTCCCTGTCTGATCGTCGCGCACCATTTCTGATGCAGGGCGATGTGGCAAACACCGACAGCCATTATTACCTCTTGTTCCAATTATTTTTAGTGACAGTAAGCTACGCGCCAGGCATCAGAAAGCTCCAGGAACAGAACCCGAGTCTGTCCTCACCACAGCCCGTCCCACATCCACTGGATCGTACTGGCGATAATAGGTATAAATAACGAGCAAAACGAGATATTAGAAAATGCTTCCAAAACACCCACTAAACTAAAAAAATATTAAAAAATCAAAAAAGAACAATCCTAGGCACTACTCTCGCATATAAAATTGGAAATGAACCCACTAGTTACATAAAGAAAATGGTAGAACGTATATTACAAAATAATGACATAAACATTTAATAGAAATGTATAAGACCGAGTTGAAAAAAAAAATGGAAAGCGGTATAAAAAGCACAGGAAACAAAAGCTGTTCAGATTTAGTTAGACACAAAAAAGAAAAAATGGAGATATAGAAATACAAATATCAGGAGACCAAAACGTAAATACAGCACTTATACAGCAATTTGATCAAAAATGGTGAATTAAATACAAACATGTATAAACAAAATTAAAACACAATCTTAATAAAAAAAAAACTCATACGAAAAAAATCAAAAATATTATTATAGAGGATATAGGAAAATCTAAATGAACAGATATGAACATAGCAACATCCAAATAAAATAAATAAAAAACACGCATTTATAACTCTACCAACTAAAGAAGCAAACAAAGTTAGGAAACTAAACAAAATAAAACTTGGATGATTAATATATAAAACAACAAGCACCCAGAAAAATGCCTACATTTATTTATCTAAATGACGTCAAAAGTGAGCACTAAGTCTAATTAATTACATATTATTAATTATAAATAACCATAAAAATGATTTTAAAGAATTCGACATCAACTATAGAGGGTTGTCGGGGTAAATTGGAATTTTTTAGGTTGTATTGCAGAAAAGCTGAAAGCGCTATCTTCTATTAGATAACATTTTATTTAGATAAAGCAAATTGCAAGACCCACAACACCATTGACAATTGATGCAAATAAACTAGTCGATAATAAAGTGCGTAAACATCATTCCTCAGACTCAAAAGTTTAGGTTAGATTATATTAGCAATTGACAAAGTTTTCATACGAACAAATAAAATCTTCGACTTTTTAACTATTTGTCTGCTAAAGTTGGCTTTGGTCTCTTCTGGCTCAAAATGCTGTCGATTTATATATGGGGTATTGATTATCCAGCAGCTGAAAAGCCTTTGCATTAATGTGAAGATTGAGCCTGGCTTCGTGCTTGCCACTAGACCTTTTGTTTTCTTCTTTGGTAGTTCGGATACCAAAGTCTCGATGAAGACCTATGTCACTAACATATAATTATGTTACACTACACTTTATTTTGGAATGTTTGAATTATAAATCACTATTTTATTGTGTATTGACAAGTGGAAATTTCTGCCAAGACGCCAATAACATTGTTTGCATTGCAAACCAAGCTCAGTTCGTTTCTGCTTCACATGCATTTTCTAATGTAGCTTTTCATGAAGTGTCATGCTAAGATATTTGACATTCATTTCTTTGGGTACAATTTCACCTTTAATATTTAGCAGAACTGGTTCTGGTTTTTTGTTGGTAAAATTTTTCTGGTCTTAGTCCTTGCTCTCTTAGTTTTGTTGTAAAGCTCTGTTGATCCTGATCAACCACTAGGAGAGCAGTATTATCGAGGAATATTGGTACTATTATGTTATCCAGCGTTGGTACGTACATCTCTGGTACATAGCAGATAATAAACATTTCTTATTTTGTTCTGGCCAAAATACTCTTTTTCTTCGTTGCTTTAAAAAAGTCTATCAAACATACACAATGTTTAAATTTCTCCACCTTTCTGGTGGCTATGTCCGCCGGCAAGGAGACGGCTATAGGCGAGTGAAAACGGAGAGAGAGACGATCGATTTCTCGACTTAATATCCATCAGAAATCAACGTATAACTGGCGTTGACCTCAAGCAAGAGCTGAGTGCGGTCAGACGTATGGTCGCCAACGCTTGGAGAAAAAGACCGAAGGCAGCCAACCTGATCCCAAAAAAAGGCAGCTACGGGTCCTAAGTTGACTGTAGTTTAAAAGCAAAGGCATCCAGCCTGTTTTGAGTCTAAATGAGATTATTCAGCAAAATATGCCCTTGTTACCGTCCTCCTAAATTGACGCAATAAAACTTTTTCAATGGCAATGCCGTAGAGAATATGTGCATTGGCCGACGCCACATCCAATGCATTGGTTACCAGTCCAGTTTGTCTGTCATTTGCTTATTGTACTCTGCCACTAGTTTCGATTGAGAGACCTTTAGGTCCTTTTACTGGCTCTACTGTGTCATAATTTGTTAGAAATTTGACATAAATATTATCCTTTCGTGTAACTGCCAAGATCTCATTCTCACTACTGAATTTGTGATCATAAACACTTCTATTTTGATCTTACTTTCTATGAGACAATTGTTCATCCCATTCATTCTGGAAGTACCTGTTATCCTCACTCCAATTTCTTTTAGCATTTTAATCGAGTTGAAAGTTGTAAAGAAGTTGTCAAAGTGATTTTGTGAAGCTGTGGAGTATCCATGAAAGAAACCATCTTTAGTACTTTTGAAGGATCAAGACATACAAGTGGAAGACTATTTGGATTTTTTTCTTTTCCTTATAGACAGACATTTGTTAATAGTAGGCAGCAAAAGGCCCACTGCCTGATTTTAAGTCTTACAGGTTTTCCTCCGATGAACTGTTTGAGATAATGATGCCCATAGTATCTAACCATTTGATCATCGATGGTCAGAGAAAACTCAAAATTTCAAGAAACTTTTATTGAAAATTTTGTCTCTTTCCTTTACTGCGATGCTGCTGAAAAGTGCGTCAACCCCCCATTGAATACTTCTCTTAAAACTGTTGTCTTTCCCTTTAGGTATGCTATCAAATTTTCTTTCCTTCGTCCAATTACTTGGATAAGGGATAAGAGTAAGTATTGCTATAGGTTGGTTTAGAAAAAATAGCAGCGCTTACTTACTTTCTAGTAGGCCCATCATTACTTTCTACTGGCACTGTAGATGTTTCACAACCCTTCAGTGCACTAGAGGCGAATCTTCTAATCTATTTTCATCATTATCTTCACAGTTTGATACCTCATCTACACGATCCCGTAAAAACTCGACAAAGTCAAATTGTTTCATTTGCATCATTTTCGTCTTAATTGTCGGAGGCTGTAAAATTAAGACCATTAAAAATATTCTTTAATTCTTGAGAACCAAGTGCAGGTACTCTACACTAGCGTGTCATTGTAATATGAAAAAAATAATTAAAGATGAGCTCCAAATAGGGATAAAACTTCAAGTATCCTTCACAAAAAGAGAAAAATAATTCTTAACCCAATACATTATTAGGTGCTATCTACAAGTATTAGGAAACATTATTTATGTACAAATACATCTTACTGCTTTGTAAGAACACTGAAGTAATGGATCCTTGAAAATCTTGATCTTGTCATACAATTCTTTTATGTACAGGCTTGTATAAGTTGTAAAACACAATACAAAGAAGAAATCCGGTACAAATGGCTTCAAATATAAAATAAAAATCCCCAAATGGAAATTATGATAGTTAATGAGTTAATATATACTCAGATTATGCGATGAGGAAGTCTTTGGCAGATGAAGATAAAGGAATCAAAACATAATTGAATTAGATGTGGCGGTGATGTAGCTCTAGTTGCAAGCAATCTGAAGATTTTCAGTATATTTTCAACAAAGTCAGGAAGATCTAAAGATCAGTGCAAATAAAACCAAAGTAATGACAGTAAGCAAAACTCCTCAAATTTACAATCACATTATTTTGGAGGGTAACAAGTCAGAACTGGTTTTAAACTTGGTTGCCAATTAAATGTCAAATGAAACCTCGATAAATAAAGATAAAGCAATTTATAAGTAACAACACTTTAAATACTCATCTCGGATGGCACATAGTTAAATGTCAAGTACTGCATGTGCTACTGTATAGTGTCCAGACTTGGACTTTTAAAGTCAATAAGATTAACAGACTAGAGGTCTTCGATGTGGATGTATCGCAGAATATGTCGCAAATAAATAAAGACCGAGAGTTGTTTTTCACAATAAAGCTAAGAAACAGTATCTCCAGCATGTCGTAAGGAGAGAAAATGTCGAATACTTAGAAGAAAAGCGTCAAAGCGACAAAGAGTAATGTTATGGTGGAGAATAATATAATGGATTCGTCGCTAACATCACAAATTTGTGATAGCACTTAAATAAGAAGACACTCTTTATTATTATAACAAATACTATGCCATCTCAGCATATATATGACACAGATTGTATATACATTGTTTAGAATATCTTTACTACCTACTATAGTCCACCATTTATCTCTTGTTGTTAGAATACACAATTATTGTTAATTCACGTGAAGATTATGTAATATGTTAGTATATTGCAAGTTTTCTTTTGAGTCTAATGTTGTAAAACTTAGCTCTTATTATTGAAGTGTAAACTAATATTCCACATTTTTGTTTAATATACGACTCTAATAACTTTTTATTGATATGCAGGCTCCATTTTAGTTGTCTGTATAAGTGTATGCCTAGATATCGTATTGGACTATCTTTGGAGTTCCATTTGATTCTGGTATTGTTAACAGTTAAATTTGGGGGGTCCGGAGGTCGTCGGGCGTAAAGATTTTAGATTCACACTTACTTAATGGTAATTTGCCATTTGTGGAACCACTGGTTAAGTTGGTCCAGACCTCTTTGTGACCTGATGTGATTTTTGGTGATAATCGTAGTGTCATCTGCGTAGGTTGCCATGCTGGACCTAGATAGTGTTGCGATGTCGTACTTGTAAATATTGAACAATAATGGTCTCAAGATAGATCCTTAAGGGACACCAGCTCGGATATGATAAGTCTGCCAGATGGAGGTGTTAGTCCAGACCTTTTTTGTTTGTAGATTAATAACTGCTGTGTTGATGTGATTTAAGGTGATAATCGCAGTGTCATCTCGTACACCGCTATGCTAGAGCTAGATAGTGTCGGGATATCATACATGCAAATATTAAACAATGATGGTCCCAAGATGGATTCTTGAGGGACATCAGCTCGGATATGAAGGGTCTGTGAGGTGGAAGTGTTTATTCGATGATGTCAGAAGCCTTAGCCCTTTGGGTTGTAATTTTTCAAATAATTTTGTAATTATAGGCTAGAGGGATGGAAATGGATCTCTAAGATTTCACTTCATCAAGCTTTCACTTCTGCAATTTTTCAACAAGTAGAAACGCGTTTTAGTGTGAAACCTCCATTGAAACGGTGAGTGAATAAAACGATGATGTTTTTTCCGATTAAGGTTTGTTTTGCTCTTCTCGACTACTTCTCTTGAAGATGAATGATGCTTTCCAAAACCTGGTTGCCAGATTTGGGCAGTATATTTTCTAGCTGTGAACAAATAAATCAGCTTTCTGTTTACTATCTGAGGTCCATAGTCTCAAATCTTTTCTGATATGTCCGGGTGCTTTCCAAAAGGAGTAGTCCGTTTCTTCATTTGTTATCGGATTCTACAAGTATAAATTTATTCATTTATAAATTTCCCTGAGATTTTGGATTTATCCTCGCAATTTCTGAATTGTATTGTTTAAGATCTCTGTTCGTTGCCATCTTCTCCTAGTGAAGTTTTTGATCTTAACCACGTAAGTTACGCCTTAGTTATGTGAGTGATCTATTTAGTGTTACTATAAGCCTAACAATGTTTTTAATATTTTTCTAGTTGCTCAGTCGTTCTTAGATTAAATAAAATTTACATCTTTGTTTACATTTAGAAAACAGTTACAACGTCTGTACCTTTGTATCTTTAGTTATATCTCTTTTAAGTTTGACGTAAAAGAAACGTTTTGCATATTTACAAATTGCTTTACAGCTCGTTTACCATTCTGCACCACGATAATGCTTCAAGTCATACCATTGATAAAAAATCTGAGTGGGTAGCAGTCGGGGCTACTAACGTGAGGCCTTCGTTGGCCAATGAAACCAAAAATATAGGATCCAACGGAGGAAGATGACTGCGTTTTAGTGAATACCTAAAGCTGTTAGAGACCGATATAGTGGGCACTTTTCTACCGTCCAAGGATCGTTTACAGGTCGCGCATAACGATACCGCACCACTTTCAGGAAACATTGACCTTAATATTCCATAGTGCTTCCGGGTGTTCTTCAAGTTAGACTGGAACCACAAACTATCATATACATTGCATTTATAACCAAACTCGTTTGAAACAATTGTCTTGTTGAAGTGTATATCAACCGCTTTCTAATGGGACGACAAATATGGTATAGTCGAGTAAATTCGTTGAATTTTGCTTGTCCCTGAGGTGTCCGAGATGATCTCTAGGATAACCATCTATAGGGACGTCGGATTTTTTAGAATAGTCTTCGTCCATTGGGGGCTATAGGTAGAACAGTTTGGAAGTACCGGTTCTGTAGTAAAAATGGGTAGAAGAAGACATTGGATAACGCAAATACCAAAAAAACATCAATGTAGTGAGACATTCTCTACGCGCGAACATGTCGGCTTTTTCATTGGCCTACTATACGACAAAGTTTGCACTGAGATCTTTGCTTTCATCTATACAAGGTGATTCTTGTACAGGAACTTTCCAAATGTAATTGGCAAAATCTCCTGAAAATGTGTAAAAACATCTTGGAAAGGTCACTCTATGATCCAGTTGTATTTTTTTATTGGCGAAACGCATTTCCAGATACGTTAAACAAAACTTTCGTAATTAGTGATAACAACTGTTTTATACTCGATGGGAGAATTTAGAGCCATTGATTGACACTTATGTTTTTGAAGAAGGAGACCCACCGCATCCCGATATGCACCCCAAATGGAAAATATTTGGTTCCACCAAGATGGAGCCACAGTCTGCACAGCAAAAGCTTTGTTCCCAGCGCTGTGTGAGTTGTTTTCTGGACCGCTAATTTCTGAACGCAGTGATGTTTAGTCAGCCCGCTCACTTTGCTTTGACTGTGTGCTTTGAGTGCTTCATGTTCATTCGTTTTAAACCTTTTTTAGGTTTACTGTCCCTTATTAATGTTAGTAGTTCTTTGTTTTCCAAAACAATGTTTTTTTTTTCTATTTTCAGTAGCTTTGCAATGTTTTTGAGTTATTTTTTATGCACCTTAACTTTCAATATTTAAAATATTTGATAAAAAAAACTCATTATGAATGAGAAAGCCCTTAATCGTTAAATTAAACAATTAGTGAGACTATATTAAATATAGCTGGTAAAGATTATTTAATATAACGTCATTTAGTTTACATAACGCGCAATGGAGGACACAAAATAAATATTTTTTGCAAATGTAAGTGTAGGTTTGAAATAATTTGTCAAATTGACGATTAACGTGCCCCGGGTATATTCAACTTATTCATCTTTATTTGATTAATGATGCTAAGGTTTATGGATACAGAAAGAGCACGCATTGTATAACATTTTGATGATGGATGGTTGTTGCTAAGTCGAATCGCCAAATTTTTTTATGTGAAAAAAGTTGCAAAGCAACAATGTAGTTTGTTATCATGATGAGGAAAGTGTTAGCAATAGTATAATGTCTTATGATGCAAAAATGGTAAACTGTCTAGAAGAAATTTCTTTCATCCGACTCTAATAGCATGAGACGTAAATTTCTGTTTTAGTAAAAACAACTAATTATTGTAAAACATTATTTTCTTGCCAAAGAATTCCAATTGTACACAATTATTTATGTCCATAGATCACAAAATTTATGATGTGAAGAAAGATATCCCAAGTCTATAAGAAATGATGAAAAACAGCTAGTTAATACTTATGAGAATTAAATAACCGTACACTTAGTTTAAAAAATTTCACTAAATCTGTTAACTTCCTGCTATGTCTAATTGTACTGACATTTTAGTACTGGAGTTATGATGTTAATACTCAATTTTTAGGCAGCTAAGAGCTCAGCTAAAAGAATAAGTAAAACTTACAATTCTGCAGGCGAAAAGAAGTTAAAGTATTAGAAACAAGGTATGGAAGTAGACACGTGTGCGTTAACATGGGTGAATGCAATATTTATTATCGCTGTGTTTCTCCCAATAACTTCTACGAAAGATATGAAGATGATGTAAGTGGGATAGAGATAATATTTAGAAATAGCAATAGATAATCGATGGTATTAATTTATATAATCTCCAAATTCCCTCAGTGGAGATCAACTACAACAGACATCATGAGAAAGTATTTCACGAAGTAGCGTTTACGTGTCGTAACAGTATTATAAGATAATATGACCAACAGAGTTACCGTATTAGTGAAAGAAAGCAGCACGCAACAGTACAAAAGACGAGTTACCAGGATGACCAACTATAGTCATGATGTAAAAGTCTATTAATGAACCACAAGACAGCATTAGAAGTACTTATGCAAAGAGCTATATAACGAGAGCAAATGGTAAATTATTCTTGGGCCACCGATAAATGGAATAAAATAAATAGATGCCATCGATAAAGTAGAATTGTTCACCCGGACCAGAGGAGGTGGCAATATTTGGCCTGAGTGGATAACAGAAGCTATTGCAACCCCAAAAATTTTCTCAAAAATACGGGATTTTTATACTGATCCTTATTCTGAAAAGAGAATTAGTGTTGTAGATCGTTATGTCTACTTAACACAATCAGTAAGTTGCTTGGAGCCTTAATAAAGATAAAACTAGAAAAAGAAATAAAGACTGGAGGGAGACCAAATGAAAACCAATTTGTATTTAGCAAAAAGGTCTAGAATTTAGACTCTAGAAAAGGTTTACTATATCGTTGAACACATATGTCGGTGTTGGTTATGTTGTATGTAGCAAATTAGGATTTACTACTGCTTGACACAATATGATAGTGGGAGAGTAAAGAAGCAGAGGAATTTCAAAATATATTAAAGAATTAACATCAAACTACCCAATGTCTAGGCTTATAGAAATAGCAAAATCTGAGAGGAGACTGAAAAGATCAAAGTTAGTGTAGGAGTATCACAAAGTTTCGTTACGGTCATTTTCTATAAAATATCTAGTGCGATAGAGTATCCAAGTTGGAATTTATGGGTTAAGCTACTATAACTGCATTTACGAATGACCTGGAGCTGATGGTAGTATCAGAAAACAAAGATATTCTGATAACAGACCCAGACGACTGCTTTAGAAAAACAGGTCTATGGATAAAGGAGACAGAAGTCATCATTTTAAAAAGCAATAGGAAAAGAAACGATATTTTCTTCACTGCGTGTAATACAGTGATACATCTAATCAAAACGTTAAAATATCTTGGAGTGGCGTTGGATAAAGAAGAACGTACGGCTGTTACGTATAGAACATAGCAAAGTAGAAAATATCTCAATTATACAAAGTGTTGGCTGGGGCGAAAAGATGATTTCTTCTTTAGAGAGATGTTTATTAACGAAGCAGTATCAAGTGTCGCGGTATAGGAGTTGTACCGATTGATTTGCAGGCAAAGGAACAAAAGCACGTGCATGGTTTGAATGATATGGAATTGGCAATAAGGATATTAGCTTGATGGGATAAAAATTATACCAAAGAGCAATGGACCAAGAACTTAATCTCTAATATAGGAAGCTGTCTGGAGTATAAACACAAAAAGTTGGAATATAACCTCGCCCAAATCCTAACAAGGCACAAGTCTTATAAAACATGTACAAAGAAGATCAGAAAACCCAAGAACGACGCTTACGCTCGTTGCACAAGGGTCTATACTGCAAAACATGAGAAAAGACAACCTTAGGCTAGGATAGCAGATTTAATGCATTTGAGGTAGCATACGACAATATTCTCTACGAAAATGCCTGTTCGTATAAATTTTTTACTTCTTATTAAATGATGGATGAAAACTAAAATAACTAACAAAAAACTTCTTGAACACAAATAAACAAGAAGCTCTAGAAGTTTGCAAATAATAAAGAAACATAAAAAAGTGGTAAAAGCTGAGAAAGAAGCCAAGAAGAATATTGAGAAGAACTTAGAGGGCACTTATAGCAGCAATCAAAATTTTTTTTCAAAATTATTAAAACCTAAGACAAAGTAAGAAAAGTCTACTAAAAAAAACAACTCAAAAACAAGAAAGAAACATACCAAGAGCAAGAGCAAAAACAAGCAAGAACAAAATGGAGGAATAAAAAAAATCACCTTAAGATTGAAGATAACCAAATAACAGAAGAAGAGATGCAAGAAAGGAAGTAGGATATTTACTGAAATGTTCACAGTGCAGGTTTACATCAGGAATAAACTAATTTTTAGCTTCAGATAAATGATCGAAAACGATTATTCTGTGAGGCAAGCAAGGAAGAGAATTTTATCAGTTTGGTTATATAATCAAGATGAGAAAACAAAATAATTGAGAAAATTAAATTGCAAACAAGAAGATTCAAAGACATACCTAAAACCAGCTGAAATAACAGAGTGGATTAAGATTTTAACTAAAGGGGTACACACTGAAGGATAGCGAAAGAAATGGTCAAAGATAGAAAGACATAGATGCCACTAATGCCAAACTTATTTTAACATTAAGAAAGATAAAAAGCTCTAGATTACCTAAGCTGACGTGCCAAACTTGTGGTATGGATCAAATGGCTAATTCTACACAAAACTTTCTTTAGAGATCTTTTTAAAGAAATTACATTTATGTGGCTTTTACAATAATTGATTGCTATTTTTGACTATCCAACAAAGGTGCTACCATGCCACTCTAACGTCACTTAAAATTGCTAAGCGACGCTAAACTGCTGACAAAATTTAGGTCTTTATTAATTAAACTAATAATAAGACAAGGTATTCATTGCGGTGTCAAGCTGCGCATCGAACCACTTTTGAAACATTTTTTAACGACGCAAATAGAAATCTCAGAAGTCTTATAACTTCGAAAATCACCAACAGTGTGACGTAAAGCGTGTTATTTCAAGAGATGAAAATCTCGATTTAAGTAAAATAATATTGAATGCACCAAAAGAGTAAATTAGAAGGATACTGTAACGAACTTCCGAACGCCGCCATAAAGGCATCGTTATCTTGTGACGTTTGCGGCTAATACCGTCGAGCCGTCACGGTCGAGCGGTATACTAACGAGACCCCTGCGGTGTTTGTAGCCGAACAATGCGAAAATTTCCAGATGTTAGATGACTCCTGTGCTCCGAGAAGGTTCCAGAACAGGTGCTGGTTGTAATAGCACGCAGCGGAGTAGTGAAAAGAAGTCAAGTTATGGGAAACGAAGTGATCTGTTTAAATACGAAATAGAGTTATAAAGCGTGATTTTAGGTTAGTAATTCTTTGTTAGTGTGCAGGGTGTTCGGGATAAAATTGTATTTTTTTGTGGATACGGTACCGCTATGTTTGTAGAAGTGAACGCTATTGTGAAACTTGATTACGGTTTAGAAATGTCAAAATCATCGGCAATGAACAAGTAAAAGCTACCTAAAAAATTATGCAATCATGACAGCTGCTTAATGTTCTTTGAACATTGTGAAAGCAATAAGACATAAAATGAAGAGATGAAGAGATGCAACGGAGACTACAAGACTTTGGCTTATAAAAAAAACGTACCGATTGCCTTTGTACACCAGAATTCATCCAACAAGTGCAGAAAAAGTAATGGAAGGTCCAGACAAGACAATGCGAGTTTTAGCGAGGAAATGAGTATTGCAGCTTCCACCATGAAGCTGGCTTCTAGTCATACAGGAGACATAAAGAGTAACTTCTTACAGAAAAGGATCGAGAGAACTGCCTGGCAAAAGCAACGAAACTCCTCAACAAAGTAAAACATCCTGTTGAACCAAGGACAATCTGGTTCTTCTCTGATACAAAGAATTTTTGTCAGGACCAGATATACCCAGAAGAACAGATGGCTTGTCTACAATCCAAATGACGTTTCTCGTGCAATGAAGAGTAAGTTTCCCAAACTGTGGGTTTTGGATGTGCCTGCAGTGAGGGTGATGTCATGCCACCTTACATCGTCGGGCAGGGGCTCAGACTTAACTCAGATGGCTATGTGGAGTTGCTGAAATCCGTGGTCAAGCCTTGGTTGGAAAGGGTACTTCAGGAAGACTATATGTCTGGCAGCAGGATTCAGCATTCTGTCCGCTAGAAAGACTTGAAAGTGGTTGGCTTCAACAATCCCAACATTTAGCGCTCTAATTTCCGTGATTGCAATTCGGTGGATTATTATGTATGGGGTGTGGTTGAGAAACACACCAGCCATACTTCTTATAAGATAAAGACTCAACTGAGAGGCAAAATAAAGGAGGCATTTGAGGTTTTACTTAAAGACACCGTAAGGGCTGCGGATGGAGTTTGTGGAAGATGCTCAGGGTGGCTTTTTTGAGTAATTCTGTTGTGAATGTTTTAATCTTTATACCGCCTTTCCCACTTTTTTATATATTTATTTTTGGTTAAGATACTCATAGTTTTCCACTCTACGCCAAACTGTCAGATTCATCCCGAATACCCTCTAATGTTATTAAATTTAAGCCATTGTTAAGAGTAAAAACGTCGCAGTACATTGTAAATGCGAGTGTATGATAAAGTCTTCAACGACGAAGTTAATCTTTTGAATAAATTTTGGATAAGTAAAGCTGCTCAAAATGAGTTCTTCATGAGAAACAAGTAGAAAGGTTTTAATTTCTTACACGTTATTCAAAAAAAATTCAAAAGATTACGGTATAGTTTTTTTATCAGTTTCTTGCCACAAGACAAAGACAGTAAGTAACCACCTGCGTGGGGTCAAAAAATAACCAATAAAATCCCAGATCTGAACATGACTGAGAATCGAAAATGACAGAATTTGAAATAATTTCTGTTGTTCAAGTTCTAAGGTCTCCAAGTTTTTTCTTGGCAGCAAGCCTAAATCAAAAGATGCAGTTAACTTTAAAAGGCGCGGTAAAACATTTATGAATTCGTAATATAAGATGGCAGCACCATACAATGTACCCAAGTCGAATTATCGCCGTTGCAGTGAGTGTTGTTTTGCATATTTCAAATGGCGACATTTACTGTTCAAGAACAACGCGTAATTATCCGTCTTTTCCTCTTGGGTGGTGAAACGCCCATCAAAATTCATCGCCAATTGATTAAGACGGATATTAAAAATGCACGTTTGTGGGTGCAAAAGTTTTAAGGTCGAAAATTGTGTGACAATAGACCGAAGCAGCCTCGGCCACAAACCAGCCGGACCGAAACCATGGTTGCACGAGTGAAGCAAGATGTTAAGGTGCGCGTGATATTCCATCTAAACTTGGCATTTCCGTAGGATCTGTGGAGTTCATTTTGCATGATGACGCTCATTTTCCAATGTTGCATTAGCGATAAACACATGCAACTTGCAAAAATAAAAATTTAGTCACAAAAATCGGCGGCGCAGAGCACTTTAATGCTGGGCGACACCCCTAGACGACTTGCAGAAAATGCTAACATACCAACTCAGCTACAACACTCTTGCTTTGAGATTAGAAACATCACAAAACGGCCAGAAAATTTGTTTTATCTAATTTGACCTTTTCTTGTAATTTTTAGCAATAATTTCCCCTTTTATCGAGTAAACAATATCATAGTTAATTAAACATTGGCATCACAGTGCGTTAGAAACAGTAAAATCGCTCCTGAATCCATAGTAATGTCTCTGGCTTCAAAATTTTATCTTGCGTGTTCAATTTTTTTTGCACACTTTCATCAGGTGAATTGAGATCTTGCAAGGCTTCTCGGGTTATTCATTGATACAAACTTGCAACTAGATACAAAACATTATTTTAGAACCAACCACACATAGGTGGCATTTCGTCGGATTAGATAGAAACGACCTTGACCTGGTTTTGTTAGATGGAAATTTTCGGCAAGATTGTGCTCACAGCAATTTTGTAAGCTTTTCTCTGTTGTGTGGTGGACGTTCATAGAATCTTAGCCAGTTTAAAATAAGCTAAATTTTTTATAGCTCATGTGTGAGCGAGACAGCGTAACTGTTCTACCTTAACCATACGCATTTTCTAATAAAATCAGCCACGATTTCAATGGATGTTATGTCCAAATTTATCGAATCTTTCTTGGTTCCTTAAACCTAGCATAAATTCTGGTCTAATTACTTCTCTATTAGAACATTTTTGATGGATTTGATACAAGGATAGTAAACTTAAAAATCCAATCTTTCTGATAACTACCTTTGGACGCATTCATTAGTGTTTAGACAGATTAATTCATTTCCCCAACATGTGGTCTGCACTTGAAATTATGAGGTTTCGATTACTTTTCCGATTAAGTTATGTAAATAGAGGCAATCAATAAAGCGGCTAGGCGTATGCATAATTAATATAAGTATCTTCACTCCGGCGTGTATTAACCTGCGAGTCTTGCAAATAGCCGTAATTAGAGGCATATTATTGTCTAATTAATGGGCGACGAGACGTCGACTGCGTTCCCGCGCAGCGATCGACATACTTGAGGCGAAGCTGCCTAGAAAGGTGAAAAGCTAATTGGGGCAGGTCAAATTTGATGTATCGCGCGGCGGAGTTTCTCCGGCGCGCCGGTGTTCCCGCCGCAGTGACATGGCGCGTGGTCTTAACAATCGTTTCGACCCACAATCGCAGCCCCGGCCCGCGTTTTGGCGAGCTAACGGTCGAGTTCGATCAGCTCTGATTAATTATGCACAGCCGCCATAAATCCTGCCGCGGTACGTATCGAGGCGGGTCGTTCCACATAGAGCGCCGAAGACGCCGGACAGCAGGACGTAAATCTCGCGGCTCAAGGCCGGGTTGTCCGTCGACAGCTGCGCGAAAATTGCAATTAAGTGCGAACACGATGCCCGCAACAATACAACAGTCGGGGGACTGACCCGGAATTGCGGCTGCAGAGCCTGACGATCACGACCAAAACACTCGACACGGAAGGAACAATGTATAAATATAGAGTCAGCGATTCGTTGCGGCGCTGCTTTTGTTGCAGTAAACCGACACGAATCAAGAACGTAAAATGGAACAAGAAGGCTTTTTGTAAATCTCAAATATCCACAAATTGATCAGTTGTGATGATGAGGGTGATGAAGCGGTCATCAAAATATCCCCATACATGGGTCCAAAGTTCAGAAAGAGCGTTATAACTATGAGTAGATTTTAATACTACACTTATAACCTTCTAATCCGTAGCTTCTAAAAGATGCAAAGAAGAACAGGGGTTTTCAGCATTCTAATAAAAAGGCTGCAGGAATCTACAGCATCATTTACTTCCTTTGCCTTACCAAGAATTAATAGTTAGTCTAAGCTCGAAGAGGACTCCACAGTAATCAGTAGAAGAATTTTTTATCCAAACAACCCAAAAAGCTCCCTATCATCTTAGAACGGGCTTTAGAACAACCAACCATAGTTAATACAATCGGAAGAAAATAGAAACTACTAAAATGATTACTAACTCTAAGATTGGGGTTAACAGCAGACACTTCTGGGCGACGTCGGAAACACATCGAGGAAGTCTTTAGTAACGCCGAAATGTCTGCTGATGCTGCTGAAATTGGGGTCAACTCATAAAATGATTTGGCACTACGTCATAAAGCAAACGCACAAAGAAAATGATTCGAAACTACGGAAAAATTATATTTTTTTGGCAAAAAGTCTCTCGTTAATAAACAATAAACCATAAATTTAACAAACCACTTATTGATACAGTAGTTTAATACTTTTGCATTAGTTTTAGGAAGTATAAATAGGTAAAACATTTGGCAGACAACGCAGTACAATTATTTAGAATTGACGGACATTATAAAAATGATAATAAGAAAAACAGAAGTAAATACAAACACAAAAATGTGAGTTTTTTTATATTTTAATACTGAAGTAATCATGCGAAAGCTTTAACATTCAATGAGGTACTTATGTAAAGATAAGGAAGGGAGAAGGAAAAATCTTGTTGAAAGATTCTGAAGTGGAAGAAGGTTAAAGCACATCTAGACAGTAAAGGAGGCAGAAAAGCCTATACAGTGATGATAGTTCTTTATCCAACCAATCTAGGAGATGAATACTCCAAAATCTAAGTTTTTGGTGCTCCAGCTGACGTATGGGAGTACACGCTAACTCTAAATAACTTGTAGAACTAAATCAACTGTTTAAAGACCAAATTGCAAGTTTCAAATTACGAAGAAAAAATATTTTAAATATTCTGAATATAAAGATACTAACGTAAAATTGACGTCACAACTATAGAGACCATGCAACCAGATATGGTCTTATAACTGATTTATTGTTTCAGTAAAGGAGCATAAAAGGTATATTAAATACTAGAAAGAAATATAATACTTGCGCATACCTCTATAGATGATCACACTATCAAAAATTGGCAAAAGGAAAGAAGTTGCACTCCCAAGAGATTTAAACGTGACAACAAGACACGAAATATAAGACATAATATTTGACAAAGAAAGATAACTAAAATCTGTAATAATGATAAAATATAAGGCAACGCGGAAGCTGCCTTCAAATCTTTGGGAAAAATAATTGCTAAAATAAAAACAAATTACAGAAAAAGAAAAGCTCATCAGAAGTGACTTGCTACACAGCATCAAGAAAAAAAATGTAATTAAGTAAAAAAAAATAAAGAGCAGAGTAATATATGTACAAAGGTAAAAAATTCCATAGAAAAAGAGATTAAAGAACAGAATATTGTAATTATAATAATTACGTGGTTAGAAAATTAGATAACACCTATAATAATCAGCAGCTTGTGATAAATTTTTACAAAAAAAAATACACGGTTACCCATGAAAGAGCTAGCGATATGTAGTTAGGCGGAAATACAAATGAAACGTATACACATCATTAGTATTTGAGTAAAGCGATGAAATAAAAATAGCAACAGGAAAAAATCACATACAAGAAGCCATATGAAACTGTCATAGATCTATAATCAACATAACAAGTTGAGAAATTCAGTTTACTAACAATTATTAAAATTTTAATTACAATTTTATTACCGTAAAAATAAAAATAATACAAAGCCTAATAGAAAATAATAGTATTATATAGGACATGGCAAAACTACCCTCCTTAACTTCAAAGTGGGGTTATGAAGCGAAGGATATTCCGAGGGTGGGAGAAGTAACTTCATTAAACACAAATAGTTGTGAAGTTTTACGTAAAGGGACACTTAGTAGATAATATGTCCTGAACAAACAAACAAGAAGCCTTTGTTAATAAAACATTCCGAACAATGGCTCTTGTAGTTGCCTAATGCTTTTAGGATGCGCCTTTGTTGTGGTTAAGAAACTTCAAAATATTGATTCTGCGTGAGAAATTTCCATTTTGCAATCTCCATTTCTCTTTACTTGTCTTCGCCAAGACCTTTGTTTTCACCCATTCAAGAGCTTTGTTGTACAGGAACTTTTAGAACATAATTAGCAAAGTTGCCTGGAAATGTATGGAAACACCTTGGAAAGTGTGCCACATGACGCAGTTATTTGCATCTCTACGTCTTTCGTCATTTATAATTTGAGTGATAACAAATCATGAGATATTCATGAAAGGCTTCTCAATAACGAACGTTGTTGGGTATGTTGTGAGTAAAATTGGGGCCACTGGCTCTTTCTTTTTTGAGAATGAAGGCCAATGTGTTAGTGTTACTTGCAACCAAATTTTTCTCACCGAATCTTGTGTACTCCAATTAAAAAACGTTTGGTTCCAACAAGAGGGAGCCAGAGCCCACACAGCAAGAGCTTCGCCCCGAATGTTATGTGAGGTTTTTTCTGTGCGTCTAATCTCTCAATTAGCTTGGCCAGCCTGATGTGTGACTTCTTTCTATCAAAATACTTCAACATATACTGGAGAAAGTAATGAAGAGCTTCGGAATGCGACTGCAGCAGTAAAAAACACTTACATTAAAATAAAACTTCCGGTTTTGTGGTTTTACTCTGTTAAGATATATTTTCTCTATTCAATTTTAAAAGGAGGGAGAGTTTTGTCTCGCCCTGCCGAAAAACAGCAAAAAATAAATTATAAACTCACCCTTCTTATTGACAAAATATCGGTTAGCCTTGCACAAAAACAAAAAATAAAAAGTAGGAACAACTAGATTATAATTTACAACATTTAAAATCAAATAAGAATCGTATAAAGTAGATGTAACCTTAAACAATCCCAATTAATTTAAAAAAACACGTTTAACAATAATACTTAATTGAAAGAAATATCCAAAAGCTATGCTTTGTGGGCCAAAGAACATTAAAGAGCAAATGATAAAGATATAATTGAACTTGCATCAGTAAATGATTAAGAAAAAAGCAAATATAACTATAGGTCACAATATTTTTTACAAATGTAGAAAATCCAATAATAATAGCAACGCCGTTTAAAACGAAAGCGTCTTGCAAATTAAGTTTGCATAAGAATCACAGAGACAACATTTTGGCACCATAAAATAATATTAGCTTTAAGCTGGTGAATAGGAAGCTTGTCTTACTTAATTGAGAAGCTTCAGTTAGTTAAATTTTGACATCTAACGAATAGATAAAGGGTCTAGTGAAGAAAAATATCCATTAGTTCGGAACTTTTTAAGCAAGAATCAAATTTTAACTGAGCTTGAGTATAATAACATAAAGAGTGGTTATATAAGAGATCATAGACCACATAAATAAATAAATTACGAAACAACAGATCTACTTAGTTGTATTTCTTACATTGCAATATAATAAAAAAGGCACTGTTAACAAAAACTTTCACGAAGACGGAGAAGAATAAATAAAGTTTACATTGCAAGCCACTAAAGGTTGTTTCAGATTAAAAGAGCTCACAACTAGTAAATTTCTAGATTAAGACAAAAGGGGTACTTCATATTCTCAAACGAAATTCTTAATGCTCATGACAATGTAGCAAAGAAGACTATCTTGCATGGCAATTTAGTTCTTGTACCAGTGGTGGTATTGTTTACCCCTTATTTTTTCTTCAACAATATAAAGCTCTCTTGTGCACTACAACGGCTGTAGACGTTAATATAATCAAAAGAGAAGAGCAAAAACTTTAACTTCACAACTTACTCTCATTACTGTTTTATATAGACAGAAAACGAAACAAAAACTATTTCTATAATGCAAAAAATAATTAAAAGACTAAACTTATCACTTATCAAAGCAAACAATTCAAACTTAAAAACTGCAACCGTCAATTTTTAAATTAATATTAATAGTCCTAAAAAAATCAAAAAAGAGCCGACTGGAAGATTGTAAATATTAAACCAATGAACAAAAAAAAGAGAAAAGATAGATAAATATAATTTGGTTATGCATTGTATAGCAATATCCTGAAAACTATTTACGCAATAATGCAAAAAGCAAAATCAGGTCCAACGTATAATATTGAAATATTAAAAATTACACATTACATTTGTGCTGGTACTACAAAGTAAACTTCAAAACCGTTTGTAGAGTTTTTTATAGACTTTGTTTTCTCTACATGAATGTTTTATAGATTATATGTTTATATAAATTTTTGTAATAACAAAACGAGAAGAGCGACCTACCTTCGTTTGTACCTCGGCGAAGCGAGCTGGTTGTCATGGAAGGAATGCCGCCTGTAGTCCCTGTGCTTCTTCTTCCGCAGCCCCTTGCCTTCGCTGTGATACGAAGGGTTGCTTCTGGAAATGGCAGTAGGCGACGCTTTCGGGGGGCTAGGCGCGGGAGCCGTCTTGTGCCCCATCCGAAGCTCTCTCAACCACTTGGTCAGCACGCTGCCAGTCCTGGAAGGAGCCCCGTCGGACTGATCCTTGGAGCTGGAATGATTTCAAGTGTCAGAGCTTACCACCAAAGAATATGAGCATAAATATACAATAACCAGTATTAATAAAAGTAATCGTGACAAAAATAACTAAAAAATTTCTGTTTAAGAAGAATTAACCGAGAATTTCTAAAAGGAAACAACAAAAATTCAGAATTTTGAAAGACAGCTTTATGTAAAATAAGAACCAGTAGCAGGCAATACTATATTTAAACTGTCGCTAAGTAACCTAAAGACACTTCGAAAAGCGCCACCTGGCATAGAGTACACGTAACCATTACGGTAAACCCTCTACGAGCAGTCGAACCTATTCAATGCGAGAGGTATACTACGGTGTAATAAAGCAATAAATTAACAAAAGCTCTAAATAGAAGAGGTGTTTACAATTGGTTCAAACGCTTTTGCGACGGGAAGGAAGAAAGAAAACCTTTGGAGAACATCATGAACTTGACAGCGTGATATTGCGATCGATTGGTATGAAGCCATTTGTTAACTGTTTCCAGAAGTTTTATGAATGTTGCCAAAAATGTGTTGTAAAGAACAATGTTTTTTGATACATTTTTTAAAACTTTTTAGGCACATCTATTGTGCTGCTCCTGTATGTCTCAAATGTGAACAAACGCGATGACCTTAATTTCAAAACAATAGTCCTAAAACAACTTTGACACACAAAATGGATAACGTTCTAGAAAAACTCTATAGCCATACAATAAAATGTATAAAAAAAGCTGATGGAATGGAAACATCATACAAAGTAGGCTGCGAACTTTTAAAACCCTTCGAGATACAGAACAGATATCATTCGACACATCTTCCAACTTTACTCCATTCTAAAAAAGGCATGAGCATCTAAGTGGTTTATACTGCCACCATAGATTTATAAGATTCATGAGTCAGGCGCTAAAAATATTTTTACAGCAAATTCTAAAACAAAACTTCAAGTATAGAGACTGGATTATCCAACAAAATATAACCCCTAGAGGTCAATTTTGATAAATCAAAGGAAATGGTGATAACAATAAAGAAGATTGTCAGTGTTAATACTCTGAACTATAATACACAAAAAAAATTACAAGAGGTATAAAATTCTGTTGAAAATTAAGCAAGCAAGAGTGGTGTCTGAAAACAAAATGTTTCAAATCATTTATCTTCTGGGTGTACAAATTCCAACTGAATTACATACGAACAGATAAAGATGGAACTGAATGATAAAAAACACATGTAGGTTAAAAGGGAACAAAAATGCGAGTGAGGTAAAAGTTTTCTTCATTTAAGTTTGCACAATAAGTGCAGATAAATAGTGACTAATGCCACGATTTCAAAGAACGTGCTATTGATATTGGAAATTGATGATTTGGCGATTATTTGGGACAAAAATTGCAATTAGCAAAAATTATTAAGTAACGCAACAAGCGATTTGATCGCAAGAGAAGTAATAAATTGGTTCGCGAATTAAAAGAGAGATCCATCGGGATTCTGAACGACCATGAGTGACCTGGCAAAAAAATGGGCAACTATCAGTTTAGCAGTACAGCACTACAAGTCTTTCTTTTTGAGGAACCAGCAAGAGTTGACTGAGAAAAACGAAATGGACAGGGAGTTAACGGCCTAAGCGTTACTGAACGGTATCGAGCACGACAGTGTTAGCTTTCTAGAACACTTTTTAGGTGAATAGAACTTCATTCAGGACAGAAAGATAAATCGCCAGAATAATCTTTGGATCTGTCAAGTTGCTTCTGAAGTGCACACCGTTATACATATAAAGCTTCCCGCCTCTGTGATTACCCTGGAGCTTGTAAATATCGAAATTTTTTAAGAAAGGCCTGAAGGTGACCACCGACAGATATATCAACGTGGTTGAGGTAGTTGTGCAGCTCTGGATAGAGAATAGAAAAAACCTAGGCATGATTATTCAACAGTTTGTATTACCACTGGTGCCTCAACTTGTGATCATCCTCCAGCTCCGATTCCAATCCCCTTGACTATTATGTCTGAAGCGTAGTCGAGGCAAAAGTGAATGTAGGACCAAGGGCAGCTTAAGGACCTCCACCATGGAGGTAAGTACACCTTTAGACAAGGAGGAAGTCGTGTTGGCCTACAGCTGGTTTAGGTCCCGACTTGAGAAGGGTTGATAGTGTTGTTTCAAAGGTTTCATATACGTAAATTTCATTTTTCTTGTGTTCTAATGTTATTTTCATTGTTTGTAAGTCTTTTTTTCAAGCCTTACTTCTTGAAGCAAAAACATTTGTGGCACACGAATTGCCCGTTAGAGCTGATGTTTCAGCATTAGAAGTTTTCAAAGCAGCCTTAAGTTTAGGACGTTTAAATTTGTTTTAAGTGCGCCTCAAAAAGAAGAACTAGCAAAATAACAGAAGATTCTGTAAACTCGCCTCTAGCAAAATGCGAAAATTGTTTCCCAAAGGAAAGTACTGCTAAGAACACAGGAAAAACAAGCATTATACATATAATAGACTTTATCGAACTTAAATCAGTCTGGGGTTTTCTTCTTGATAAAAGTGGCTTCCAACCGGTTTAGAACAACCTTCTGAAACTTGTGGCACTAGTTGGTAAAAGGATGTTGTGAAACCTGCAGCTGCAAAGCAGGGATAAGTAAACTGCAACAGTAGTGTGCACTATAAGCCTCCTAGACCACTACATTCATCCTTTTTTATATTTTCAGGAAAAAACAAAACCCATTTTCTCATTAAAGGCGTTACAAGCAGGTTCTACATTAATGTATAAGCATTCATTGTAAATTAAGGAAGGACCTCATTTCTTTATGGTTGACAACCACCTGTTGTATACAAGTTGAGAAGCTGCTACTTTCACAAAGGAGAACCATATCTAATTTGTAAGTCTACTTACACAGAGCAGCCTTTAGACAGAATTTTCTTTAAGTCTTTAAAGCATTTTACAACAATAATGTGAATGTTAACAATTTACCGTGTGACACGGTTGTGTTCCAAAGCTAGAAGTTGCTAGTATAGGTTTTAAGGCAACAATAATCTTTCCCATAAATGGGACACCTTGCCTACATTGACTTATAAGTATATAGCAAATGTAGTAATAAAATAAGAATTGGAAGGAGATGATCCGGAATTGATTCAACTTAATGATGATTTGCAATAAGAACTAAGACCTTAGTCGAGCCTTCAATTTTTTTAAATCTTCGTTACTCTTAAACTTAAAACTTCTTACGGAAAGACTTTTGTAGACCTCTTCCATGTGCAGAAAACCTGACTACGACGCCAAATGAGAACCAATTTGTGCAGTTTTACAAGAAAAAGGCAACAAAAAAAATGAACGTAAAAGAAAGCGCAATGAATAGCAACTAAGAAAAACAGAAGAAAAATGATAATGCTGTGGCAAGAACTTTATTAGAAAATTGATTTTCAGAAGAATCGATTACTTTCGGCAGATGCCACTGCTTTCCAAAAAGAAAACGCGCTCGTAGAAATTGAAGACTGTCATGGTATAAGTGCACAATGAGAACATGAATGCTCACTACTTTTTCAAATAAAATTATTAAGATAATTTTTTAAAACGTTGGGTGGCTTACGTTTAAGAACCATCGAACTCTTCTGCATGTTTAAATACCATTAGTTATCCTAGCGGCCCAACTAAATGCATGCCTTTTTTTGAAATGGTTGAAACGTTTGTTTGTTTTATTGTTAAAAGCTTACAAAAGGCGCGAGTACACACACCTCGCACCTCTCTTTACTGAGAAAAGGATTCTAAAGCCAAAACTGCGTACTTCTGTTCCCACCTACCCCGTATTGCGTAATTCTAACTAGAAAATAATACAGTTTATGGTATAGCGACTGTAACTTTTATGAATTGAGAGGTTAAGGCTTCATATGTTCGTCCTCACTTCCTGATTGTTACGTACCATCTCTGATATGAGGCGACTTAGCACTTTAACTCGGTGGTCTTTTGTGCTCCCTCAAATTGCCTTAGGGAAGTTCTATTCACAGCAGATTTTTTACGATGTTTTCGTGTATATGTGTTAATCCACCAAAAAAATGTGCTCTGCGACATAGTGCTAGACAGTCGAAGATTACGTATCAGATTGTATCTCTTCTTCATTATATAGCCTACCCATTCTGTGAAGATAGATGTTTTCTTACAAGTCCTACTATTTTTCTTATATTACGCGTCCTAAATGAACAATTAGTTCCTTCTTCAGTCTGTGTCTTTCAGTATTTTTTTTTCACTTTTATTCACTCCAGTATAACTGTTTCAATTGGATTGGCCCAGTTCCATTATTTTTAGGGCTTTACTAAAGTCATCTGATAGTAAGTCAGCTTGGAGCACTCTTAGACTCTTTGCTATTGCTAGCGCCAACCTGACTGGCAAGAATAAAGACAAATAGACACCTGAAGGTTGCTTTGTTTAACCCCACACATAGTTTAATGTTCTTTAGAGCTTTTAGAGAGGCTTCATCAATCAGGATGATCAACGTCTTGCCGTTCTGGGTGTTCAACAGCTCCAGCATCTCCCTCTGTGGTTTGGTGCTAAAGGTTTGGGAGCCACATAGGCGTCAGTCGCATTCAGTTTAAGTTTTTCACCTTAAGTTAGACTCCTTTCTTACAAATTGAGGTTAGGAGTCGTAGATATAAGCCGTGATTTAGTTTCTTTGTTCTGTTCCTTTATCGTACTGCGCACCTATGCTCTCTTGACCGGTTTGTATCTGCCCAGTTAACACTAACTGAACTTGGTTAGCTTCGATCTCTGTCAGTTTAGTCTTTGTGTAATCCTGGTTCTTTTAAACACATCGTAACAGGTTTTTTTATCTCTTCTTTGTCCTTTTTAGCAGTGCAGACTTCATTTAGAGTTGGATTGCTTCCGTCTAACCTCTGCTTTTTCACGGAAGTATTCTAGAGATCTCATCTAAGTTTGGAGCTAAGGTGGGTTTCATATTTGGACGCTGTTATTTGGAGCGTATTGGTTCCCTCAAGGCTTTCGTCCTTTCAATAGCAGCCTTTCCTCTTTACGCGTCGGATGGTCGCTTGGTTGTTTCCGTTACATATGCCAAGCACCGCGCCTTGGTCGACCGCATTATTACCCCTTCTTCGAACTGAACGCAGGTTATTCAATTACTTTTAGTGACTGAGTAGACTAGCCCGATCCTTAGTTACACTGATGCCTAGTGCAGTTTATCAATAAAAGAAAAATTATAGGACAAAAATCGAAAAGCATCTTTCATGAGTTAAATTATTTGATAAAAATCTTGAAAACAAGAAGTAAAAACTCAAAAACGTTTGAAAGTAAATTAAAATGCACTAATTAGTTATCTTCAAGCTGTTGTGGTAGGTGATGTTAGAGACCAAATAAAAAGGCGAGATAGGGGACAAGTAATTACTACTGTAACACTTGATGAAGATGAAGAACGAAATAAACCAATCAAAAGCAATTTCGACTTAATAAGGGTACCGATGTAAATTTAAAGTATGATGAATAGTGGATCGGGCACAGAAAATAGATCTGTCCGTTTGGTGGATGCGGCCAGAACAGCAGCGCTGCATAATTTCAGGCAATAAATCAAAAATCGCCGCCGCGCACTTAAGCAGATGCAACTCGATGCGAGGCTGTCGCAATGAGATATCCCATGCTCGTCCGCTCCACGACAATTACATCAATACACATGTCAAAACACCGGGGCACGTCGCAAAAATCGCGAACAAGGACATGATCGTCAGGATGCACGCGGCATTAATATTGCAATGTCAATCAGCGGGCTGCCCGAGCGCGGGAACTGCGATTATGTAAAGCAGAGGAGCAGAATGGATGCAGCACGACGCACTGGCGCGGGCATAAATCGGCGCATATCAACGCCGGCATGCAAATTCCGCCTAATGAATGTTATCGGCTAATTTGAATTCGCATCGCGCGCTAATGCGATCTCTCGAATCTACCCGAGTTGCGCTGCTGATGTTATAATCTACCTGTGCGGAGTCGGCCGGGTGTAAAATGGAATTTTCAGAAAAGGCAGTGTTCAGATGAAATTGCACGAAGCTCTGAATGATTGATTCTAAGCGAGTGAAAAAGGCAGCATGGCGTGAAATCTAGGCTAAATTGCATCCAGCTGCTTTCAGCCACTGCGGTTATGTGTAAATAGGTGTTGTCATTTATGTTTCTGATGTTGGAAGTGAACGATCAGATAGGTGCTGCAATATTTGTGTTATTTATTGCTGCCGAGAAATGAGGGTTTGTAGCACATCCACGGCTTTCAACGTTTTACATCATTTATGTGGCTGCGAATCTGCCACGGACGTCTTGCTGTAGCAAAACATAAAAAAACGTCTGCACCTGCAACATTTTAATTGTAATTAACCTGTTTATCATAACTTTTAATCGATCGCCAATGAAAATTTCAGCCAATAATAATGAAGCTTTTAACGTTGGAAAATGTTAAAATATCAAAACTGCGTCGATGGTTTGGTGGAGATAAGCCAGGTATTTGCCTACAGGACGAAGCGTGGTCGGAAATGTAACACACGCGTTGAGCTCGCACTAATAATATCGAGACGAGCTAATGAAAGTTTACTAAAGGTAATTGGTGACTAATAATTTACGAAAATTCACTAATATGGGTATTACTTATGAAAGCATAAATTGAAAACACGTTAGAATACCTCGCCTCCCTACACAAATTGAAATTTCTTTAATGCTCTTCATGAGACTATTAAACTACCGAGTCTGAACAGAAAATGAGCATAAACCAACCAAAGCCATAATAAAGCTGTGTTTTGGGATCACAAAATGAGAGAAATTGAACTTAAACCAAATTAGGGTACTGACCTTGCAGCTTTTGCTCCTTAAAAGTGCATCGAGTAGAAACAAAAGTGAGGTCAAAAAATGGCCAATTTTTGTTAGATCAAATGTATCGTCTATATATGTCGTTACCTTCATGATGGAGGTTTTCAAGCTGTTCTTGGTGTCTTGATGCTTCTGATTGACCTTCGCCTCGACCACGCCCACATGTAGTCGAGAGATTGCAATTGAGGTTGAAGAGTAGCTACAAGTCTTGTGGCTAGAATACGTACTCCTATTCAGTCACCACCTTTATCCGGGACTTGACAACTATCTCCAGCACGTTAATATAGCTGTCAGCGATTGCCTTCAGCCCTATCTTAAAGAAGTGGAGCGCCAACACTATTACAGAGGCAAGAAACTTCGGCATATCTTTCTGTTCTAGATGAAATTTGTTTCGCCCGAAGAGTCTCAGAAAGCCTGCGCTGTCGCGTTGACGTAGTTCAGCAGTGCTTGAGCTCTTAACTTGCTGTCTATCTTGTTTTTCTGAATCAGGCGTTGGCGGCTCCTCAGGACGAAAAACTTGTAGTGCAGGTTCTGGTGCACTATTAGACTGATCGTCGTCTATTTTTTCATCAGGTCTTCATCGATCTTCGCTTTCAATGAGCTGATAAATTTATCACTCCTCTTGCGATCAGATCGCTTGGGTCAGTTGCCCTGTCAGCAGTTGCCTCCTTCTGGTGGTTAAATACTCCATAAACTTGTGTCTTCTTGTAGCCAAACCATGCAATAATTTTACAGAATTTGAATATAGCAGCTTTCCGGTCGTATTCCCGGCTAATTTTGTCGGCAATCGTAGGTTGTTGATTATATGAGGATAACTTGTAGTGTTAATCTAATAGGAAATTCTGCATGGGTATAAAACGGCCTTTCGGCTTTCCTATAATGCAATTCAAAAAAGTTTAGATTTACTTCGACGACTCAGTACAATAAAAATTTTGTTTAAATTTGGTTTAGTTCGGCTCGCGCACTGAAGCATAATAGAGATGTGTAGCCAATTATACATGCGCTATCGCAACGGCGAAGCCGCAGCCTTGCTTAAGGTCAGCCGTATTCATTTATCGTTTTAATTAATTTAAATTTATTATTAAAAATCAGTGCAGAGTGCAGTAAGTGTTAATTGACACTGCTGGCCGTAACGCCAGCGATAACACTCACAGAACTACTTAGAGTGGCGAACGCCACATTATTAACATGAAAAACAAAAATCGCAGGAACCACTTCCAATATTCTTTAACGAACTTGAGCCAGCTGAGAAGATATTTAACGTTCGATAGCTGGAAAACACAGTTGTCAGTTCTAAATCCCCAAGAAAAAACATAGAAATAATACAAAGTGCAAGATCTCAAAATTATGGACATACTCGAACGTACTGCAAGAGTCCGCAATACTAAGATATATTGCACCACAACCAGCGACAGTAAGGCCACATGCGCACTTTGCGAGAGAGCACATCTGGCTAATTACAAGGGCCGCTCAGTTTACCAAGAATTGCAAAAAAATTCAGCCAAGTAATCAACCATCAACTCGAAGACCCTTTCACCTTCAACCAACCAACAAAATTTTCTATATCTAAATTGTCAAGACCTTTTCTAACAACTCCCTAACTAACTGCAATCATCCAACCTACTCACACAAAGCCTCAAACCAACTCTACCCAAACCAACAATTATTTTAGGAATTTAAAAACCTCTTTTATCAGATCCCTCACCAAAACAGCATAATCTTAAATATCTGCAATACTATCATTACCAAATTAACTCACTAATGGTCCACTTTCTTCGAGTAGCTTTGTGGAATGCCAATAGACTACAATATAAAAATCTTAAAATTGAAAATTGAGTCATTTCGCTAACAGATCGTACATAAAAATACTCTACTACTCTGTGTATCACACAAAACACCCTGGTAGTACTGCACACGGTGATTTAGCAACATTTATTCGCAATTATATTACCCATTCTGAACCTAAATACAAAACAGAATTCTTATAAACTGCGACAGTCCAGGCTGAAAAGCCCACAACTCCATTATTAATTTCGGCTATTCACTGTCCTCCAAGACACAATTTGACTCACCAAATGTTCCAACCATTTTTTGGCACACTAGCAAGTGGAGATTTTAACCCCGAACATACCATTGGAGAGCCTGTTTAACAACAACAAAAGGCAGATAATCAACTGGGAGTCCTACTTATTGGCCATCTGATCAAGACAAAGCCTCATTTTCTGGACTTTATCACCAAAGGACATCCCTCAAATTACATGGATGTCACTTGAAATTATGATCTTATGTCTGATCATTCCCCGATAATAGCCACAATTAGCACAAGCATTATCTGCAAAACACCCAACCTTTCAATTAGTAATAGGAAGACCGACTGGTATACCTTCAAGATTTACATGGAGCAAGATCTCAACAGTAATGTAAGCCTAAAACCCTCAGAAGTCTTAAAATATGCTACAAACAGACATTAAAATCCACCGTCCCACGTTCCTAATGAAATTATGGAAATCGTAGAGGAGAAAAGAAAAGTAAAGGCACATTGGCAACGTACATATAGTGTTGAAGATAAGAGAAGGTTAAATCAACTAAACTTGAAAGTAAATTAAAAGCAATCACAAACTGTTAGCGATAATTCAAATTCATAACTACGATCTGTCAAAGAAGAAGCAGAAGCATTTGCAAACCACTTAGAAGGCGTTTTTCAGCTAAATGCTGATGAAGTGGATGAGAAAATTAGAGAAGAACTACAACCGCCACTTTAAATGTTATTATTAATACGTAATATCAACTTTCAAGAAATCGAACACAAGACACAATGGTTAAGAAACAAAAAAGATTCAGGTTATGACCCCCTAACAGCAACCGTACTCAAACAGTTACCTGAACATGGACTACAATTTCTTCAAATTCTCTTTAACAGAATTTTAAGTCTGACCTACGGGCCGCTACAATTAAAATTTACACAGATAATTCTTACTCCTAAACCTGGAAAATTTTCCAATAAAATAACTTTCTATTGTCCAATCAACCTCCTGTTATTGGTGTTACAGTTGCTCGAGAAAGTAGTTGGTGTGGCGGCCTTTTCGCCCTTGAACCGCTTTATATCGCGGCGGCATGCGGACCTTTTGATATCGGCTACGTTTTGCCGTCGCACACACAAACGGCGTGGGCTTTAGCCCCGCAAGCATTCATGCCCCGCAGCGCGGCCACTAAGGTCGTGTCTTAACCCGCATACATCAAATTCATATTCGCATCCCCGCATACATTTAGATTCATGCCCCGCGGCTCGGCCACTAAGGTCGTGTCTTACCCCGCATTCATTCATTTCATGCCCCGCAGCGTGGCCACTAAGGTCGTGTCTTAGTCCGCATAAATTCATATTCGCATCCCCGCATTCATTCACATTCATGCCCCGCAGCTCGGCCACTAAGGTCGTGTCTTAGTCCGCATAAATTCATATTCGCATATCCGCATACATTCAGATTCACGCATATTCGCATCCCCGCATACATTCATATTCATGCATCGCAGCTCGGCCACTAAGGTCGTGTCTCAGTCCGCATAAATTCGCATTTCGCATCCCCGCAAATATTCACGCATCGCAGCTCGGCCAATTTGGTCGTGTCTAAACATCCCGAAGATACCAGATCCGCAACGCAGAGGTGGCTAGCTTGGAATCGCCGACGAAGCCGAAGCCAAAGCCGATTCAGGTGAGCGATTTGGCAATTCTTTGGTTGATATCGGTAGCCGCCCCCATCCGCTAACGCGACGGCCGTTTAAGGGACGATCGGTGTGTAGCTGCCCAAGAGAACTACTTTGAAGGGGATAACATTGCTGTTTGAAAAAAAAACCTTGGTAAATAACAAATCAGTCTCATTACTTTTCTGTCACACCTCGTAGATAGTAGATTCATGTGAAAAACTCATATTGTTAAGAAATGCAAAAACGTAGATTTAAAGTTGAAAAAACTGTATTGGCTCTTTGGAAGACTCCTCATTATCATTAGTCAACAAAGTACTGTTATACAAGTCGATAATATGACTCACATGAGCATATGGTTATCAGCTGCGTGACTGTGCAAGACAATTAAACATTTAGCGATTCCAGTCAAAAACCTTTTGCAGTATGACAGCAGTTTCTTGGTATGTGACTAACTAAACCATTCATATGGACTTTAACATCTCTTCTGCAAGAGTGTCAGTATTCTGTAAAGTACAACACTTTACTTTAACGAACTTGTGGCACCTCTCACAGAAAACAACCCACCCCCTTCCCCAGACGCATTCAGAAGTCGCCAAAAAAAATTATAGACCAACTGCAGTTTGACTTCACTGGAAGGCCTTCTACTAACATCTTAATATGCCATACCATAAGCTCATAAAATGTACTACTGTTCTGATTGCTTATTAAATATTGATCAAATAAAAAAAAATGATGTACTTAAATATATGTTATCAAAAGCTCGTTTTTACCTCGCTTACTCTATTTATATTTTTAATTTTTATTTGTTTTAGATGTATCTATATTATTGAGTTCTCTCTGAACTTTGTAGAGGCTAAACTAAGTAGCAAATCCAATAAAATTTAGTTTTAGTATGATTAAATGTTAATTAAAGCAACGGCATAATTATCGCATAAATAAGTTTTTCTCATGGTTGATAACCCAGTATTGAAAATAAATGCAGCAAAATACTGGAAGCATCGCATCAAACGCGAAAATGTTAAGAAATATAAAACGTTATCAAATCGTCTATTTTGGAATAAATAAATTAGCCCGCCATTGCCTAACGTTAGCAATATCAGAATTTGTTACTTTAAATGCAAATTTTCGCCGTTTGCATTATAATTCGACTAAATAAAGTTGAGCTAACAAGAAGTGTTTTTATAAGCAAACAGAAATAAATAATTTTAGTAGCGTAATGTGAGAATAAACTGCGAAAATATGCTAATTCCGCTGCAATTTAAAGACAACTCTAGCTTTTCGCAGCCGCGGTTAAAACCGGCAAAATGTGTAACTTGAAATATTTAATTCGTTGCTCCTTTCTGCGTCTTAATTTTTTTAATGGGGCCGAGTTCCCGCATCGAATATTTAAAAACGCGGTATTTATGGCCGACGCCGTTTGGACGATTCCCGTGATGGCTCTCCGGACCGCGGCAAAAAGCCGTTTTGCAACGAACGGGGTAACATTATATAACTGACGTTATTAGAACTGGTTGATTTCGTACCCGCAGCCTCCGATGTTTACACGATGCATTTTCTATGTTAATTTTATTGCTAATTTTGTTCCGAACTGTAAATTTCGCGCTCCCGACGTTTATCGCCTCAAACTTAGTTATTAACACCGAAACTATTAAAGCTGGGTGATTTTTATTAGCTTCGAGAGCTGCACCTCCAGGCACCTAATTATTATTTAGAGTTTTCTATGTAACACTAACGAATCGTCTTTTAAATAAATTATAACTAAACATTAATTAAATAAAGTCTGACTTCACCCAGCATTGCAATTGCGTGGTGATTTCAACGCTGAGTTAAGTTGCGTACCGTTTATGTAAATTATGTTTTTAAAATAGTACTACTCAGCGTGCACTCGTAATTAGAGAGTGGAAACCCGGATCGCCGCATTTTCTCCAAAGGCAGGCAGAGGACCGCGACGACCTTTCCTCTCAAATAATGTGCGGCAAGGAGAGCACAATTCGGTGAAAGCGGCCGCGGACGCGGAGTCTCCGGCTAAATTTCGGTTTTTAACAACTTCCAGCTGTCAGAGCTAAAGAGCGGGCTCAGGAAAGAATAATAAACTTTTATGGATCGGTTGTTCCGATAAGATTCAGAAGAAGCGCGCTGATCAAGATCCTTTCCAAAGGGAAGCACAATCGGAAATTTAGAAGCGACTCGACTCCTAATTTGCGGTACTTAATGATAAATTGGCTTTAACGGGCGACACAGATGACCAAACGCCTTACTGCGTAAATTTTTAACTTGCATTAAACATAGCATAATATGAAAAAACTTAAAATGTTAAAAAGCACTTATTTTCATTTTACTTCGGCATTTTTAGACTACAATGCATAAAATTAAATATGAGGTTTGAGGATAACACCAATTCGTGGTAGAGAACCACTTAAAGATTAAGAAAAATCTGGAAAACTACTAAAAACCCTACAATCAAAGCTAAGCTCAATCAAGCTACCCAAGACTTGAGGAGTCTACTAACCAACTTTAGAAACCAAGAAATATAGAAATAACTAACTAACCTAATCTCAACAAAAGCCAATCATTTCTCTTTATGGAAGGCTACTAGAAAATTCAAAGAACCAAAAACAATAGTCCTAACAATTAGAAAATGTGGTGATGGTACCAAAACCTGGAAAAATCCAGATGTAACTTCATACCACCCCATTAGCTTACTGCTTGTTATATCCAAAGTTTCTAAAAAAAATTCTATCACAGAAAGCCAATCCTTGAATAAAGAAATATCATACCGAACCACCAGTTTAGTTTTCTAGAAGGCTATGGCACAATAAAGCAAGTACATAGAGTAACACCGAAAATCAACCACAATTTATACCTAAAAAGATATTTCTCATCAGTGCTTAGTATTATACATGAATCTATTATATAAAATTAAAAAAGTTCTTCCAGTAGAATATAACAAATTAATTAAAACAATGTTTCCAGACCGAGTTTAATCACGTTCAATCAAATAATCAATTAGTTCAAGCAAGAGTGCCTCAGTTATCACAGGTCTATTTACAGCGCTTCAAAAACTAGTAGCTACGTAAGCAGATAAAACTGCAGCATTACTGTCACACACCAATTTACATACCGCGTCGAAAACACTGCATAGAAACCTAAAAAAATTGAGAACTGGCTGCAACTAGGGTGAATACAAGTCAATTAAACGAAGTCGACCTACGTAACTTGCACACAAAGAAAATAAATCTGCCCTTAAGTAACACTAAGCGCCACACCAAACCAACAAAATGGCAGCGCAAAGTCTCTAGAGATTTACCTAAACCGGCGCTTAACCTAAGACCTATATAATGAAAAAAATTGCAGCTTGGTTTAAAGTTTTGACAAATGTCTTGGTTATTGGAAAGGAGATCTCACCTATCACTAAGAAGCAAATTGCTCCTCATAAAGCCAGTTTGGACGTACGGAACCCAAATCTAGAGGACTGCTAGCGTATCCAACTTGGAAATACTACAGTAATTCCAAAATAAAATATATTCCCAACTGGCTTCTTCAGCACGACATCCCGATACCGACAAACATGCGGGAAGCCGAACGTGCTAGTATATCGTAAGATCATAAGGATAAATCCAAATTATAAAAGAAAATTCTGATCAAATCTAGAAGTTTTTTTGAATCCTTTTTAGACTCCCGAGCTAGAAAATCGGATAATCTTAATTCACCCACAATATAAATATACGGCGCTGCTGCTTAGAGAGTGGGAACAAAACATAGGAGCAGTGCGACCATGAATCAAAATTTGCAGTCTCTTTTAATACAAATCTTAACTCTCTGCAAATTTGTTGATACAAGAAAGAAATTTGTTAAAAGATAGATTGTTGAACTGAGAAAAGTAGAGCGTTCTGTCGAATTAACCACCACCTGAATGTTGACAACTAGAAGAGAGCATCGGATAGATGCAAGCACAACCTTTAGTTTTTCTTTTTACCACCCAGAGACTAGTGACATGTAAAAGATAATCCTAGAAAACCTAACATTGCCTTGGAAATGAAGATATCTTTAGTGACAAATTCAGATCAGGAACCAGAACCATAGCAAGGTTTCAACGTGCCACTTTCCCGAATACTACCCGCCTATGTATAACATTGGTTCTCTAAAACTGCCTTTGCGCTGCACCTTTCATTCACTCGCCCGGACTCTTACAATAAAACGTGTGTGAAGTTATCTAGGATGACAGCGACCCCTGGAGTGACAGTTATAACAATTATGGGATAATCTTCCACGGGATAGAAACTGCATAGCCGCATTCACCTTGCGGATAGCGCAACAATGTCTCAAATTTGCCAAAATAGACAGTCTAAGTAGGCTTGATGCACGTAAATAGATATTTTATCATCATTTTCATTGCTTTAGATTTAGTAAGGTAGCCATCCTCTAGCACTTTTCTCACCTCATTAAATGAGAAGTCATTCCCTCACAGAAATTTTCAAAGATTCTGAACAACTGTATTTTAAAATAGAAAAAGTAAACATCCATATAGAGTACTGCACTGTCAAGCTTCATATAAAAAATTGTTATTAAAATTGCAAAATTGTAATAAACAAGTTAGGCACTTTTGATAATTTAAAAAAGACATCTATCGAGGTGGTTGCCTTGGCGCCAAAAATGTTTTGATTACTCAGCATTAGGTATCAGTTGACATCTTTGAGTATCTTATATGGAGGGAACTTGGTGTCCGAAAAAGCGTTCATTCGAAGAGTCAATCCATTTCTCTCGCACAAACTCATATAAGCATATTGATGTACAAAACTACCGGCAACGACTACGCGACACCCACTGAACGCATGCGCACTAAGGTGACGAAGGAAAGAAGACGTGCGAGAAAAAGATGGATAAAGTTTTCGTTTGCATCAAGTATACGATCTGTTCCCTCTATATAAAATACTCAAAGGTGGACATCTAAAGCAAACTGTAGAACGTATTGTTTGGAGAGTTGTTTTGCTTCCCTGGCCAAATGCAATTTGTTTATTGTAAAGACCTCTTAATGAATTTCAGACCTCGCTCCATAACTTCAAAGGAAAGTTATAAAGCGAAGGGTGGTCTGAGGCTGACAGAAGCAAATTCATTGCAAGTAATCAGAAAGTTTTGCTTAGAAGAGCATTTTTTTTGTTGAGATCCATTTAATCCGTCTCCGATGACACTTTTCTCATTATCTTTACGATACTTTTTGTAGTACCTTTGTTCCTTGTACTAGTCTGTACAAGTCCCTTAATAAAGAGTTGGTGTACTGTTCCAGATCCATTAATGGTTTTTCATCAATAGATTGCCTTCTGAGTTAAAGCCTCACACTTGCACAAAATATGGCTGTGCTCTCTGTTTCCTTGTCACATTGTCTTTAACTCAGTCTTATTTTGTTGAGATATCCTTTGAGAAAATAATGTGAGAAGACCTATAATAGTTCTTAGCTTTGTGAGAGGTCCTTAGTAGTCAACATGCCGTGGATGAACGAATCTTTTGCTGTCGAAGTGTACGTTCTAAACCCTGTTGTAGTCGCACAACTTGCTTTTAGGGTACGCTTTCGACTTGCGCCTAAGGACTCCATTTCAACAAGTTCAACAGTTACAGCCCATACACTAAAAGCTTTGCTTCACTTGCTGCATGGGATTTTTCCTGGGCGCTTAATCTCCCAACGCGGTAACGTCGGTTAGCCAGCCCGCTTACCGAATCTAACCCCGTATGATTCCTTTTTATAGGAATATCTCAATGGTAAGGTTCACAAACCCTATAAAATGCAATACGTTAACAAATCGGGCGTATTCCTCAGCAGGCGTTAAAAAGAGTAATAAAGAACTTTAAAATACGATTACAACAGTGCACAGCAAATGAGAGACACCATTCGATCAACATTTTCTTTAAAACGCATTGAAATAAAACTTCCAGTTCTTCGAGTTACTCTATAAAAATAATTTTTTTATACCTTCTACTTATTTCTTTATTCAACCTGAAAAGATAGATTTTGACACGATCTCTGTTATCATATTCTGTACTAGAAAGAATAGTTAAGGACCTTTGAAAAAGACGTAGAGAAAAAGTCAAGAACGTGAAAAAATTGTTAAACGATAGGACCGATAGCTTGTTAACATTTATTTATTAGCGTATTACCAATAAAACCATAAACACTATGGTGAGACTCTGCGGTCCCGCACGGGGCAAAACCTATGAACTGAGGAGTTGAGGCTTTTGACGGATAATATGCCAAGCACCGTACTTTTTTCGAAATGTGCTCAGGTACTCATTTGTTTTTAGAGACTAAATATAGGCCACCCGCCAGGCATCTGAGCCCAAGAATAGATCTGCTTAAACCGCGCGGTAACACTGACGTACTTTTTGTCATTTTAGGTCAATAACAATAATGATTTATATGTTTAGGTTACAAAATTGTCCATCTTGGATTTAATTGTTGATTGGCATCACAATTTGTTTTATTGTTGTTCTCTTTCTTTTTATCAGCTCTAACTAAGGTTACCTACTCAATTTTGCTTTAATTATACCCTGTAGAAGTCTATATTCTCAACAAAATCGTAAATGGCCCGAAGTGATTCCCGTAATTGCTGCGTGGGGTTTTAAACTGTAGTAAACTCTGAAAGGTTAACAGTGAAACAATCACTCTTAAGACTACCACTTTCTAGGGTTTGATAGCGACGTTCATAGAATGTTGGTGTTGTAATTTGCAACAGTAACGTTTCTTAAGAGTTTTCAATGCTTTAGTGCCTCTAACCTTAACGTTAACATTAATAAAACTCAGCGTTTCAGGAATTGTAATGTTTCCTTCAAATTAGTATCAATTTCTTAAAATTTTTAACTGTTGCAGTCACACCAAGTCAAGACATATATTGCGTGCAACATCCCACAGTGTTAAATTGCTTCAGTTAGAGATAAAACACTTTAGAGTTCCCTCTATAAACAATAAAAATAGCACATAAATCCCTTAGCCGTTTCCTTCTGAAGAAAATAAAAGGGACAGCCAAATTTGATGTAGAATCTAAATCCGCGATCAGAAATTCAATAAAACCAGTGCAAGTGGCATAAAAAATAGCCCCTTTCACATTTATATGCCAGTGGCTACATTTAAGTGGGGGAGAAGGTAGGGCTTGTACTTCTTACAAGGCTCAGAGCGCCTCAACGCACACCGCTCGAAAGCTTTACCATCTCATGTATAGAAGTATACTTTAACAAGGCCGCTTTATCTAGTTAGTTATCCAAACATTCTGTTATATAAATATTATCTTACACAACCGTACGTTTCCCAGGGACAATATATTTCTGAGTTAAATGATATTTAGAAACAGAAAAAAGTAACCGAAAGTAACGTAAAAACTGCCTAAAATTGTTAAATGCACCAATGTGAACTTAAAAAAGCAAATATTTTGTAACAAATTTTAGTTACATATAAAAAAACATTCTCCCATCTTATAACTTTGGAATGATCCAAATTCATATTGCCAATTTTGAAGTATTACCTCATTCCAGTTTATCATAGACTCGTGAAAATTTTACTAGTTCACTAACTGTAAATGTTACATCGGTGATTGCTGGTGACAAACAAATATAATCTCCCTCTTTTTAAACCATAGTTTTCTACCGCTCAGGTAGCATAGTAACCTCTTTAAAGAGACCACTTTGAGAACTTCAAATATCGCTTTATTAATTGCTTCGACCACCAAATCCCAATTTTCGTAGCAAATCGCAGATATGCGAGCTTTCAAAGGCGTATATCAGTTGAAGTCGCGGGGACGCACAATTATAGGGGACTTTATACCTTTTCTTTCCACCCATTCCAGGATATAAGTCTCAAGAAATGACTTATAGACCCCTTTAGTAACGTTAGTCTTCTCTTCGTGGAGCGATTTCATTAGAATCAACGTCCTCTTCCTCTTTCTGAATTCTTGCTTTGGCTCTCGTTGAGTGGTCTCAATCTTCTCCTAGCCATTAAGCCAACTTTTTAGATAAGGATCGGTAGAAAGACACCCAACGTTCATCTGTGGCGAAGACCACTTCAATAACTGACATCAACGGTTGTACCGAAGGAGGTTATCATAGCATATATCAATTGTAGCTTGCCTTTCGTAAAAAACAAGTTTTCCAATTTTTTTGGCCAGGCACAAATCCTATCACAATCCTCCAAAGACTAGTTTTGTAAAAATAAATGTCTACGGCCAGCTCGGCCACTGACTTCGATCTTATTTCGGCCACACGCGTTTTGATTAGTCACGTGATAAACCTCTGCTCTGGTCTCTTTAACTACAGTACGCTATTTGTTCATCTCGGTCACCTATTTTTCAGAGTGTGGATGGAGAATGGCCTTGATGGCGTACTTGTTTGCAGAAACTCATGAATGTCTCCTGATGACCGTTCGATTTTGATGAAAAATTACTGATCTTTTTGTCACATTTTGATCACTTCGATTGTGTTTACTTCCTAAGAAATACGAGTTCACACGTGCCAAGTTTCAGCTCGCTAAATCGTTCATGAGCAAGGTCATAATTTGCGAGTCCATCTTAAATTGGAACGCGGTAATATATTTAAACAGAAACGTTTTAAAATATTAATTTGAGAACAAGCCAAAAAATAGCACGCCACGCAAATGACAACAAAAATGAAAACAGCAAAACCCAAATTAAGCCAATTCCGTCGCAAAATTCGCCCAGTCGCCCAGTTTCTGCCCGGCGAAGTTAAAATCTGCATCCTGTTATAGTTTTTCGCCGTTCTGTAACACGAACTTTTTCAAGAATGTCTTCAGATTCCAATCTAAAGCAGACATCTCGCCGAACAGGATACGTTCGTTCGCAGGTGCATTGTAGTGCAGCTAAAATATCGAACGCCGCCGTTTTTGCGGAAGATTAGACGGACCCGGCCGCTAATGACGGGACCACCGGCATGCTGCGGGCCGCGCTGTTCGGCAAATTAGCGGAGCCCGAAACAGCGCCGCTGGCGCAAATTGGGCCAATAAGCGCAAGGTCTCTCCTCCGGGGAATGTTAATGAGGCCCGCCGCAAATTTGCAAGTTGCAAGGCGGGAAGAAGCCGGCTGTTCATGCAACGGGCGGGTGACAAATGAGCCGTTCGAGGGGAAACTTTCCCGCAAACTGTCACAAAGTTGAAAGCGAACGTGAATAACGAGGCAGCCGTGCGGCGACCTTGGTGCCCCGGTCCTTTGTTCTGGTCTTTGTTGCAATCTCGCTTTTCTCCGATATTCAATTTTGCTAGCTCATGCTTATTTACATATCGGCTTTTTATTGTCGTGATTATGATGAGACCAAAGCTAATGCCAAGACCGAAACCTTTTTGCAGTTTTGCCATTCCTTTAGCAGCTGAAAAATCAGAAACGCGTAAATCACGTTATGAGCGCAAGCTTTATTTACACCCGTTTCAGATAAACCAAGATAAGGAAAGCTTTGTTATTATGAGCAATATAAAATGGCGACGCATTATAAATTTATCGATAAAGCCGTTAGTGCTTTTACAAGCAGTAAAATAAATAATACCTAGTAAAACACGAGATTTGTTATCAGGAACGTAACATTTTACACTCTGATATAGTAGGGTTCTCTGAAGGGCATAAAGCGCACATTAAGCGTGGTAATATTTTATGGCACGCTCGATCTGAAGCTTTTTAAACTGCAAAGTAACAAACCCGCGATAAAAACCAAAACCATTTTTGTAGCACAATTTGTGTAAGAAATTCAACTGGATGATTTCAAAAATTCGTGCTCCATTTGAAGATTCAGAAAAGTCCTTGAACCACCAGTTGTCCGAAAAGTTCGTGCCGATTACTGAGCAAAATTTTTATGTGTCGAGTCAATTATGTACCCACCATTTTGTTTAACTTTTCTATCTTTCATGCAACTTAAAGATCCATCTTTCCAGAACTTCTTGTGTTTCTGGGTGAAAACTTTCAAGTTGGTTTTTATGGCTTCCAAAGAAATAATAACAAAGAAATAAAAATCTAAAAGTGCATATATCTGGTCACAATAGGGGCAGTTGCAAGTAGTACTAATTTAAATTTATCAACTGGTCGTTTGGTGGAAGCTTATAATAGAAGATTCCTTGCCAATCCCACCAGATACAAAGCATAGCTTTGGGGGTAGCTAATTATATTTTTTTTCGTTTATCCTTTTTCTTTTTCGGTTAACACTATTGGATATGATCCATTTTTAATCACTAATAGTTTCAAACTCACTTTTTGAAGCTTAGTATTTTCCTGAGCGCGGTTGACTTCATAAAATCATCAAAATTTAGAAACGCCGTGCGCATCTCAACATTTAAATTGCATACCTGTTTGAAACTCTCCCTTTAAATTACGTTTCATCTGATGTAATCACAGAACGGTTTTCCTGGGGCAAACTAATGAGATATACAAAACATTAAAACGGGGCTGCAACAACGTCCTTGTAGCGGTGAAAGCATCAATATTTTTTCGTCATGACTGAGTGACTTAACGAAGCCGCGCATCCTTCATGATAGTCTTGCTGCATGGCTGGCCAAATTTGCGCTCTCCATGACAGGCTTGCTGCTTGATGAAGCCTGGTGGCCTTATTGAATGACAAAATCCCGTGTGTGTCGTGACGAATGTATTTCTTGGTGAAACCCTTGCATCCTTCATAACCTCTCTGCTATATTTCAAAGCCCCGCATTTTCCATAACGACTCTCTTGTTGAATCCCTGCATTATCCGTGATTGTTTTGCTGTTTGGCTATGTCTCGTGTCTTCGATGGTGACCGTGTTTTCTGCCAAAGTATTGCGTTCTCCATGATGACTCTGCTGCTTGGCAAAACCCCATGGCGACCGCATTGCCTAGCTAAGTCCTCCGTTATTCATAAAAGCCTTGCTGCTTGGCAAAGCCCCACGTCCCCCTAATGTCAAAGCCCTGCATTTTTTATGACGGCTCTACTGCCTGGCGAATTCCTGCATTCTCCGTGATTGCTTTGTTGTTTAAGGATACCTCGATGTATTGCCTAGTTCAGTCCTGCTGCTTGGTAAGCCCTACGTCTTCTATAACAACCCCGTATTTTTAAAGATGGCGGTGCTAATTACTTTGAAGTTCTCCCACAAATACACACGGAATGCTTTCAAGTCCAGCGGTCGCAATCTACGCACGCCAAAATAAATTTGAAACACAACATTACTTTCATATATGTTGCAGAATAATGGTCTTAACATCCCAGGGGGAGTTAGAATGCTGCTTAAGATATTAGAAAGTCAACAATGCGGATACAAATTTGGCCACATCAAACCAGCATAGAAGCGCACTATACAGGGTATCCTTAACAACTCGTCGAAAATATGCTAGGTAAAGATTGATACAAAGGCATACGTGTCAAAGTATTAGGTTTCTAAAAATACTTTACTTTGTACTGAATTGTAACTTTTTAATCGCGAAGTGTAAGAAAACAATTCGCTGCCTCAACTACGTAGAGCTAAGTCACAACAGGGGAAAACAGACAGAGGTAATAACTTTGATTCCACTTCTTTCAATGGAAAACCGGCACCGAAGAATGCAATAAATTTAAAATTATGCAAGCACCGTCATAGAAAGCACATTGTCGCCTTTGTTTAGCACGCAGTCCATTTTCTGAAAAGCTCCTTAATCTTAGCCAAAAAAGGTAGTGGCCATAGACCAGCTTTTTTCCAAAAGCTCAGCTGAAGCATTCAAAGAAAAAAGCTAATTTTTTCTTGCTAAAGAAGTTGAATCACACTTTCTAAGTAAGGTAGATCAAAGTCAAGAAAGCTTAGTAGGTTGTTTCTACTTGGACAAGAATGATGTAATGAAGACGAGGACTCATGTAGTAAATTCTCCGGGGCCGAAAAGACATCAAAATGTCCGTTACTTTGAATTAAATCGACTAATAGATTACAAAAGAAATTAACACTTGGAATCTGAGCTACACTCAGAAGTGCATGAAGAAGCTGTTACAATTGTCAAACAAAAACTGCAAGACAGCCTTACCTAGTAGAAATTATTCAGAAATGTAGTGTCCGCCACTTTTGAAGATTCCTCAATTTATTCCTGATAGGAAGTATCACTGTGGTGCCACTTAGTGGAAAATTGTATCTGATATGAAAATGGCCGAAGGAAAAAAACGAAGTGATATTACCCAAACTAGAAAAAATATTAAAGGCAGTCATCAAAATTATGTCAACAGTCAGTACAGACAATTTGCAAAGCATAGCTTGACATAAATCATAAGTACGATCTGATCTTTAATTTATCTGTCAAAAAGGTTAAATTTGAGTTCTTCTGAGAGCACTCATGCTAGAAAACTGTACACAGAAATTTTTCTTATTTGGCAGACATGGTCTTGGCGAGATCTGCTTCCACTCAAAATATCAACAATTAACTTAATAATGTGAAAGCAGATGGGTAATGCTCTTAAGTTGTTTTCTCCTTAGAAACAAGATATAATTATTGAGGTAAGTTTGCACCGAATGATTTTCCTAGAGTTTTACAAAACACAAAAGCAAAGCCGCAGCAATGAGCTTGTAGCCGGCGAACCATCGCAACGACGGTCTCAAGATACAAAGCCCTTCTGTATTGCAAGTCCCTGCGCCTTGCGTGGTAGCTCTGCTATCTAGCAAAGTTTTACATTCTCCTTACTACCAAAGTCTCGCATCCTTTGTGGTAGTACTGCTGCTTGACCTTCGTGTTTTTTATGACGGTTCTGCTGCTTCATTTTTTATTATGGCTTTGTTGGCTAGTGATGCATTTTGTCCTCTTTGAAGGTTGTGTTGCCCAGCAATTATTTGATTTATGATGACCCTGCAATTTGGTAAAGTCCTGCATTCTTTGCATTTTTTGTGGTGGCTTTGTTGCCTAGCAATATTTTACAATTTGTGTGACAGGTGCACTGCCTAGCAAAACTCTACGTTCTTTATGACAATTCTGCTACTTTGACCAAACTCCTCGTCGTTCGCAACCATCTTCCTGCTTAGCAATATCTCGCATTATCTGTGACGGTTTTGTTGCTTGTTAATGCCTTGCGTTCTCTATGAGGGTCTTATTGCTTAAAAAAGCCCAGAGTTTTTCATGATGACCTTGGTACTTGGTGAAGCTCTGCGTCCTCACTTTATGGAAAAAAACAAGTTTTCTGTGACAAAATGTGGCAAAACCCCACGTTTTATGTGACGGCTTCTTGTTAAATGATGCCTTGTGTCCTCTGCAACAGTGGCGTTGCCTAGCAAAGTTTTGCGTTTCCTATGAAGGCTTTTATAAGGTCTCAGCTGCAACGTAGCTTTGCATATATAAAAATTGTGCCAAACCCCTGAATTTTGAAAAATAGTTTTGGTAGACAACATTAATTCTATATTTATATAAATGCTATGGTAGATAAAAGAACTGAAAAATATGCTAATTAATGCCGTATGCAAAATTTGATTTATAAGTTTGAAATAACAAAAATCACTTCTCATTCTGTCTTCTCCTCTGCTCATAGTCAGTAGTTGAGAGTTTAGCCAAGCCCTATTGGACTAAAAGAGCGAAATCATCAACCTAGTGAACTATTTTAAAACAGTTCTTTTAGTTAAATAACCTTCCCGTAAGCAGCATATGTCTCTTTTGTTACTTGTGTGGAATTTCTCCCTGTCCGTTAATAGACAAGCATAAAGGTTCTAAAAATTACCTTGATTTTTCTTCAAAGCGGCATTCAAGAATAACACAAACCATTGCAAGATTTTTTTTAAAGACGCTTTAAGAACATGTAAACAAATCGTCAGTTTTTATAATTATGACGTAATCTGATATCTAGCAAAAATCGACATCGAATAACCTAGTAATTTTTGATAGTTTCCACGGAATCAAGCATCGTATCTTTCAAACTACTCCACAGAGACTAATATAAATAAAAACTTGAAAGAACAAGATCTGGAGAATACAGTGAATGCTAGATTTCTTAAGCGACATGCGGTCTTGCGTTATCGTGATCCGAGATAATTATTCTTGGATTGACCAAAAGAAACGTTTTTTGTAAATGTATACTTTAAGTTTCTAGACTGCGAAACCAAGAGTTGCGGGTTCGAATGCCGCTCTCGCCAATCCAATCGCTGGCATTTTTACGGCCCAGCTCGACTCAGGCTGCAATAAATGAGTCCTGGAAGTCAGACCCTGGAGTAATACTGTAATAGGCGGTCGGTACGTAGCGCCAGCCACACTACTACCCTTGTGTACCGTAGGCTCTAGATTGTAGCAGACCTATCCTGTTACGACCCCAAAGGGCCTTCAAGGCCTGTTACGGAAGACTATTATTATTATATTTTAAGTTTGATAAATTTCTCACAATACTTGTTCGTCATAATTGTTTTGTCCGAGAAGCTTTAAAAAATGATTCCTCTATAATTCCACATAACAGATAACAACACCTACATTAGATATGAGCTAATTTTAACCTCGTTTATTGGATTATGTTTTAGATTAATGAAATGCTCACAAAGTCTCAGTCTAATGTATTATTGTCTATCAAAGAGTGCGACAACTATAGAGTTGTAAGCACTGATTAATTTTCACTAAAAAACCACCCAGATTGGGGTCAACTACTAAATTTAAATTCTGGTAGAATTTTTCACAGTTCTGAAAACAGGAGTATGGTCTAAATAAACATCTGTTACGGTTTACAAAAACTCTTATAACATACAACGACGCAAAAATCGTTTTATAGTAACGACCCCTGACATTATACTAACTTATATTTACCATCTGTCGTTTGTCCTACATTATTGCTGGAAAACCAACACTACCTCTAGTATGCGACTACGTTTCCGTCATCTATGGCAATCAGGCTCGAACTTTTACAATCATCTGAGAGTTTGGCAAAAAAAAGATTATCTAGAGAAGAAATTGTTGTATTTTAATTTAACTTTTGTAGTTTTGGTTTAGCAACGTACACATAATATAAAAAAACTAATGCGATAATTACTGAAATTAATTTTCTACTCTTTCAATATTTTTGTAAAAGTCTGTAAAATCTACAATCATGACAGAAGGATTGTCAAAATCTTGGTGTTTTTTTTATTCTAATCAATTGTTTATATTTAGGAATTGTCAGGTTTAATGTTTTTTTTTTTTTTCAGTTCTTTCATCAATAGTAGCGTTCACAGAAATATGCAATTAGTATTCTTGACCAAAACTGTTTTTCGCATAAATTTTGTACATGCAGAGATACGTTTTTGCGCATAAATCACGACTGCTGGGATTGAATTCGTGCGTATTGGTGGGTAAAATCCAGACATCAGGGCTTTCATGGAGAATCCAAAGCCTTGCTAGGCAGTGAGACATCGCCTAACAGCAAAGTCCTAACAGAACCCGCAAATCTTTGCCAAACAACAAATCTTCCACGAAACACTTTATCTTTTTAATGAAGTGAGGACATTATGAAGGATGTAGAGCTTCACCAAGAAAATTCAGGGTTTCGTGATTATTTTAAAGGACACAAAGCATTAAGAAGCATTAAATTCGTCACAAGAAGTAACGCTCTTATGGAAGGCACAGGGCTTCGCTAAGTAGTACGACCTTCACAAAGTCATCACAAAGAATGCGAGATTCTGCCAAGCGGTAAGGTTGTTACGAAGGACAAAGGGTTGGGCCAAAATAACAGAGTTGTCATAAAGAACGTAGGACTTTGCCAGTCAAAGAGAATGTGAGATATCACTAGACAGCAAAGCCGTCACGGAAAATGCAGTTTCGACATACCGTAAGGCCGTCATAAAAAACGTAGGGCTTCGCCAGACGATACGGCCATCATATAGGACGTAAAGCATTACCAGACAACAAATGCAAAGCCTTGCAACGCCATATATGCGTTTTGTAAAATTTATTACTTTAGCCCAGATAAACCAATCGATAGAATCTTATCTGCTCATTGATTGTATCAGATGAAATAGGATAAAAAAAAAATTCTAACTTGGATAGTATCAATTCGTCTTTTTCCTTTACCCAATATTTTCATATGTGACATCTGTACACGAGACACAATTTTCTTCTTTGAAGGTTGTGTTGCCCAGCAAAGCCTTGAGTTTTTCATGAAGCCTTGCATCCTCTGTACTTTTTGTGGCGGGTTTGCTGCCTAGTAATATCTTTTCTGTAACGGGTGCATTGCCTAGCAAAACTCTACGTTCTTTACGACAACTCGCTGTTTTCACTAAACAATTCGTCTTTATAATAACCTTATTGCTTGGCAAAATATTTTATTCTTCGTGATGGCTTTGTGATGGTCATACTACTTGGTTTTCCATAAGGGCGTTACTGCTGTAACATATTTGCTGCCTGTTAATGCCTTGTGTCCTCTACGATAGCCGTATGGTCTAGCAAAGCCCTGCATTTTTTTGGTAAAGCCTTACATCCTTTATAACGTTTTCTTTTTATGGAAAAAGCAAGTTTTCCCTGGCAAATTTGTTGTTTGGCGAAGCCTTACGTTTTCTGCGGCTATTATTCTCGATTTGTCTCTTAATTTTCTTATCGTCAGTAGTGGAGAGTTTACAGAGAATGTGAGGTATCACTAGGCAGCAAAGCCGTTACGTAAATTGCAGAGTTTCGACATGCCGTAAGGCCGTCATGAAGAACTCAGGGCTTCGTCAGGCGATATGGCCATCACATAGGACGCAAAGCATTACCAGGCAACAAATGCAAAGCTTTGCAACGCCATATATGCGTTTTGTAAAACCTATTACTCTAGCCCAGATAAACCAATTGATGGAATCTTCTCTGCTCATTGATTGAATCAGATGAAACACGATTTAAATTTGTTTCCAACTTTTTCCTTCACCCAGTATTTTCATATGTGACATCTGTACACGAGACACAATTTTCAGTTACCTAGATTTTCCACAAAGAGGTACCATAATGATAGTTCCTTCAGGACTAAACTGAAGGACGCACAAAACTGGTGTACACCAACATTTCTAACTAAGTTCTACTAGGTAACGCAATGACGCCAGTCTTGAAGTTTTTAATTGAATATTGAAGCTTCAGGTCAGATTTCACGTACTGATGTAGTGCATTTTTGCAGTCAATTAGCTTACTTATGAGCAGGTGTTCCCAATTTAAAATAATCGACAAATTAATGTCTTTACTCAGCTCTCGAAAATATTACACAGAGTAACAATCTGGTAAACTTGCTTGACGCTTTTATTCCTCCTAATTTCTCTAGATTTTCCATAAAAGTAGTGACTTCAAGAGATGGCTTTCATGCATATATGAGCAAATTAAGAAATGTGTCACAATTTTTATGCATATTAAAAATATATTTGTTTATCTAACCAACATTTTACAAAAAATTAGATTTTTAAAGAATTAAAACAGTAACGTCAAATAAAGAGCTATTTTATCTAAATGGCATTCAACTTCTCTAACACAAAAATATTAGCATAACTGAGATCATATTTCTTCGTTGAATGCTTAAACTGACCCTTTGAAAGAAAAAAATCTATGGTCACTATTCTTCCTGGCTGAAATCAAAGAGCTTTTCAGAAAATAGATCGGCATTTTCCACAGCGTACTAATCGGAAGCGTAAAGCTGTTTTCTATAGCAACGCTTGTATCATTTTAAATTTGTTGTTTTCTACTGCTGATTTTCCACCAAAAAAGAAAAGTAGAATTAAAGTCATTACTTCTGTTCTGACTGAGCGATATTTAATTAAGGCAGCAAAATGATACAAACAAATGTCTTCTTAGACTTGAAGATCAAGAAGTTATAATTTAAATGATACAAAATATTTCTAGAAACTTAAAGCTTTGCGAAGTATATTTTTGAATACATTTTTGCTTTATAAATTTTTTATAAGTTTTTAATAACACTGTAGAGTGCGTTCATTCCGCTTTGATGTGGCCAAATTTGTGGCCACATTTTTGACTTTTTAATATCTTAAGCAGCATTCTAACTGCTCCTGGGATGTTAAGATCATTATTATGCTACTTATATGTTTCAAGTCCTACATTTTGGCTTGTGTCGATTACGACAACTGAATTTGAGAGCATTCCTGCACATTGCGGGTGTATCATAAATGAATTAGCAGCACCAAATCTGAAAATACGGGTACCAAGCAACAAAGCCGTTACGGCAAACACTAAGCTGCGCCATCTAGCAGGACCGTTATAGAAGACGCAAGGCTTGATCAAGCACCAGGACAGTTACGGAGAACGCAGGGCTCAGATAGGCTACACGGTGAGGTATTGCTAAACAGCAATGTAATCATGGAGAATGCGGGAAATTCGCCAAACAAGAAGGCTACCATAATAAAACTAGGGATTCGCTAGGCAATACAGCTGTCGCAAAGCACGCGGGACTTAGTAATTAAGAAGAGGCATTACTTATGATGCAGGGCTTCGCCAAGCAACGACAAACCGTTGCGACAAACACTGCGTTTCGTCATGTAGCAAGGCTGTTACAAAGGATATAGGACGTCACCTTAAAGGATTGTCACCATAAAGTTAGGCCATTACGGAGAAGCTCGCCAAGCTTTAAGGCATAAAGATCGTAAACAACACAAGGTTTAGCTAGACAGCACCAGCTTTAGCTAGGCAACACAAGCGTGGTACAGGACACGAGACATCTCCAAACAGATTTGTCCAGCAACAGAACCCCCAATGGAAAATGCGAGGCTTTGGCATATAGCAGGGCCGTTACGGAGAATCCAAAGTTTCGCTAAACAACAGAATTGTCTAGCACAATGTTTTACCATTCAGTCGGATTGTTGTAAAAAACATGAGGCTTTATCAAGTAGCAGAATCGTCACAAATAACGCTATACAGTAAGGCCGATAGGGGAGACGGAAGAGTTTGCCAAACTATCAGGCAGCCACGAAGATCGTAGGATTTTGCTAGACATTACAACCGTCTTGGAGCAACATAGCTATCACGAAGAATGCGAAGCTTTGTTATTTAGCAGGAACATTACAGAAAACGCAAGGCTTCGCTGGGTAGCAGAGCCGTCATGGAAAACGCAGGGTTGCGCTAGGTCATTATGAAAGACGTTACAGGCTCGTTACGGAGAATACGGGGTTTCATCAAGCAACAGAACTGTCTCGTCAAACACATGGATTCACTGTGTGTTATAAAGGACATGGGGCTTCACTAAGCAGCAGGATTGCCACAAATAACATCATATAGTAAGGCATATAAACCATAAGGCAGCCACAAAAATATAGGAACGTGTTAGGCAATACAGCCATTTCGGAGCAACAAAGCTATCATTGCCTTTTAGCAGGGACATTACAAAGAACGCGGGGCTTCGTCAAGCAGCAGGACCGTCATGGAAAATGCGGAGCTTTGTCAAGCAAAAGGGGGGTTTTGTCTTACAGTGAGACTGTTAAGGAAGACGCGGGATCCTGATGATCGCAAGACTTTGCTAGGCAACATGGCTGTCACGAAGAACGCAAGACATCGCCAGGTTCAAAGCCGCCACGTTAGATGCAGGGTTTTGCCCAATAGCAGGGTTAGCCCTGATGCATGCTTTAGCTAGGCAAAAGAGTCATTGAGGACAAATTTCTCTACTCAATGACATAGATTTAAAATTACAAAACATTACATTTGCTAGTGATGTTGACATAAATACATACGACGGTAAGGTGAAAAGTTCTCGGCCTGCCAATGAAAGACTGCGACTGTCAGTTAAAAAATGATTTTATTTTTCTACATAATCTCCTTTGACTTCAAAACACTTGATCCAGCGCCTCTCCAACATCAGTATTCCTTCTCGGGAGTGAGAATTTGGAAGATTGTGAAAATATATATCAACTTCTTCAGTGGATGCGAAGCGCTTCCCAGAAACAAATTTTTTTAAGTTTGGGAACAGATGGAAGTCTAAGGGTGCCAAATCAGGAGAATAGGGGGGATGGCTGAGCAAATCGTACCCCAAATCCCGCAGTTTTCCCATCGCCAACGCAGGTTCGTTGTACTGGTGACAGATGAATTTTTTCATCCAGCTGGTCATGAAGGTTGGAGTAGTATTCGCCTATAATTGTTCTGCCTTTTGCAAGATAATCAATTAACAGGATCCCTTTCGCATCCCAAAACACGCTGGCCACCTTGCCGGCAGATGTGATCGACTTCGCTTTCTTTGGCGCTGAACCACCGGCTTCCACCCACTGCTTAGACTGCTGTTTCGTTTCTGGCGTGTAGTGGTGAACTCATCTCTCATTCATGGTGACAAATCGCCGCACAAAATCGGTCGGATCCCTGTTGAATCGGTCCAAAGATTGCTGCGAAAATCGTTTGCGCATTTGCTTTCGATCGGCATTCAGCAAATGAGGCACCCATCTTGCGCAGAGCGTTCGCATCCCTAATTCTTCGTGCAAGATGTTTCGCACCCTTTCTTTCGATATCCCCACAGCCTCAGCTATCTCACTCACCTTCACTCGTCTATCGTCCAACACGATATCATGCACTTTTTCGATGGTTTCCGGTGTGGTTGCGGTTTCTGGCCGTCCTTCACGTGGGTCATCTTCGAGGGATGTGCGACCACGTTTAAATTCAGCTGCTCACTTTTTAACAGTTGACATGGCAGGAGCAGAGTCCCCGTAAACGTTTGTCAACTTCGGATGAATTAGGGGTTAATCCATCCAAAACGAAGAATTTTATAACCGCACGATATTCAAGTTTATCCATTTTAACAACACGTCTACTGAAAAAATTCGTGTAAACAAACTACTTGAGCGAACAAGTTGAAACTAGTCATACGAACTAATGACACATGCACCCCAAGCAGGAAACATAATTGTTTGTGTCAGGCCGAGAACTTTTCACCTTTATCCTCGTAGTTTCCAAAGTATTTTCAAAATTAGCTAAAAATATGGTAAATACTGTGCTTGTGTGGGTGCAATACATGTTTAATTCTATATTATGCAGATAATGATTGTGACAAAATCAGTAAAAAAAGTTAATGCAAATTGGCGTGGACAGAAATTTTTTCCGGCAGCAGGCAAGAGGCCGTGCATCAGTCCAGCAAAGCCGGCGGGATCAAGAAAGTCGGCCTCGGCGGCACTGAAATTTATGCGCAAAATGCGCGGCCGGGGAAACTCACGTCCCATCTTTGACCAAAACGAGCGCCGGCGTGACCTCGGTTTCCCATGTTTAAAATTATCTCGATACGGTGACTAAGGCATGAATAAGGGCGACCTATCCTTGCACTCTGTGCGTCGCGCTGCACATGCAAATCGCGGCGAAACCGCGCTCCGTGGCCTAATCCCTCATTTGTCCGAGCGCGATCGCAGATTAGGGACGCCTCGGCTGAATTCGAGCTTAATGAGGGAATTTGTCAAGGCGGCATGGTTCCAGCCGGACCGAGAGTGAAGAGTCGCGAGGCTAGGCGACCACCTCGTATTGATGTTTGTGTGCCAGTCAAGCCAAAGAGTTTTTGCCCAACACTTCTCACACGCTCATCCTTCAGCGTCTATAAAAATACACGAATATTGGAAAGCTCAACAATTTACACATTTATACCTCTTAAGAAGGTTTTATTGGCTGGCGGATTTACTGCTTTTTCTGTCTAAAGTGTGTTATGGCATAAAGGGTGGTCCAAATAAAACACCGGATTTAAATTTTAAATAAAGCGACTTTGGCAGTAATGTTCATTACAATTTGGCGCATGTCCTGTTCAATTTTGTTATTGAGGTCAACTCTTTGCGGGTTTCTAAAATAGACCTTAGGTTTCAGGCAACCCCATAAAAAAAGTCGCACAATGTTAAGTTACTTTTGTTGGTTGATGTCAGCAGTTCATGGCTAGAAAATTATTGGTACAATAAATCAATTGTTTGAACTCTACGGCAGGTGGCGCCTGTCCTGTCGGAACCACATTTGTTATTAATGCTAACGCCACTCACAGCTACAGCATCATCTTCGAAGAAGTATGGGCTGATTACACCATTTGTCCAAAATTAATACTAAACAGCGACTCTTTGAGTGCATTTGCTTTCAAGGGTTCCACGAGGATTTCCCGAACCCCAAAAGCGACAATTTTGTTTGTTTACTAACCCATCGCAATAAAAATACGCCTCACCGTTAAAATGTTCTATTAAACTAAGGATCAACTTCATAATACTCTGAAAAACAAATTTAAAAAGTGTTGAGGATGAGAATGATCAGCGAGCTTAAGCTCTAACGTTAGTTGAGCTTTAGAAATGTCCAATTACTATGCACAATCATGAGTAATTGTTTTTGTATTCTCAGCAAGATTTTGGCTTACTATGACAATACTCTCAATAGACCTTACCCCACATTGATACTCACAATCTCATGTATCTCTTAGCAATCTAATTTCATCGACTTTTGTAATCAATCTTCCAATAGTTGATTTGGTGCACTATTTCGAGCAAAAATTGCTTGGAGTTTTAATACCGCCTCCCAAAATTCCAATGCAAAGTAAACTCGCCGCCCTTTCGTAGATGTTAACTGTCAAAGTATCAAATTTATCGACCGCAACCTTTAATTTTGGCTGTCTGCTTACTATACACCCTAAACGTTTTCTTAAAAATAATTACTAAAGGAACTAATTGAGCAATCTAATACCATCTCGGTAGCACCCCAATACAACTTTTTTTTGAAATGGGGAAGGATTTGTTTTGCGCAACTATAGCAATATGCAATCTGTTCGTTTCTAGAAAAAAATGTTTCTCTTTGGTCAGTAACTAAACCCCTGCAAAAAAGTCAAGATAAATTAACCGTTCCCGACTACAATTAAATCTTCAAATTTATATTTGAATTTATTTTCAATCATCCAAAGGGAAAAATCTAAAAGCCTCGAGATTATGACTAAGACACCTTTTAAAAAATAGTGTTTTCAAAAAAGCTACGAGAAAGTTGAACTTAAGAGACAAAATACTAATTTTGGAGATGAAGGAAATGTTCTTGAAGAATTACGAATCTTGAATCGGTTTCCAGTTGTGGTTTATGTTGTTAATGTATTGCAATATAATATACGTCCTCAAAGTTTTAAAGCCAAGGAACACACCCGACAAAAATTTATTAAGTATTGTCAAGGTCATTTCTTGCCATTTTATATTGGTATTCAGGTATTCTGTTTTTTTTACTCATTCCTTGCATTCTTAGTCAAACCAATCTTCGTATTTATTTTCTTTGTATTCTTCGATTGTTTTTGCGCATTCTATCATTTCTTTCTTAGCCTCTGTTCAAACTCTTTTGAATACTTTCTTTTTGTCTCTTCCTTTTTTATAGTTTTTGTTATGCTTTTCTTTGGATTTGTTTATTTTCGTGTGTGTTGATCTAACTCGCTTTGTTCTCATTCTAACCATGAAGTGATCAGATCCAATCTCTGCTCTCCTACGTGTCTGAAGTTCTTTAATTTTGCCTGCCTGCCTGTCTTTTCGAGATTAACACATGACCTATCTGGTTCTTGGTTTTTCTATCTAAACTACACCATATTTCTTTTTGTTTGTTCTTTTCGTCCATAGTATGGCAAAATAGTTAAAAGAGTATGTAGAAAAAAGAACAGCAAAAACCAACAAAAAATACAAAAACTGGAAGAATCATGCAATACCACAGATATAAAGAATTTTTAAAAAACATAAAATGGGAAAGGAGAGGACTGATGGCAAGCTATAGGATTTAAAAAACCAATAAACAGAGCTATGCATGGAGGAAAAAAATAGTGGATAAACACAAAAAATCATGTCAAAACAATATTTACGAACGAAAGAGAAAAGAAAATAAAACAAAATGGGAAGCAGAAGTGAAAAGAAAGTTATCGAATTGGGCCGGTTTTTGAAGAACCATAAAACGAGAAAAACAACAAAGTACAGGAGCAAAAGATGAGGTGAGTCACAAGGAAAGATAGGAGAATACCAGGTGTGGGCCATATCAAATTTTGGCGTGCGCAGATGACTTAGTAATAATGGCCAAAACAAAGGAGCAGTTAAAAGAGATTGTAAAGAACTTCGAGAAAGAAGCAAGATTGAAAATAAACAAAAAAATTACTCTACATGATCATGGAAGAATAGGAAACAAGATGAAAATCAAGAACTGAGCATTTAAATGGGACCAACAAAGGAAAAGCTGACCTTCAAGTTAGCAAATAGTGTATATATCTAGGTATTGAAGCAAACAGCAAAGGAAAAGAGGAAGAAAAATATAGAAAAGAATCTTAAATGCTTCAAATCGTTTTCTGTTTCAAGAGTCTTATAAGACTGTTATCAGACGTACTCTAATAGACGCGGGGTAATAACAAGAGCAGAAGAAAGCAAACTAGCAACATGGGAGCGAAAATTATGACGAAGAATCTTTGGTGGTATTAAATAAGGGCAAGGGTGGCGCAGGAGAACAAACAAGGAACTGGAAGACCTATATAAAGAAGCAAATGTGAGCACAGTACTAAAACAAAACAGATTTAGGTGGTTTGGATGTCCAATGGTCCAATGGTCCAATAAAAATAATAATAAGACAAGAACTGGGAGGAAAAAGAAAAATTAGAAGACCAAAGGAAACATGGGGCGACAACTTACACTAGTTTAAGCAATTGGAAGCAAAAATAAGTGCCTCAAACAACCTCAAAACTGGGGTTATGCAAAATTATTGATTCTATAGTGTATTGTTTACATTTAACGAGATCTCCAAAACTAGCAAATCGGAAGACCGTAGTCATCCATCACGATACCGCCTTTTATTGTGTTTGTTGAAGAATCCTATGAAGGGAAACGCTTTCAATAATTGTTACGTTAAGTCTAAGAGATTTCGGAAAAATGGTAAGAGGTTATCGATAAAAAAACCTGTCGTTCTGTGCTTTAGCACAGTAGCTTTTTTAAATAGCTTGCTTCATTTGGGGTTGTGCTTGTTAATATTGGATTAAAATCAGAAATTAAATGTCTCTGATGCGTACGAATGGCTATAAAAGGCAGAATGCAAATTAAGCAAGTCAGAGAAGACTTAACTGCACATTTCCTAACAGATGAAGTCATAGGAGGAAATGAGTAATTCATGTCAGAATAATAAATGAAGAAAGGGTTCTAAAAGAAGCGTTAAAGTATAAACCGGGAGGAAAAAGAAATATGGGAAGACAGAAGAAAAGAGAGAAGGAAACAGGAACATTTGTCTTTCAATTTCTTTTTGTACACGAAGACTTATCGTTGAGGTATCCTCATAAAAAGAAGTCCATTAAAGTAAGGTTTGAGGAACGCACAGGGAATTAATTCAATACCACATCCTCGTTCAACCCATTTGTGCGGAAAAATTGCATCAAGGTAGGTCTTTATATAGTGATTGTGATGGAAAGGTGCTCCATCATGCTAGTCGTAAATATGTGCGTTTGCGTTTAGGTAAACATCACCACTTAATCAAAAAATAATGTTCCATATCACACTGTAAGTCTTGGTTAGTTACAATGGTGTTCTATAGTAACATGCGGATACTGAAGAACTTGATATGTGCAAATGTGTCGATCACTTCAGATGTTTAACTTGAAAAAGCTGTATTTTTCAGGTATCGTCCACAAAATTATTTCTAAGTCGATTACATAAAGAGTGAGCATATTTTTGGGACACTCTATACATGCCGAAAGTAAGATAATTTATAGGTAAACAGAACTGTGGACAAAAAAGAGAAACCCATTGAATGAATATGCAAAGGAGCAACCCAAATAAATAACGATTTACATTTGCATCACGCCATTAAGCAGACGCCATTCTAGTTATTTAATATTAAAAACATATTTCCTTCGCCATTATAACCGCATCACTCATAACGGCATAACAAAAAAGCAAAAACGGCATGCAAATGTGACGGAAGTTATATCACGTCCATAAAGCGCAGGAGAGCCGTCTCCGCGTCTTCGGCAGCGCAGCTCACCGCCGCAAAGTGGCGCGCGTCCGAACGTGGGCCACATTTCACGATAGAGACGTTGCCTTGTTTCTGGCCAAATCGGCCGCGCGCTCGAGCCGTAATAGGGCACATAAATCTGGGAGTTCTAGTTCTGGCGGGCGAGCGCCGCTCCAAAGCCCGCCGAACTGTTTAAATATTGCGCGCCCGCAGTTTCTTGATAATGACAGATTGATATTGTTTTTAAAGTGTTGCCCCCGCTCGATATCCTATCCATCATAAAAGTCGTCGCCGGAATGAGGCCGCACTCAGTTGGGCAATCGCACTGCCGTTCGATTTGCGCCGGCAAAAACGCAGAACGCGCCATTAGCGTAATGCGGCGTTTTTGCGAGGGAAAACCAGCCAAATCGGGGCTTCAGCGCCTTCTATCTGATCTGATGAATTAATTTGGCTAAAATAGTGGGACATCAGAGATATGCAAATTGCACGAATCATAAGTTTCCATAACCTTCTTTGTCTATTGCAATAAAAATGGATTCGAAAGTGTTCACACTCCGGTAAGAGATTACAGCTTCTGCATGAAGGACATTGGATTAAATCGCGCTCTAACTAACGTGTAACAAACAATAAAATATGAATGTTAACTATACGGGCAAGCTACAGAGTCATTCCTGAAAGGAAAAGGAACAAAAAGGTTCATATGAACTGTTTTCTATGACAGTGTTCTTCCTGACTATTTTTATATGGATGTGCGTTGTGGAACAATTTGTTCAAATGGTCCGTTATTCGTATCAGACTCACCAGGAAACTCGCAATCACATACAGGAAGCGAATTACAAAACCTTTGCACCAGTGTTTTGCAGTTTAAGTCAGATAAATCGTTTGATACTATGTGTTAATACAACTGCTACTACTATGGAGGAACTATCCAAGAGTAAGGTTTTGTGTACTACTACGGGATTTCTATGGTCAACTCCTTTAAAGCTAAATCAACCTAAACAACATTTATCTATGGGATAGATAGATTGAAATGATTTAACTTAATCTTCAATGTTCGGACAGGGATTATTGGCGACCACATAGTTGGGCCAGTGGTTCTTCTATAATCCACAATTTTTAAAGAACACTCTCTTCTTGTTGCTTGATTGACGGTACTATAAGCCACGCGGCTGATGCGTGATACAGTTTCAATTAACGTTCGCCATTATTTAACTGATTATTAGTTAGTGATAGGTGAATTGGAGGAGATGGTACTGCAGTGTGACTTACTCGGTCATCCTACCTCACCGATTTTTACTTGTGAGACTGTGGACACTTGAAGAACATATAACTCTTTCAAATACAACCAACCCCAGATAAGAAAAAAAGAGAGGGAGAAATAAAATCGTTTGTAAGTAGCATTAGAATCTTAGAAACGAAAATGACATCCTCTGTAGCCAGCTATCGATCGACTACCAAGTATTGATGGCTACTGACAGCGAAGGTTCTAGCTATATATTACAGAAGCTCTTCGAAATCAAGTTTGGTCTAGATATAGGAAGCTGTATAATAAAAAATTGTTCAATTTCACGTACCTTGGAGTAACTTTGCCTTCTGAAAGGAAAAGTCCACAGGATATTTTAATAAAACTAGACAAAGTAAACGCGTGGTTCGGCAACGCCTCTCCTTACTCTGGAACCGCAAAATCTCAAGAAGAACCAAAAGAACCTAATACAAATCAAAATAAAAGCATCTCCACATATGTATGGTTGGAAAGCGTGGGAAATAAAGAAGTCAGAGAACGTCTGCAACGTCTGCCTGACAACCAATCGCCATAAATCATTATGCATAATATTTAGAAGTTGCAACATTTTAACAGAAGTTATTGTAATAACAATTATTGATAGTACCAAATTTGCATCTAAATACTTTGGAATCTACAAACGCGCCATATTTAGAACAAAACCGCCTTATTTGATATTTTAATAGCACGGGATTACCAAAACAAGATCATGGTATGTGGTTGGCTTATCTATTTTGCAAGAACACAATTAGCATTATTCCTACGCCAATAGAAAACATTAATTGTTTACTAATTACGGTCTTCAATTATGTCATGTTGTTACAAATCTTATTTGGCCTCGTGCCTTTGTTGCGAGGCATATTAAAAAGTTGGGGTGATTATTTAACTTTCTCAGACTAGACTTCAGTGCTTTGTACGGAGGTCTTAAAGCCTGATAAAAATGATTTGTAGATATGAAACACGAAGAAAACTAATATAACCTTATACACGAGAGTTGGGAAAAATCCAAATGTAAACTATTTTTTTGCAATAATACGAGCACCGGTGGAAAATATGAAAAAAGAAAACGGCAAGGAATGGATGAAATGTACAAGCATTTAATAACGTACTCTTCAAGTTTATTAAGGTAATTAACATAATATTGCAGGTTTCATGTGTGTATTTCCGACAGCTTCCACCAACTCTCTGTGCCATTGGTAGCATTTCTGCCACGTGAAACTGTTATTTTGATGTACGAACTCTGTTCTACTCGGATCACATCCATCCTGCACTCCGGATGACTGACAACTGCTTTCACATTGTTCTATATGCAATTACAGAACATTACAGGCCCATTTTGTGTTATGGACATGCACTACGACTGCACGGCTTCTTTGAGACGTACGATATTTTCTGGTACCATTCCTTATCTTTGAAAAAACATATAGTTACCATAATAATACCTTATAATATTAGTATATGCTGATAGTCACATATTGGGCGCCCGACAAGATCCAAAAGAAACGTATAAAGACCACAAAAAAGATGGCTGGATAATATAAAGAAGACAGCAGACAAAGACTGGTTTCTAAAAGCAACGAACAAAGAAAGTGGAAGAGAGTGAGAAGCCTTCATCCAGGAGTGGATGGATAATGATGAAGAAGAAGAAGATATGCTGAGAAACCCATGTACAAAAGTTATTTATTTTTTTTTGATAAATATAAATCCTAATAAAATGGAGAACTACAGAACTAAAAGGTAAATAGTTAATGTTACTGATGTTACATGAAAAGCCTAATAAACTAATCTACATTTATACTGACTGAAAAGTTCTATAATACATATTTCTATTAAAGATGCATGACATCTCTTTTCTGACGGTTGTGCTCAATGTGAAGGAGTAGTAATTTCGTATATTTTTAGTTAGTGTTGCTGATGATTTTTTCCACATTTTCTTTTTTTTGCATCTTTTGGAGTTAGTTGTAAAGATGTTTCTCTATTTTTATCTAGTCTTTTTTCAAATTGCCTTCTTGTCTTATGTGTATAGGACTATAATAATAAAGAATAGATTTAGCAGAATACTGTTGATGATCAATTAATTTTTTTAATCTTTTCCATCACCAGAACTCCAAGTAGTCAATTCTTTGTTTACTTTTATTTTGTTCAGCTTTTGTATTAGTTTTATTTTTATATCTCTTACATATTAATATCTTGTGTATCCCATCTACATTTATATTAGTTATAGTTGTTTACTTTTGGGTTTACAATTTTAATATCTTAATTTTAATACAACACACAAATCTGTTTCAGTTATTTCCAAATACAGACTCAAAACTTATTTCTTATTTTTCAGCTTGAATAAAAAAGAAACGACAAGATCTTTAGAAATACATACTCTTTCTACCATGTCCTGATTTCTTGAAGTATTGCGTTTCTTAAGGTTTGAACAGTTTTAAAACGATGTTTTTAAACGTCAGCCTTAAGATATTCCTATAGGAAGTCACACAGCAAACTAACCAAACGACGTCAGCGCGTTGAGAAAGTAGGGCCATTATTGTTGAGAGCGTCATCAGCATGCCTCGGACGTAGACGTTGAAGAACGTTAGGATAGGACTCGAAAACATCTGTTGTATGATTTCATACCACCGAACTTAGACCGAAACTTGTAGCTGGAAGAAGAGTCGGATCAGGCCGAGCCCATGACTTTGATCTTCCGGGAGCCTTCCGAGATTTTCTCCAGCACCTAAAAAAGCTGATAGACAGTGGAGTAGCCAGAAAGAAGGCCGAATACATCCTTCAAAATCATTTTTAAATTTTTGACTGTCGTCCTCAGGCTCTAGTAGATAACTTGCTCCACAAGCTCCTTTATGATTTATTATAATGGATTTCCCAGGTTTCTAAGGATTCGGGAAGTGGTGGAGGTAAAGATAAAGCAGTAAGTGACACGACTGATATCCGCGGGAGATTTGGAACGCCATTAAGTCCGGGTGCCTCGCCCAGCTTCAATGCGTTGATTCCCTTGGAAAGTTCAATATGGTTTTGGGACTATTGTACCCGCAGTGATCCAACAACTTGTTCAAAAATGACCGGGTAGGCAGGTGGGCATCTGTGTAGTCGAGATAGGCAAGCGCGTTTTCCCCGTATATAAGTGGTAATAAATGGGGGGGGGGGGGGTTACAGAACTTGGACCAATTTCTAGAAAGAATTGTTGATCATATTAAAGGCCTCCAACTTGCCCTCTTAACCGTTGTGGTGGTGCTCGACGCTAGCGATTTTAACCTCATTAACGAGTATTTTGTATATTCGCTAGTCTTCGGAGTCCAGAGATTACAGCGCGTGGCATTGCTCCCAGTTGGTCACTCGGATTTGCTCCTTGAGCTCCCGCGAGAACAGGTCTTTCTTATCGCCGATGCGGACGAGATTACTGGTGAACGTGATGGAGTTCTGTATGGAGGTCTTTTCCAATGCAAATGATGGGAATGAGTTCTATGTTGTTCTTCAGATGGACGATGAATATCTGTCATGAGATCCAGGTGCAAAAAGAAACGTTGTTTGCACCCTCTGCATTATAAATAAAACTGGGTTATGGTTGCTGCCCAGCTACCAATGTTTTTTAGCGTGTGCTGCATGAGAATGTTTTTAAAGATGTAAATATCAAGGATGTTAGGTCGACCAGTCAGGCCATAGTGAAGAGGTTCCAGAGATTGCAAGGCTGTGTAGTGCTCCAGGTAGGACTTTACAAAAACGGCGGTTCTTCCTTTGGCTACAAAGATGCAAATTATATTTAAAGGCAAACTCCAAGAGCTGGTGATCTTTATTTTCGTCTAAGCCATTTGCGTTCTAAAAGAACAGCTGTAAACGGACAGGTAGTATAAACCTCCCATCCATGGGGACTGCAGGAGGCCGGTGAGCAATTCATTGATGTTAGTGGCGTCGTTTATGTACTCCAGGATCTATGGGATCTATGGGATCCATGGAAAAAGCAAAGCTCCCGCCGTGTAGACTGTACTTCTATCCTGTTAGAACCAAATGTTTTCCAGTTGGAGTGCATCAAGATTCGGTGCGAAAATTGTCGAATCGTTTCTACATATTGATTGGAAATGACAGTAATATATTGGCTTTCTTCTTTATAAAAACTAAATTTTAATTATTTTAGCTATACTCAGCATTCATCAGATAACGACATGTTCTTTATTTGTTATTATCAATCTAATAACGAAAGTTTTGTTTATTAACGCATCCTAACAAGAGAAAACATGTTTCATCGAAAAAAAATTAATAGTCAAATAACGTACTATCCAAGCTTTTTCTACACGTTTCCAAGCCATTGTATCAATCTCGCTCGGAAAGTTCGTGTACGACAACCTTCTTCTATAGATGAAAATAAAAGGCTTGTTCGAAATGTTTCACTACATCGATGTTTTTCAGTATTCGAGCACTCCGAAATCTCCCTTCTCCTCTTCGCACTACAAAACTAGTACTTCTAAAGTTTTCTATCCACAACAAAAATGGATTTTCATCGAAAACAGAACTCTAAGGTGTAAAGGTGTTAAAAGCACTATACCAGATTCAATGTTCCCAATATACCTGCTATGTCGGCTACTAAAGATCTTTTTGGCCAAAACTTTCCCACTATCTGCCTCTAATAAAATTATTTTCCCAACTCTTGGACCTGCTTTTGATTCATAAATATTATTTCAGATATTTATTTTTTATTAATAATATTATTAATAAAATGTAGCAATGTTTGTTTAGCCGGAACGCAAAATTGTCAGGAAGTATTTTTAGCGGTTGCTTGAAGGACAATTTTGGAAGACACATTTGGTTGGTTGCAACTACGAGCTCTCCTAGTTCGGATAATGGAAACAGTCCAGGTAACCCAAGTGGACAGGTTAGCTCTTTGGTTCCGAAGGCAATTTACTGTTGTTAAAATGAAAGCTTAGTGTCACTGTTCTGAAATATTTGAATTTACAAGATGCTTTTTTCTCATATATAGAGATAAACGATGGCAAATCTTTCAGTTTTACACACTTTTAGGCAGTTAGTTGCATTAGCAATATGATACATAGCACCGTCTTGTAGGAACCACGTGTCCTCCAAATCAATTTCATCTAAATTTGGCCACAAAAATCTGTTAACATCAATCGGTACCGCTCACTGTAACAGTGACCTTTTGCAGATGCAAGGGCTTCTCGTGAATCTCTTGTGGATTGTTTACACACTAAAAACGACAATTTTGCTTGTTAACATATCCGCTTAACCAGAAATGAGCTTCATCTGAGAAGATCATTTTTTGTCCAAAATTATGATGTGTTTCAAGTTGTTCTAAAGCCCAAGCAGCAAAGTCACGGTGCTTGCGATGGTCCATTGATTTTAGTTCTTGGGTTAACACAATTTTATACGGGTGTAAATCCAAATCTTTTTGCAAAATGCGTGAAGTTATTGTTTTTCTAAGCCCTAATTTTTGAGCACACCATTGTTCTCTATATTTCTTACATTTTGACGTCTTATTATTTTCGCATGGTGAAAAATAAAATCGCTTTCAAATTTTTCAACGATTTGATAAATAGCAAGTAGAGGTTTCGCGAAGATCACGTTGAGCGTTCACAGAAGAACCTCTATTTTCATAAGATTTTTGGACAATAACCAATAAAAAATAATGGCAGTTATATCATTTTAAGCGTGGATGTTATTTGATATTGGAAAACCCTTTTGGAAAGAGCTAATTACTTCGAATTAAGTGCAATTCCTCTAGTTCGTCGTAATTCCGTATTATCTTTCGATGCGCCGTTGCTTATTACTTCCCTGTTTACGTTTCAGCAACAATAATCGTTTAGTAATCATTCCGTTCATTAATTGTTACAAAACAGTAGTTTCCAACCGCAGATTTTGCAACTCGGCTCTCATCGCGAGCCGCAGGCCTACTTTCCTCGCATGCTAATCGAAGCGTCAGAGCCGGAATACATAAAAGCCGCCAATATAAATATTAATGGCAATTGAACGAACAAAATTTTGCTTTGGCCGCGATCCGTTTCGAGGCTGCATAATCGGCGAGAAACCGAGGAAAACCGCCAGGTGTGCATCCCGGGCGCCGATTTTCACGTCCGGGCGGGGCAGGGCCGTACCGATTAATTGCGGCCCCAATCGGCTGGTGCCCGAAGAATCGCGATCCGGGCTGCGGCCGCAACCGCCGGGTGGGCGCGAGCGCGATTCTGGGCTGCAGATATGTAACATTGGAGCAAGGCTGAGATGAATGTACTAAACTAGGCATTTATGCGCATGGGTAACTATCTAAACATCTGGATGAACCGGTAATGTGGCTTTAGTTTACACGGAGGCACTAAAAATGTCAAACGTTTTGACGTGAACGGCTTGGTTTTTGCCGGATAATGATGACAAAGTGCAGTCCAACACACGGTGCTCCGAGATCCGTAATGGACTAGCAGGAAATAAAGCAAACAGCGGATTGTCTACAAATCACGACGGCCTTGTTACAGCAAATACAAAATAAGTATTTGTCATCGTCAACTTGAAGGAAACAGAGCGTAATGAATAAATATTAGGGCTCGGATTTAATTTTATAGAACTTTTTAGAAAATTAAATTTTTTCCAAAAAAAATATAAAGCACAAGTTATTCAAAGTACATCATTAGCTGAAATTTTTCCCGTCTTTCTGATAAGAAGCGGATTCCCCGGCGTAAGAATTCCTTGTGATGCAATCCATGATTTGGTCCATTTTGTAATATTTTCAGAAGAGTTAAAGCACTGCTCAGATAGGCCATGCGTCATCGATCGGAACAGATGGTAATCAAAAGGGACAATGTCTAGTGATTACGGCGAGTGGGGTAGAACATCCCATTGAAGTGTTTTGCAACGTGGCCGAGTGTCATCGTGCTGGATATTCGCTTTATCGTGTCTTTCGGCGTATTTCTGTCTTTTTTTTTAACGCTCGGTTCAATTTTATTAGTTGTTGTCAATAATGATTCTCATTAACAATTTCGCCTTGTTTCAGCAGCTCATAAAACACTACGCCCTTCTGATCCCACCAAATGCAGAGCTTTACCTTCGAGCCATAGATGTTTTGCTTCGGCGTCAATATTTAGGTCGATGGTAGTGCTCGGTCTTCATTTTGTTATTTGCAGCAGCTCTTCGCAGGTCGTAAAACTCCATTTCAACGTTTCTTGGCTTCAATTCGTGTGGCACTCAGTTTCCTTGTTTTTGAATAATTCCCATTATCAAATGAGTTTGACATGGATCGAGTAATGCCTCCAGTTTTGGCTGATCCGGAGGTTCCTTGTCTTTTATATTAAAATCATCCCTTTTGAATCGTCGAAACCAAACTCACAAGTTGAAATCGGTAGAGCATGTTCACCACTTTCAGCTGCCGATTTCTCCAAATGCAAAGAAAAAAGTAACGTTTTCTGCAAATTGCGTTTTGTTGGCATAAAACTCGACATATTCAAAGTTCAAAACAATTATATAGTTTACACCCACTTAAAATTCAAACCTAATAATAATGCCGATCACAAAAATACAGTAACGCTTTCTGTTTTGAATCTTTAAAATAAGTTCCAAGCCTCAATACATGTTTAAGGCCCTTCTCAAAAGGGTCAGTACCCCACTATAAATCGGTCTCGTTTCTGTCGACCCATGTGTGGACCCCCAGTCCCGTTGCATGCTCAACTGGTTTAAAATTCAGGATGCAAATCAGTTGACATGGCTGCGGTAAGAGAGCCTAAGACAACTTGATATAATTTAAAATGTAACAATAACAATAATAATGTATGGAGTAATTATATTAATTTTTTTTTCTTGATTGATAAGATACTACGCCTTGAAGGTCCAAAAACAGCTGTCACGTTAAAAATCATCGGCAAATCCATGATATACTTTTAATGAACGACTAGTAATATAATATATAATTGATAAAGACTACGAGGATGTTAAATCAGCTATATATGCAAACATCAGTCGATTGTTTAAAAGTTTTTATGGACCAACGGATATTTGGGACGTTCTGTGACCACATATAAAATTTGGATTCACTCCTGTACACCAGAAACCAAAGCAATTTATTGGACTGCATAAAATCAACCGAAATGAAGAAATGACGAAACCATCACTGACAAATACTGCGCGGCACAAAAATTTAATGGTTGCGATAGCGGTTTGAAATGTCCAAAGACAGCATTGTTCTACTACAACATTTAATCCTTAGTGGGAAATAAGACTTGAGCTTCTTTCCCATCCATCTTATTCGACTGATGTAGCTCGCTGGATTATCATCTGTTTCCGAAATTTAAAACGCTTTTGGCTGGCTAAATTTAGTGTCAAGCATTGAGGTTATATATAGAACGTAAACGAGTACATGGGGGAGCTCAAAGAAATCTATTTGTGCAATATTGCAAAATAAAAACAATTAAATACTTAACCACAGCGACCTTAAATATCTGTCGAATGTTAGAGAGAAATACAACTCAAAAACATGATAAATTAATCAATTTTTTTAATGGGAATAGAAGTACTAGTAATAGTGACAAAAAAATGTAAAAGACAAAGATTAAATATTGTAACTAAAAATAAAAAATAAGACATAATAAGAAAACTAAAGCAATAAAAGCGAATAAATCAAATATAAACCAGAATTTTCTTTTTGCGCGCTGCGAAGTGAACGGGGAAGGACGCGACGACTGAGTTTTGTAAGTAGGGATGCCCGTAAGGAATTTCTCACGACCGACTTTAAGAAACCTTAAAGTACTGTTCGGGAACTAAGGAGAGTATACGCATTGTTCGCCGCCTTCTCGATGACCGCCATTTAACGGTTACTGTAGTTTCTTCTGAGATCGGATAAGCTATAGTAGTGCTTAGAAAATTCAAATTGTCATCTTGCTTCCCGATAACGTCCGACCATATATAGTTGTCCAAACTCGAAATAAAATTTACTGGAATAAACTAGAATATCTTCTCTACAGTTTAGACACTTGTTTAAAGCTGATTACATTATTAAAATAAAATCTTCGGCCTTACTGTCAATAACATGTTATAATCTATTGACTATTCTCATAAAAGCATTAAAGAAGAAAAAGGCCAGATAAAGCATTTTCCAATCCGTCACCAAAAAAGGATTTTATTAAAAAAAATTTACAAGCACGCCAGTTGTCAGGACTTTAAGTTTTTCTAGGAAGAATAAAGACCCTTTTTTGATATCCTTTATCAACAGTACGTCATCACCACTTTAATCAAGATCACAGTTATAATGACAAAGAGGATGGGGATTTTGTAGTGCAATTCAAGATATTAAAAGTTGTCGGAATGAATTAATGAACACTAAATGCCAGTCTGGCTGCAGTAAGCTGAAGTGCGCAAATAATATTAGTGCGTTGCGTGAACACAGAAGATTTTATTCCTCTCGAGCTAATTTATCCAAGAAAAATAAAAATAAACCTCTAGTACTTCGCAATTGGCTACATCTGAGCATTAATTTCTGTTAAACAATTAGAAGATTATTTGCACTACTCTAAACATCCTGAAGAGTCTTCCATTTCTAGGGGCGTTGAGAGCTATCGCCAGGCCAGGGGAAAATATTTTTGATATCGTCACGTATTACTAATATTAAAATAATTGTTAAATATTATTGTATTAAAAATTAAGGTCACTTTGTAACTGTGTAACAATATTAACCCTTTCAACCGTCTTGCATGTGAATGAACAAGTGATGAACATGCCAGATCTGTCCCAAAAATACCCACCAAGGTTTATATAATAACAAATTATGAAACTGCGCTCTAACCTGGCAGCAGATGAGTGCAAAATGTAATTCGCATGCGTAAATAAAAGCAACTAGGATCAATGAATCTGTATCAAGATTCGTGCGAAGGTAGAACACTTATTTGCAATGAGTGCAGTACGAATAAAGGCATGATAACAACGATTTAGAGACGGACGATGATCTGCTTCAAATGATTTACGCTTTGAAAGAGCAGTAACAAGATCATCAAATAATGTTGAACTGTATAACTGGGGAGGCTCAGCGACTGAGTCCAAAAACTAGAAGATGAGATGGGGATTCCAACCTCTAAAGAGTGAATTCAGATGGGGTTTTCTTCTGTGCAAATCTAAGAAAAAACAATTAATTTGTGTGTCAACATTGACCAGCTCTTTGATTTTTTGCAGAATCGAATTACGCATTTATGCAACATTATTTTTAAATAAAATGATTTAACATAAAAAGCAATAAATTGGAGGGAAATTATCGAAAAAAACAAGGGTGTATCTTATTTTCAAGGTGTCTTCTTATTGTTGGAGACTGGATCGTAATAAATGCACAACAAAGAAAACTGGAATAAATTGGGGCACGTTCAACAAAATGGAAGACCTAAAATTCGCAGACGACATATATTTGTTGTAGGCAGTATGGTAGACGGAAGCGGGGGGACACAGAAAGATGTTACCAAAAAATACGTTTAGCACAAACAGGAAGATGAAGATCAAAAAACACCAGAACGACAAGCTCCGTCTGTTCAACACAAATTTTAAACAAACGATAAAAAACACAAATAATTGCATAGACATATGCACCGCGTATTTTGGCCAGCAAGAATAACAAACCATTAGTTATGGGAAATCTCAAACGGGGAAAGGATTGAAATGACAATTGGAAAATGAAAATGAGAAAACTAAACAGCAACATTACAAAACAAGTTTTAGACTTCAATACTTAAGGAGATTGATAGACACAAAAGGAATGTTTTAAAAGATCTGCAGCTGCAAAACCTATTGTAACGGATTTCCGAACGCGCCCCGTAGCGCGGCCGCTAGACATCCGCACTCCATCACGCTCGGCGGTCGAAGAAATCTAACTGCCGCACATGGGTGCGCCAGTTATTCTAGAAGATTCCAGTGTTGCGTCTCTCGATGGTTTGCGGCCCTTCTAGTATGTCGCCGAATACGCATAAATCTCGCACGGCGGGACGGCGGCGGGATTCGAAATGGAAGTGACAACGGCGGACGAATCCAAGTGCGAGAGCTGTGTTGACATAAGCAGGTACAAAAATTATTAACAGTAACGGACCCAACTCACAATGCGCAGAACTACTATACTTAGCTTTTAAAACGCCCTTAACGCTCCCTTTGCCCCTCAATGAGTTATAGAAAAAAGAAGAACATATCGGAGTTTTTCCAAGCTCATAGAACCTGTGGGTTCGCGAAATTCTATCCCCTCTTCCCCTACCTCTCGACAATCCGGCCTGTTTCACTACAACCATACTCAATTAAGTTGATCAGAAGAAAAGTTGCGTCAGTGAGGCATTTATAAGTGCATTTAATTTACAAACTTCCGATTCTGGACAAAACATTTATGAAAGTTTAAAGAATCATAATGCAATTGTTGAACGGAACAGTGATACTGATATTAATAAACCGATCATCAGTTTGGGCGCATGGTTGAGCTGTTTAACTATACTACGGACGGTTCAATTCTGCTTAGCAGGTGGCCTATAATCAGTTATTATTGAGTGCCTGCGTTCACTTCAAACTAAAACTCGATACTTGACACATTGCCCCGCACGATGACCGGGTAGTAAGATCGAACATATAAGAGTCTTAACATATCGGTTCGAAAGGCCATGCTTCCCCGAGAGATTAATCATTATTACTAACTACTTACGTACCGCTTAATACATCTTCCCGCATTTCAAGTTCTTTTACTTTGTTATTGAAAAAAAAATAAAACTTCAAAATAATACATAACCACAAAAGTAAGATTTATAAAAAAAATACAAATAAAAATTATTTATTTCTTTGTCTTCCTCCTTTAGAACACAAGAAAATTAGAAACCTCACGAAAAATTGTAAAAAAATGCTAAAATATGCACATAAAAACCATTTGGGCACCTATTAAAGCAATCAACATTAAACATAAAATTTCGTTTGAAGAAAGAATAGTTCCGCTAATCATCAATATACAAGATACATTGTGGAAGTTAGACTATAAAGTTGTCTGATATAAACTGCCACTGAATTGCTTTTGGTCACTACCAATAGTCTCCAATTCTCTTCTTTTGCTGGTTCGATTACGAGAATTTGGTATGACTGTTGTTATACTGTCATCATATTTATGACAGGAACCATGATGTACTGGATGGTCTGATAAGTTATTCTCTATTTCCAATTAATCCAAATTTATTTATTAATTTTCTAACCGATGCGCTCCATCTTTTGAGTTTCTTATGCCATCATTTGTAAATAAAAGTCCATATATGCCCCAGTATTTCCAACAAATTTCCTTAATCGAAATGACTATTGCCAACTACAGAAAGTTTTGTAGGATTTTATCGAGCACATCGGTTCCAGTTTGTTCACTTCACATAATTTTCTTCGATAAAATTTCTCCTTTGTTCTTCATCGAAAGAAAACCTGCAAAAAGGTGAGAAGTTTTGGACAGACTGCACATCTTTACAGTCCATAGAAACGAAAACCACAATGCAGAGAGTAAACAATTTTTGAAATATGAAATATATAACTCGATGTTTTATAAACAAGCGTGATGAGTATCTTAAAGGAGGAATTCTCTAAAACTCAACTCATGTGTGTTAGCTGGCCCCCAAGAATGTATGGATTCGCCAAAATCGACAAGGATGGACTATAGCCCATTGTCAGTGTAACTGAAATGGGCCAAATATTTTTCCAGTCAAACACTAGACTTACTATTATTTATTCAAGGACTATGCACATTTTTTCCATTCGTTTAGAAAAATTTGACTACACGAGAAAAATCTAATTATCAGTTTTGATACAAGGTTTAGCAGAGAAAAGACAGACTGATTTTCTTTTAATCATACATTTTATTCTTATTAAAAACCAACGTTACCCGCTTTAAAGTACTTTCCTTGGGAAGCTACACACCGATGGAGACTTTCTTTTCATTATCCATAACAGTTCTGGACGGCTTCTGCTATAGTGCTTTTTAGCTCGTCGGTTGCGCTCTTCTGGATGTTATCCAAAGTAATAAAATGCCACCATTACAATTGGTTTTTAGAGGGGAGAACAAGGATTAAAATTCGGCGAATAGGGGGGTTGCAAAACCACAGGAACGCTTTTCTCTGGCAAAAGTTTGTTGATTGAGATTACCTTGTTGACATGGTGCAGAATTCATGTTTTCTGTTAAAAAGTTTGTCTTGGCGCTACAAAGTCCTTGTAGGTAATCTCCTTTTGACAGCCAAAGAAATAATGAACATTGATCTGATTTTTGATTTGGTTATCACCGATTTATCGAGACGGGGAGAGTGTGCAGAGCACCACTTTGAGGACAGTAATTCATCACCTGTGATCACGCAATTGAAGATTTCAGATCCCTTTCACGGCATTATAAAAGATCATTATGCATAATCAGATTTCTGCCCAGACGTTTTTTGAAACGTTAAAATTTGGTGGACCACCATAGGCAAATCTCTTAAGAGAAAGATGGAGCAGCCATAGAAAGCCCATTAAGATCAATAATCGCAAATTTGAAAAGATCGTCAGTAGTATACCACCAATAGAATTGGCATTGTGGCTAACATGTGTTCATAATACGTTTGTAATATGGAAACATGTTAAGAGGATACATTCTTACAACCCCTCAATTTGGTTTATATAAATATGTAGACCAACAACAATAAGACAGCTTTTTTGAATATATAGATATAGAGTTGGAAGGATAGACATCTTCAACGCGCTGTATACAGAAATATGATATCTACCATGCGTACATCTTCACAAGCATTCAAATCACCACTTAAACAAAAAAAAGTTGCAGAAACATTTATCAAGTGAATGGTGAAATATGTCAAATTAAAGGTTAAAAAAAACTCGAATGAGCATTGCAAACGAATAATTGCTTGAGAATGGAAAAGAAAGGAACGCAATAAAACTCCAACATATGCTCACTGAAACAACAGTTGAAATCCATTACAACAAAAGTACGTGGACTGCTTCGAACAGCCAAGGATGCATATCGTTTTGCATCTAAATATTTACAGGTTAAGTATGAGAAATACAACCTACGCATAATAGGTTTCTTCCAAGAAAAGGAATGCAACCACAGCACAATCTCGCTTGGTTACTTTTGTGTTTACCACTTAAGTGTTAGTAGATGTGATGTAGTAAAGTTTAAATTAGTTGTAATTACAGATGGCTGAAAATTATTTTAACAAGCAACATTAAGTATCCAAGGGATGGATCCTACAAATAGTAGACTTTTCTAAAGGGGGAGTTTAACGATTGCACAATCTTCCTTATTAATTTATAATCATGCCCCAACATCACTTCAGATTTATTCGATGCGATATAGTCAATCGCAAATTTTTTGTGGTGGACAAAAATGATCTTTAATATAGCAACAGGCGCAAAGGGTGGAGTCTATGTGTAATAGAAGTTTCAAAGAGAAGGAGCCAAACTGTGGGACAATTTTAAATGTTTCTTTTTTATGTTCACACCTCAGCACCACTTTGAAGGTAGTTGAAGTGATATAGTAAATTTTAAATTTGTTGTAATTATAGATGGGCGACAACTTTCTTTAATATAGTAGCATTAAGCTACCAGCATAATAATCATTCACCAATCAGGTGAAAGAGATGAAGTCTACGCATATAAAGTTTTATGTTTCATAGCATCTTATACTTATTATAAAAAATGTTCCATATCGACATCATTCTTCTAAAACTTCCCACATGTTCAAAAACTCCCTTATTCCTTGGATACATCAATCATAATTCATTTGATTTGTTACAGTGTCTTTCAGTGACGTCCTGAAATATTATATCTTCAATTTGTTCTCTCTTACCTTTAATATCAATTCTTTTGCGTTACCAATCACGTTAACATCCTTAGGATATAAGTTTCTTGGTCTAAATTCCCACGCTTTCTTTTCTGGGAAGCTTTCAGTGCGTTCAGAGTGATGAAAGCTCTTGGTGGTCCTGGTGTTCAAGAGCCAAGGATGACTTTGTTGTCTTCCGCGCAAGTCATCAACCCTTCGACGAGCTCGAGGAAGTTGCCAGTGTTTTGGGTTACAGTCGCGACGTTCTTTATCTATCCAGCAATAGTATCCCAACCCTTGTGTCGTGTCTACTGGTCGCTGCAGCTTAACTTTGTCCTAGTACAGTTGAATGCAAAGTATCCACCAGAGTGACGGTCTTCCCCGCACTTTAGAGTAGCGCGATAGCTCTTCTTCAACTGTTTAAGTTTTAATAATATGAGCGCTATCAGAGGATTTTCCTCATGCGCCTCATGCACCTCATGGGGATGTCGTTGTCCTGGAGCTCCGTTTTCAGTTCCTCCTCAGCTGCCGGTAGTCATTAGACATAGCGGTGTGTATTGAAATACTATCCGCTCCATTATTGACTGTGAGGAAGCCATTGTATGGCTTCATTGCAGAATGTCAAGCCTTTTTGTTCAGGAAATAATTGAAAATCCAAAGCCAAAAGATATTAGTGGAGGACTAAATCATCTAATAGGAAAGCTGTACGTCATTTCATCAAGGTTTTTCAAAGGTTTTCAAATAAGGATTTTAGTGACAAAAAATGTGGCATCACAAAATTGACTTTTATCTTGCTGTTATAGCCTTTTGCTTTTTATTTCAACTTGGCCAACTGTTTTAAAATGAGCTCAACAAAGAAGTCATGGACGAGTGTGAAACAAAAACTGTTGATTCTCCTTAAGTTCTTCAAACAAGTAAGGTCACATGAAGAGGAGACTGAGAAAGAGGTCGTCGTTGAAACTCCCATCCCCCAAAATGAATTCGAACGTAGCAGAGCTGCTTTAATGGTCTGCATACCAGCGCGTTCTGAGAAGGTTGAGCAATAGCTCAAACATCGAAGTCTTTTTGGCGAACATCTGCGGGGCGATTAGGGTTTCCTGACCCCGCACAATCGCGGCGTAATCCCATCGGCACGGCGACGCGAAATCCGTAATGAAATGCGCTGCTTAAATTGCAGATCTGGTTGGGGTCTGTGCAAAGGCAAACCGGAGGCGTCGATACTGCGGCGTGATTTATAAGAGTCTTACGTAGCAGAGGCTGGGACAAGGCAGTGACCTTCTCAAGGACACGAGATCGCGAGCCGGCGTGTGCAGATGCTGGACCAAGCCGGTGCTGCTGGCCGCTAATGAAGATGTGCCGGCGGGGAGGCAGCGAACCGCTGGCCGACTGCACCGTGGATTTTTCACGCTGCCCAGTGCCCATTGTGGTAGCCGCGGCCGCGCGGCGGCAGATGTCGCGGCGGCGGCGCGCTTGCATGTTTGGGCGAAGGGGGTCGGAGAAATGTAACATCGGGAGCAGCAGCTGGCGCCTCAGACGATCTAAAAAGTGTGTTAATAGGAAATCCAGATTGAAAAGTAAGTGGCGTTCGGCCGATGGAATGCAATTTACGCCGGCTCGCCACAAAAAGGCGCCTCGTCGCCTTTGTTTTTCCTTTAATCGGACTGCCCATCTGGTCAACCGTTGGGTGCATCGTGGAATTGCAGGACGCATCCTCGTTTCACAGCCGAATGCTCCAGAAACACCGAAGATTACATACGCGCTTACAGTTCGCTCGTCGATTGCTTTCCACGTCGAGCGTTCACACGGAGAACGTTTTCTCTTACCACTTAATATCGGTTCATGTCTAAATAGTCATCATAGCAATACTTTTAACATATCCAGTTTATGATGGTTCTTTTGCTTGCAGCCGTACCTCTTGGCTCCTGCCATGCTTTCTCTTTGGCATCGAGTATTTCAGCTATGGTTGTGTTCCGGGATTTCCCCGGTCCCCCCCTGCAGTTTTTTCCTCCTTTTCTTGCCTCCTAGACCATCCTCACGTATATGTTGTTGTTCATCCTGATCATATAATCTGCTTACTTCAATTTTTTCATCTTATTTTTTCTTTTAGTGATTCCTTTATTAGTCTCGTCTGTTTTCCCATTGTATTACCCCTACAACTGTGATTAAGTATTTCATTTCGGTAGCTTGTAGCCGGCTTGACAATATTTCATTTAATATACAGTTTACTACCTTATAGGTGAGGATAGGTATATTGTCATTTTGGTCTTATTCGTTATTTCTTTCTTTTTGAGAAAACTTCTTCTAATAGCACGGTATTCTAATTGTATTCCCTATTTCGTCCTCTTGTGTGCCTTTACTGTTTATTGTTGTGCCCAGATAACCTACAGTTGACGTTTTTCTTGAGATTGCCATTAGTTTTCATTTTTCCTTATTCACTATTAGATTTCAAAGTTTCTATTCAAACATTTAAATTCTTCTCGAAGTTCTTATACGTTTTACCAACAAAAAATATTTGTTTGCAAAAATGCTAGCCATAATTTTGTCTTCATCCCTAAGTTACGGTCGATTCTGGTCCTTTATTTGTACTAATTATATGTCCTTTTTGTTTATTATGTTCTTTAATATTTTATAGACTAGCTTTTGTTCGATTTTGCTACTTCGGACTTCCACCGAAATTTCTGTTTTGCTTCTTTTATCGTTACTTTGACCTTTGTAAACAACATACGTGAGCTGCCCCTTTTCCTGTAGATACATTTTCCAACTTTTTCCCTTTTTATTTCTTCCCTAATGTGTTGATCTCACCAGTCTATTTGTGTTTTGCATTTATTTATTTTAAAATATCCGTATGCTTTTGTTGTCCCTTGCTTTGTAATATCTTTAGATTCCTCCCTTACATTATTTATATTCAGACTGTTTTTTATTCTATCGCTTGCCTCAACTTTTGTCTTGTTAATTCCGCAAACTTTTGTTTGATTTGTTTTCTCTTAATTTATATGTTCTTATTCTCTTCCTATTATCAATTTTCTTATTTTTTATATTTTGTTCCTTCCCTATATGAATGAATCTAATTTCCAATAAGTCTCGCGTCATTTACTTCTTTTTTATCTTCTATCGATACACTTACATTCTTTATGATAGATTCTTCACTTCATTATGGTACTTTCCCTGTTATTTTGTGTATTTCCTTGTGGCTTTAAAATGTATTGGTGACAACCAGATCTTTATCAATACAAAACTCAGTTGGTCTTTTACCATTATCATTCTGTTCTGTCTATTACTCTCTCTGCATTTTTCCACCTTCTAGTATTTGCATTCCCTTCCCCTTTTTCTTAGTTTTATTGATAGCTACCGCTAAATAATTTGTATTTATTAGAGTTTCGATTAATTCTTTCTTATATCCCACGTACTTAATTCCCACTTTTGTGTTTGACCTTTTCCCCTTGTTACTCTGCCTGAGTGTTGTTTGTTTTGTGTTTATTATTTGTAGTGTTTTTTATATCTTATTTTGCTCTTCTTTTTAGACTTCCTCCATTCTCACGGGATCATTCATACTTGACGTTGTTTATTTATAGTTTCCAGTAGCCAATTCTTATCTTCTTTCCTTTGTCCTTTTCTTCCCTTGCTACCTGGATCAACTCTTTGGGTTACATCGTTTTTTATATAAATCTTATTACTTCCCAATCCAGCTTTGTTCTTCATGATTTCTTTTCTGACAATGATGCTATTTCTAAAACTACTATTTTCATTTCCTCTTATTTGCTTATGGTAAACATTTTTTTACTATTTCCCTTACCTTTATGTTACCCTGTAAGATGTTTTCTACTTCTGCTTTATAACTACTGGTGCTTTTCAGTTCCCACCCTTTTATTGCAATATTTATTATTTTCTTCCTCTCTAACTTGCATAATTTTGTCTTTTCCTTATTCCACTCCACCTTTTTCTTGATTAATTCTTCTTTGATTGCACCAATTTCTTACCCATATTTCTTGACTGTCTCGTTATTGATTGTTATCTCATTTATTGTGTTTTAAATTTCTGCTTTGGTTTTCTTTTATCATTGTCCATTTTTTCTATCAATTTATATAGTTTTCCTCGCTTAAGTTGTCTGATGTGTTTTCAATTGGATTTCCAGTAGGTGTGTTACTCTACTTCGATTAAAAGCTTCTCTTGTTTTCTCTTTTTCTCTTTATATAATGTTCCAGGGTGCCTCGACTGTTTTTTTCTTGTAATTTTTTATCTTTTCACACTTTTCTTTGAGTTTAAAACTAAAAATGCGCTAATTGTGGAGTGCTATCGCACAATATTACTGACACTACCACATCACCATCATAAAATTAACAATTCTATGTATTCTAAAAATTATAATCGATTAACTAGTGGGTGGAGTCGGAGAAAAGATTGTGTTATTATTGCCTCGGAAGTATTTACTAGATATGTTCACAAATCATGATAGGATAACAACACTATGTGGGAGTACTAAAAAGGGAATTGAAAAAGCTCCGAAACAGTCATCAAATAATGGATAAATATAATATGTCAGTTCTACTACACTTGGATAGAAGGATTAAAATGTAGCAAGTTGAATAGTTTTGTACACAGTATTGAGTGCAACAAAATTTAAAGTAGTCCACCAGCGAATTAAGCCACAACGCGATAATGTGAGGCGGGTGTTTTAAATTCAGATCTTGATTATCCAGAGAGGTACTTCGCACAGCTTAGGAACACATTGCTTGAGCCAAGATAGAGATCTAATTTCAAGAGCTTTAGGATTCATTTTACCACCTTGACTTTTTTCTTGATTAGAGGGTGAATTTGAAAGCCAGAACCATAAGACACCTCAATAGCAGATATCCTAAGAGCCCAACTTTGCAAAGCTAAAAATTACTATTTCTCTAAATTGTGTTTTTAAAAGCTGTCGTTACTGTAAACCCCTTCGTGGTTTTCGGACCACACTGCATATGTTATAAGTGACAATACAAAACCGCCGTGCGTCAATTCGTAAAAGGTTTTACGTAACTAGATTTTAATTAAACGAATAGAAACACTTTCTAAACTATATATCAGTTGAATATCAAAACATATTTAACGCATATTTCAACTTTCTACGCTGATGATTTCATAAGGAGGTTATCCCAACCACAATTTACTCGAACATAACATTTTACTAATATTTTAAGCAATTTAATATTTTTATGATTTTATTCTTATTGTTCCTTTGTTTAATACGTTTTTGTCATCTATTAATAGTGAGAATAAAGGTTTTCCTAGATAATCAGTGATTAATTTAAAATTTAAGCCTTTATAACTTGATGAAAGTCTTATAGTTACGGTCGTTGGGGTAAGGTAAATCCGTGATTCTTTTAGGTTGTATTATGGGAAAGCATGCGCGCAAGCCCCTATTCTATATTGCCATGCCAAACGTTCTGATCGCAAGAGAAGTAATGAATTCATCCGCGAATTGAAAGAGAATATTGATCAGGATTCCGGGCGGAGCATGACTAACCTGGTAAAATAAATGGGCGTGGCGAGGTTGACGCTAGTGCACTAGGACCTATACTGCAAGTCTTTTCTCCCGAGGAACCGCCCACTTTTGAGTGAGAAACACAAGATGAACAAGCAGTGCTGAACGACATTAAGCACGATAGCTTCTTTTCGAACAAAAAGAACTTTATTGAGGACCGGAAGATAAATTATCAAAATGATCGTTGGATTTACAAAAAAGATGCTTCCTGTGTTGGTGCTGGGGATTGTGAGCAACAAAGGGGGTGTCATAGCGCTTCATTTCTTTGAGGAAGGTTTGAAGGTGTTCGTTGGAGACAGTCGTCAAGTCCTGAATAGAGGGGGTGACAGCTGTGCGTGAGTAAGTATTTTACTAGGACTCCGCTCCAGTTCACAAAGCAAAGAAGACCTAAGCATGGATATACAACTGTTTCCCCGACTTATAGCCACATACTACCTACGAGGCGTGGGCGATAAAAGGCATCATAATACACCCAGGACAACTTAAGGAGGACATCATGGAGAAGAAGGATGTTGTATTGGCCTGCAGCAGGTTTCATTGTTTATTTTCCGACAGCTCTGCAGTTTTGGTTTGTACAATGATGTATAATTGCAGCTACAGCTGACATGGTTAAGAAGTAATCGCGTTTTATTTTTGAATAACCTGAAAGCCCCCCAAAAAAAAACTTCTTGCATAGGTTTCTAATATTCTAAAGCCAACTCTAGTTCAGACTTTTTGTGCCGTTCTGATAGTATCTGCCAACCTGCGCTCGCAGAACATTATCGCCCAGATGGAGCACGAGGGTCATTTTTTACGCGCCCACGCCGGCGTTCGTTCCAGATATTCGATCTTGGCCAATATTCGCCAGGAATTTATTGTGCCCGCGTTTCCTAGCTGACCTTCGGTCGCCCGCCATCGACCCGCGGTTTGAACGCTGCACATCACGACGCTCTCCGATATGGCCCCATACATTTCGTCTGACTTTTTTAGGTTATCAATTTGTCAGCCTTCCCATAGAGCCGCGGAAGTTTTAGGGTCGCCGGTCAAAGAAAGCTCGAACGAACATTTCAGGCGGTGATGCGTGAGGCCCCGCTTTTCTCACGCTGCTGATGGTTTGCATTGCAAGAATTTGAGAGAGGATAGTAGGGCCGGGAATTTAGATGCTAAACGATGTGTGCGACGACTTGTGGCAGAATTTTTAAAGTTCTTAAAACTGATTGAAGCAGACAGTTTATCTTTTAATGGCAAAATGCTTTTAAAAAGTCAATTTACTTTACAATATAATAGAATTCCGAATGAGGTTATTATTTAAAAAAAAATTAACTGTTTTATTTGGCAGTTTATTTGGTTATGAAAGAACTAGAATTAGTCAAAATATTTTTTATGAAAAAATGCCGATAAGAATCAGAAAATTACCTAAAGGAGAGATGATACGTTAATAAATAAATTGAGGAGAACCTTAGTAGGACTCCGTCGTCCCATTTACTCCTCCAGTGTAATTTCAAATTGTCGATCAAAAATATAAGACGTTGATTAAAATTTTTCTTGCTTTTCTTTAAGCTTCATTTGCCTTTTTCGTGAACAAGTTTTATCACAAATCAAATAATAAACATTCCTTCAACGCTTAAAAGTTGTACAAAAACTTGATGTAACTCACTACTGAATCTATTCCTAATCGGAAGTGACTGCAGTTTTGTGCCACCTGGGACTTCTGATATTAACACTAATTAACAATTAAAATTATTCTGTTAATATAGGAGTAGAAAGCCACAATTTTTCTATTACCTAATCCACCAACAACTAAACCATTTCTACTAGATAGTACAATCTACCCTCACATCAGTCATAAAATGTCAATGGCTACAAAATATACATAACGAGTTATTAAAAAAAGGAGAAGGATTAATACCTTCTTCTTCTTTCACCCTTTTCTTGTACCCATTCAAGTATCGAATTTTATTTCTTCTATTGTTTTACCTCTTTACAGTTTGTTGTAATCGTGCTTTTTCCTGGTCTGCCTCTTTCCCTTTTCTTGTAATTTTTCGCTTATCAAACTATTGGATTCTTCCTAGTCGAACTAGTTTTGTTGTCTTTGTATTTGGCTCATTATTTGTTTTTGCTTAATCATCTCTCTATTATTTTCATTTTCATCAATTTGTTTAATCGGTCCATAGGTCCATTTGTTTCTGCACCTCCTTTTTTGGGCCCGCTGCGTACATTAGTATGTCTATTTTTATCGATTTTATTCTTCGGTATCTTATTGTTGTCTGAATATTTTTTATTTTCTTTCTAGTGTTTTGATCAGTTTCTTTATTGCTATTATATATAGGCTCAGGCTATCCCCCTGCTTAATTCTTTTCTCCCAGAAAAACTCTTTTGATTTGTCTCTTGCTATCTGAATCTCCAATGCAACTAGTAGTACTAACAAAAGTGTTCTAACAATTAAAAACCCCCAAATACACATTAAAAAATTTAAAAAGCATTTAGGATTACATTTGGACCAATGGTGGGGCTCTAACGCTCCGCTAGGGGGATGGCTAACACCCTGAGAGGTTCGAGCTCTCGTATTTTTGACTTCATCATCCGGTCTCCACGTATCATCTCTGATACAGATCAATGTAATAAGAACTTGCCCTTAGACGTTATTACCATTTGTTGGAAATGAATGCAAGTACTTTTCTACTAGGGATGAGTAGGTCATCCGACAGGTATTTGTGCCTCAAGAATGAACCCGGGTTTGCCTTGCCCGCACCGCAGCTAATTTGGCATGCGCATATTAAAGTCGGAAGAAAACAATTCAATCTTAGACAAATAGATTGGATAATTGAACGCGTTGCCACCCCTCCCTGTCGAATGAAATACTCTTCTGCAAGGTAATCTTAAAATATAGATTGTTTTATGGAATTTAACTTTGAGGATGGGCAAAAGCCCAACATAAGGAGATAATAAAACAATTCCAGTTAAAAATTTTGCTTCATGGCAACTGTCTGGTAGACCGATTTATTATCCAACCACAAATCAGAAGGGTTGAAACGTCAGTGACCACGTGACTTTAGTTCTAGTACTTCGGATTTTAGCCTCTATCATGACCCTTTGTTTTTGTGTTTTGCTCATCTTTGTTTGTAACATTTTTTGTTTTGGCGCTGCCAAAGATTAGGATAATCTAACAGACATCATAACATCGACGTTGCTTAGAAAACCATGCCACCTTTGCAGTGAAATTTTTCGTGTTGACTACCCTATAAGCAGACCATCTATAAAAGTGGACAGTACTTCTTAGAAAGGGAGTTGTCACCAATATTTTCTTATCCTTCCGCGCCCTTTAGCATGGCACCATTTGACTTAATATTACTTAAATTTAAAATTCGGATTACAACTACTTTGCTGACTATAGGCGTTTAAGTAGCAGTTCTGTAGAATTCTGAAACTCTTCAGATAGTTTTAGAAAGTTTCACCGTTTAGGGTTTTTATCCATTGACTCTAATAGTAAGAGTCGAAAGAAATCCGCCTTCTTCCTCGGTTTTACACACAGAAACGTACCTTTCCCGAGACTGATCTGCTGCAGTTCTGATGATCTATTTTTGATACCACGCTCCATCTTTAGTACCACCAGTTCAGATAGATTAGATAGGATTTTTCAAATATTGAAACGACTTAGGCTATAACAAGAAACTCGATCCATTTCAAGATGCCGGTACCACAACTTGCTCAAGCAACCAAACTTCTTCTCAAAAATCGATGCTGTTGTCGACACAACGATCCTACGTCATCGATATTGAAACATCTCAAATCGAAGTTTCTTGCTGCCAACATATCTGTTCGTTCAGTTCTTGAAGTTTAAATCTTTATTCGCCTGGAAGGTTGTTCTTTGTTTCAATTTAAGATGTAAACTGCTTAAAGTGCATTACCTTTAGTTGTTAATTACTAGTAATCTATGTACGTTGATATCTAAATGTAGCCTAAAACAAACGACTGACTGTGACCAATGCTTCAACGATAGTGGATGCATATACTTCAATCCATGGCAACGTAGTTCTGCGTCAAATTTCTGCCTTTGTCGTGAATTATCTTTTTAGTTTCTTTTTGTAGTTCTAGCAAACAACTTTTACAACAAATTATTTAACTTTAATTACTACAACTATTTTCCCATATTTCCGGATTGTTTAAAGCTTCTGGAATGTTTTTTTGTACATAATTTTACCCCTTTTCCCAAAATTAATATTTAATTGACTTAAAAAAAAACGAAAGTGAAGCTGTACGGGACACTTAATAAGAACATAAGAGAGATAGCAAATAAATTGTAAATTGACAACCCAAACTAGAAAAGAAAAATATAGGTAGGCTACTTAAACATTGAGGGGTCATAAAAAACATAGCAAAAAACAATGGAGAAGGCTAGCAAAAAACCGAGAAAGATAGAAGAAAAGGGATAGGTCTATATCCATTAATGGAAAAGAAAAGTTTAAAAAAAGAAGAAGAAGATGATGATAGTTTCTCCAGAATAATTAGAATAAAAAGGGTTTGGTAGCGTCGGAAAAGAAACCACATTTCTATGAAAGAGAAGTTCCCAAGCTGGTTAAATATTGAGTATCTGTCGTAGAAAATATTAATTGGTTGTGCTAATGTCTTCAATCAGGGACGAATTTATGAATAAACTTATCGCTGATGGAGAAACTAATAATTCAGAAGATAAAGAAAAGGGACCGTGTGGTTTAAGAAAACTTATTTTTCTTTTTATAAATTTTCCTAAATGAGACCATCGCGGTTTCGTCGGCTATTATTGTACGGTTACTAAATGTTTTAACATGTTTATGGGTTAATTTTTTTAAATAACCTCTAGTACATCATAATGCAATTAGAATACTAAATAGTCAAATTTCTCCTCCCCTTTAAGACGTAGTTATTCCCTCAGCCATCCTGATAGCTTTATTAATATTTCTTTAGTTTGTACTTTACCTACTAAATCATTAAACTTCTTAAAGAACGCTTTTTGTGCTTTTCACTATGCTATCATAAGGCTATCTCAGATATTTAAAAAATAAACTGATACAGACCACGTGCCCTTCTAGAAGTGAATGACTTCAATGCACGTCGGACACAATAGAAGAGCAATGAAGGTCCGCCCAGATAAGATCGCCTATCCGTTTTAACAAAGCGTCGCAACTGCTCATTACAACCACTCTTTAGATGCCACCGGTAATATGCCAGTACGATGAGTTTATGAAACGGCACGTCCGCAACGAGAGCATTCGGGTGCCGACTTGCATCAATCTTCGTTAAGCAGTGAAAGTCGGGCGCGTTTCAAAATCGACGCTCTGCGCCTTTGTGCGCTTAATTATCAGAGACACGGCCTTGCCGCGACGCCGCCCATTAGCCGGCCGTCCTGGGCGGCAGAAGGTGCACGGTTGTGCAATGGGCGAAGGAGACGGATGAATAGACGACTTATGACTGCTCGGCTCCCAGGCACCGCGATGATAGATGGCCGCTTGATTTATTGCTTCGTCTGTGTGCCGGATTTTTATCAATTAGCCCGCAAGAATTCACGATGTTTGCTCAGTTCTGTTTGTCCTCTCCTTCGCCTAATGGACTTGGTGCTTTATGCGCGACGCCTTTGGAGAGCGCGATATTTAAGGTTGAGATGAAACACTAATGGAACTGTTGAACTTTGAACGCTCCTGGCGGCGGTAACCTAATTTGATTAACTGTAAAAATAATGTTGTATCATTAACAAAGACAACCTATGGGTGTGTTGGCAGAAAATCAACGTATGGAAACTAATCGCGATAGCCTTCGATAAGCCACCTGACGAAATGTCAAGTATCAGGCACGCTTTCAAATACTCACAACGTTTTAAATATATTTGGGCACAAATTGTAAGTTAATTAACAGTTTCTATATTACAATACCAAAACAAAATGTAATTAGCACTCAAAATTTTAAAAATTTAAAGCGTAATATTTTAAATTATTAATCAGACCCAAAGGACTAGAAAGATATCAGAGGACAATGGGAGATAAATAAGGAACAAAAATAGAAACAAAATAATAGTTACGCGCAGAAAATTTTGAAGCAAGACAAATTAATCAAATTACGAAAAGGTAGAGAAGACCTGAATCTAATAAAAAATGTAACGGTGAAAAGAGGTTTAGAAATTGGTAACGATCACAGGGGTGTCAAGAGTCAAAACCTGGCCTGGAAAAAAGTTTTTTACTGGGCTCCTTAAATATTAAACATTGTTTTTTATATCTTTACGAGTTATTAATATAAAAACAATTATTACATAAAACTGTATTAGAAATTGAAGTTTTACAACTCATATAATAAATCAGTTTAAACGTACAGTAAAGATACCGAGCAGCCGATGAGAGTGGAGTGTAGTGCGTATGTGTTAATGAGGATGTGTTTACTACGGGGTCAGTTGTAATCATCGTATCTGCAATGATTGGACAAATGGAGCAACAAATCTGCAAAATGTTATGCGAAGCTAAAACATTTGACTCCATAAATTATTCGGATGATTCAAAACGTTTTTAGAACGGCGCAATGAGTGCAGCACAAATAAAGGTTTGATACAAACGATTCAGAGATGGTCGGAAATCAACGTCCTAGAAGACCACGAGCAGAAAATCTAAAAATGTCTAGTCTGCAATCAACAAGGATCGGCGAGCAATAGTCGGAGAACTAGAAGGTGCGTCATACTACAGTTTAGATTTGCCGCCCTGCGACTTCTGGCTGTTATCAAAACTTAAATCAGATTTGAAGGGGAACAGATGCGACAAGGTAGATTTTTACGATTTCAACACGAAATTTTGCAGAACGTTTGAAACATGTTTTGGTCCCAAAACATTTTTATCAAATTTCGTTTGCAAAGCTAGACAGTGCAACGAGTGCAACATAAATAAAGGTGTGGTATAAACGAGTCAAAGATATTCAGAAGTCTGAACTGAACAGAGCAGAGCAATAAGCAGAATACTAAGAAGTGTTAAACTTGTACCAGTTACAATTAATCAGGCTCGGTGACTAACAGTCTAAAAACTAGAAAAGCAACTATGGGTTTCAAAAACCGAACTTGTAAAATTTTTACCGAAAAAATATAATTTAAAGACAGAGAAAGTAAAAATGGCACAGAGAGAACTATAATATGATCTAAATACACAATATACAATAGAGAAATGAAAATGGCAAATATAAAAATTAATGCAAAGGAGTCAAAGACGATGGCTATAGCAGAAGGCGCAGCATAACAATAGAAGGAAAAGAAAAAGACGAAGTGAACAAATTTGAATATCAATGGCAATGTGGAGATAAAAAATGAAACAAAGGAACATACAATTAGTATAGGGAATAGACTCTGACAAGATGTCTTTACATTTACTCCAGTATTGATGTCTAAAATTAGGTCATATTAACTGAATGTCGGTACAGCGAATACAAGAGGAAAAGAATAAAAAAAGGAACCAGTAAAATAGTGAGCTAATTAGAATTTACTAGAAATGATTAAGGTTATGAAAATAGAACATTGAGACAGAATTGTATAAACTAGCTAAAATGATAGACCACATACTATACATAGCCACAAGTGTGAATAACACAAACACAAAAAATTCCTATAAGCGACTAAAAACGAAAACACAAAATTAATTACCAAGGTTATTCCAGAGACAAAAAAAAGAATGGCCCCTTTCTCAAAAAGAATAAACAATGTCGAGATAAATTAGAGAAAATAGTACACATAATGCTAATATTAACGGTGAGTGTGAAACAAATCTAAATAGATCAGAAAAAATAAAAAAACACGTAAAACTCAAAAATGAGATTAGAGAGATTAACGATAGATTGGAACGAATGGAGAGAAAAAACAGAAAAGAAATGTATTAGTAAGAATAAAACATTTCTTGGAAAAATCAGGGAATAGAAGTGAAAATTAATAACACCAAGAAATTAGGGTAAAGTACATGCTTACAGGTGTTGGATAATATAACAAAATTAAAAATAAAAGTAAATCAACAAAGTGTCGAGAAAAACACCTGTATATTAACGAAGATGTGTCTAAAGAATATGGAAATACAGGAACAAATTGGGAATATCGCACAAAACAAAAAAAAGAAAGAAAAGCAAGTCAAAATCAGCCATATAATGTTAGTATTAGAGGTGTTTAAGTAGAAAATAGACAAAGGCGCATTAGAGAAAACCTCAACAAAAAACTGAATATATAAGGTAATTAAGGTAATAAGGAGAAGACAGCGACAAGGCCAGAAAATGAATTAAGAAGCAGCAAGAAAAATCAACAGAAGTGAAAAAAATATGGGTTTTGAAAACGTAGAATAATGGAAGCTTACAAAGAAGAGGGTTTAATTAGAGGAGGAATTTGAAGAAAAACTGTTTGGATATATTAATAATTAAATTGGGGAGAGCGGGATTAGAACCAGCAACTCTTGGTTTCGTAGTCTAGCGACCTATCCACTAAACCACCACGACTGTTTGGATATATTGATTATAACAAAAATAAAGAAAAGGTAACAAGAGATGAGGACGATGGAGAAAGACCACGTACTGATATAGAGCAGAGTAAAGGACAACAAACTTCCAGCAGCCGGAGTCGGCTGTATTATACAAAAAAATCTAGGAACACATTTATAATTGGAATGTTTGAATAAGAATTAAAAAACAATGATAAGACCAAATGTAGATGATAAGACAGGAAATAAAAAGAAATTCTGGACGGACTTAACAACAAGTGGTAGAGGAAGCTAAAGTTAAAAATACATATAGCAGGAGACCTCAACGGAAGAGTGACTAAGAAGGACGCATTACATAGCACAACCATTGGAATACATGGAGAAACTGTAATAATGGGAAGAGAGTGTTACTTGATTTTTATACAATGCAAAAAAAATAGTAACCTTTTTCCAACATCTGCTCTTAATTGCACTTTCCAAGCGATTACGCATGGATCGGGTGACTTTTCCTATGCTGTATCAAGGGATTGCTTTCCAATCTTTAATCGATGCTGCTCTCGGTTCCGTCTCGCTCTCTGGTGCAAGATTTCTGACCCGAACTCTTCGCTTAAGCTCATTCCAAACATCCCTAATTGGATTTAAGTCTAGGCTACACGGAGGCCAGTCAGCCAGGTAAGTAGTGGTCACTCGCACGGTGTGGCATTGCGCATTATCGTGCATTATCATGAAGTCCTCACCAACAAATCCCGCAAATGGAACAACATATTCCTCCAGAATGTCCCTGATGCAGCGTTCCGCTGTTAAACTTCCTTCGCGTCCTCCACTAGGCACGAAAATCACCGTGCATAAAAATGCCCTCCCAGAACATGCAAGATTCACCTCCATATACGACAGTTTCTTAAATACAGCAATCAGCAAATTGCTTCCCTGGCCTTCTATAGATCCGACGTCCGTTCTATGTACCCGAGGTCCCATTCGAGATGCTCGCGAGTAAATTCAACTTGCTTTTGTTTTTAGACTGCAGTTAGTTAGTTTGGGACCCGTAGTTGCATTTTTTAGGGTCAGGTTGGCTGCCTTCAGTCTTCTTCTCACTGTCCAAGCCCTAGCGACCACATCTCTGACCGCACTCAGGTCTTACATGAGGTTAACGCCAGTCATATGTCGATTTCGGAGAGATATTGAAACGAGAAATAGATTTCTACGACCTCCTCCTTGCCGGCGGACGTAGTCAGTGGTTTCTCGGTACCGACGCTACACTTTCGACACAACTGATTGACTCAGATTTAGTTGGTTTGCTGCGGCTCTCTGAGTGAGGCCCTCTCTCAACAACGCAACTGCCTGGGCTGCTTCGGCGGCTGTGGTATCCATTTTGTTGCGAACCATTCTAGCACTTATTTATGTCAACTTTGGATAAGTGACCGAGACGAATTGCCCGAATTGCAAGCGTACTGTAGGCCAATTACAGCCGTCGCGCACGTGCGTTCCAATTAGCAATATTCGCGAAACTCCGTCCGTGATGCACATTGTTTTGAATGTGTCATCCAACTAATGCATTTTTAAAATTTTTTTAAAGCTCTGGTTTTAAAGACTGGTTAGATAGTTACAGGAAGCGAAAATTTAGAAAAGAAAGAAGAGAGGAAGCACACTGTATGGTGTATAATAAAGGGGATTAGAAGTTAATTGTTCATGCATTAAATATATTTAATGTATGTAACAAGAACGCCATTTCTAAGCATCCGTGCGCTATGCTTACATACCTAAAAATGATTGTCGTTACTTTACAGGTGTCGTAGTGATAACTGTAAATTTAGAGACCATTTCTTACACGTTTCATGGTCGCCATAAAAATTGTGATATCTTCAATACAATGTTGCACTAAAATGAAACAGTGACAGGTGAATGGAAACATTTATTAGAAGATTTAAATATGTCAGAGTTGAATTGCTTTCAAATCATAATTTAAGGAATGTTACGTCCGCGCATAGTAAGCGTCCATTCAGTAAATAATCCTAAAAGAGATTCAGAATTGTGAACCATCATTTGCACTTAATAAACTTGACGCTTTTCAGTGGCCACACCGAGATCTTCATAATCACGTTATTTGATTACAAGGAGCAATTGCGAAGAAACGGAATGACGCATCCGACTCGAGAGTGTGTGTCGGATAATGAGAAAATGAAGTTCCTCTAATGGTGCCAGAGCATCGCTGGTCCCGGGCTTAATTTAAAGGATAATGGCAGGCCGGCGGTCGGGCAAACGGTTTTTCGATGTCATTCCGAGAAGTTCGCTCATATGAAGCAATGCATCTTCATGCACGTTCTCGTGCAGGTTAATTGCGATAACTGGCGAGCTGCGCCGGCCGGCGTAATGGGCAGCCACCCATGGGCTGTCGTCAGGCAATTTCAAGCGGGGCGCGCGGCCGCATAAATAATTCGCTTAAAATTCCCACTGCCATGTTCAATGGCTGGTTATATCAAATGCGAGCACTTCATAAATAAGGCGCGCATGCGACCCACAAAGCGCGGCGCGCGGTACGTACGTCAGTGCCCTACCGTATGCATAGTCGCCGCTATCAGATAACGAATGTCACTTAGGCGACGTTAATGCGCCGAGCGCTGCACATCCGACTTCTGCAGCGCCTTATCTCGGGCACGTCGCATCGCCCGGCGGCTGGCCGCAGTTTTCAGCCCTGAAACAGTTACTCGCCGATTTGCGCCGTTTCCGCGTGCATTGTTCAAATGCTCCCATTCGATTAGCCGCCGCCTCTCCCGCTCTCGGTGGTCACGAACTGCAATTAAGCCTTCTCGCTTTTCGCGCGAAGGAGACGAATTTCTCAGAATACGCGGCAAAGGTGAGAAGTCGAGGTTACATTCTTGGCATTGCCGGGGACGGCTGATTTAAATACGAAGCGTTATCGGTGAATAATTTAGTCATACCTTCGGCGACGCAGATAGTCTTCAACTTACATGAGTCGTGTCAGAAAATGAAGGACGTGGAGGACGTAAACCCTTGTGAACTGAATCGATGTAAAGACGTGTAAAAGATGCAAGGAATCAATGATTGTGTTTGAGGAAATTATGGACACAAAAAAGGTACATTTGAATGAGGTTTTAGGACAGAAACGCATGTCGTGTAATGATATGGTATAATGTATCCAGTTGTTCCCGAAGAAAAAGAGTCTTGAAAGGAATAAGAATCATTTGACAAGAGGTTTCACAAGCACATCTTGGGCATACTCAATATAATTTCAATGAGGAGATCTGCAAAGATTTACTTACTATATCTGCTTGATGGGGTGTGACTTATCATCCATAAAAAGATCATATCCGGTATGTACACTACCGCTCATAGAAGTATGAACACGCCTCTTTCCACACAACCTCGTTCATCCATTCTCACATTACATCGAGATAGGCTATCAGTGTAACATCGAAAAAACTTTAAGGATTTTCTTCTAGCGTTCTTTCCTAATAATGCCACGAACGTTTACTAAGTCCATCACACCAGTCAAAGAGAAGTACCACCACACTAAAATAGACTCATCTCCGTGCTTGACAGTCCTGGATCATCTTCTCAGTCTTAAATCGACGTATAGAGATTTCCGTGTGACAGAAAATTTCAAATTTAGATTGCTATTAATCGTGACGACACAAGACAGCGATCCTAAACATACCTCAAAACTTTTTAATGATTATCTAGATAACTATCAAGAACAACAAAAAATGATCAAAATGATGAGATGGCTACCACATGGTTTAGACCTCAATCTCATAGAGTTGTTATGGGATGAGCTGGACAGAACAGTAAGAAATTAGTGTCCCACGTCCAAAAATCATCTTTCAAGACTTCTTCAAGGTGCCTGGAGAAATTAAAAAAATCAATCGAAAGAATTCCCTTATTGTAAAAGCAGTATTAAATGCAAAGTATGGTTTTTTAATTTAGTGCCTATGCTTCCATGAGCGGTGGTGTATGTCCAAAGACTTAAAGTATACAAGACTCTAACATATCAGCACGCTGAAATCATCTTGTTCAAAAAGAGTTTTGGTTATATAGATATCCACCTTTCCATTAGGTTACGCACGCAAAGTGCACCTCGACAATAAGTAGCATCACTGGTTATCGGTTCAAGGATAATGTTCTTGACAGCATGCTAAGCGAGCTCTTTTGTGGCCTACTACCAATGAAATGCATCTGGCAAACCTGCAGGCATGTAGACCATGCTCTCGCAGTTGTCGCTTATAGCATATTTCCACTTATAGAGTCGTCGAGATAAATTTAGAAGATAAGCAATGAAAATAACATTAAAACGAAACAAAAATTAAATTTACTTACATTAAATTTACTTAGCACAATTAAAATAAGTAGTGTCAAGAATTATGTTATTCAAAGTAGACCCCCCCCCCCCACCTGCCACTATGATCTGCTTAAGCCGGGATCTAGACCTGCCGCAGATCAATACAACCTTTTTCTTATTCATATGTGAAGTCGCTTAAGCTGTCCCTGGTTCCTCGCCCACGCATCACACATAATAGTTAAGAGGTTCGCAGTCAGTGTTGGAGGTTGGCCATAATTTGAGGGACCATTGGTAATTCAAACTTCCTTCTCTTGTGGGCTGAGCGAAGTCTTGCTTGAATATATACTCCCTCACAGCGGCTGTCTCCTCTATTCAGGGGTTAATAGATGTATCCAACGCGTTAACATGCAGGTATTCGACAAAATAATGTGCAGGTGTGATCAGTATGTCCGAACTGAAGAAGTTTAAAATACCTCTAATTGTTAGTGCCCATCTAGCTAGAGTATCAATGAGCAAAACAACGACATTATGCGGTAACACAAAACACAGCCTCTAAAATTATATCCGCATACACAGTTCACGGTAAAATAGGGCAGACAAAGCATCATAGTGTTCGAAAGGCAAAGCAGGATAGGGTCCGTCAAGCCGTGACGCGTATTGTGACGTAGCAGAAGAAAACAACGTCCGAGAAACCTAAACACCCCAATGGCATCTAAAACAGTGAGGCTAGAATTGTGTTGCTATTGCCATCCCCTAATAACACACAAATGTTCAAAGGCGACGTGCATGGTGCAATGCCTACAAAAACAGGACATTGGAAGACTGAGAACGTGTTGTTTGGTTGGACGAGTCAACCTTTACCCTCTTCCCCACCACTGGACGCGTGTTTGTCTGGCAAACACCATCTGAAGCATACCACATGGACTGTCTCCGCTCAAATATCAAACATGGAGGCGCTTCTATTGTAGTCTGGCGTGCTATATCATATTATATATGATATTTGGCAGCCCCCTTGTCACATGATAATATTCAACATTTTCCTTGGTTCACGCAATCTCCAGACCTGAATATCATCGATCCTCTGTGGGTTGTTTTGGAAAACAGGGTCAGGCGTCGATTTTCACCTCCTTCGTCTCTACCTGGCTGGAGGCTGTGTTGCATAAAGAATGGCTTCAAATTCAACTCACCACTAGTCAGGATTTGTATCGGTCTATTCCGTCCAGAATTCAAACTGAATTGCGTGCTAGAGGTAGACCAACACCGTATTAATACATGATGTTTCGACTTCCACAAGTGTTTTCATAATTTTGCCTAATACTTGTAGCTGTCGGTATCAGTTTCAAACTTTCCTTAAAGAAGTGGGACGTCATAACATTCCCTTCATTGGTTACAAGCATCAATACCACCACAGAGGCGAAAAACTTCATACGCATGACGTTAGGCACTTTAGAGGAAGATCCAACAGTCACTTTGGCTATTCACCTTCCTGTCATGGACAAAGTTCTTTCCGTCCAAAAAAATCTCTAGAAACCAGCGCTATCGCGTTTGATGTCGTTTAGTAGTGCTTAGGCCTTTAATTTCCTGTCTATCTTCTTTTTCTCAGACAACATTTGGCAGTTCCTCAGGACGAAATACGTGTGGTGTAGGTCTTGGTGTACTGCCACACCCGCCTGATCGATCTTTTCTTTCGATTCATCACTTATCTTGCGATCATATCGTTTGGTGATCAAATTCCCCATACTCTCTGTCTAGACCACAAACTTGAGTCTTTTTGTAGCCTTACCACGAAATTATAGATTATTAATAACGTGAAGCTAACTTGTAAAACATTCCGGATTTATTCGGAAAACCATGTATATCATCTAGGATCGCTTTCAAACAAGCTACAAAACTATTGGGCAATTTTTTTCTTTGCAACTCCCCTTAATCGTTAAGTTACGGATTTAGGTGTATTTTATCTTAGTAATAAAAAAGAGAAAACTAATAATAGTATACAAGGAGGGTAACTTTAATAAAATATAATGCCAAAAAGGAGAAGCCAAACAAAAACCAATTTATTGAAAAAAGGTGTCATAACCCACACCATAGCATTTTGAGGATTCAGTCTCGATCAGTGTGACCATTAAACTATTTAAATGAATATAAAAATTTATTATTTGTGGGTGATCTCAACCAAGGAGGTCTTAAAATAAGAAAATTTTTCGAAAATAATCATGGTAAACACCTCAAACTTACTAGTTTCGTCTTTGAAAAAAGGAAGGGGGAAGGCTGGAAAATCTTAAAGTAATCAATTAATTTTGAGTTTGCCATCCTAATGCTAGATCGAGATCAAAATAGTTATTCTCATCTAGATAAGTAGGCAATAGCTGTGGTATTGAATCTTAAAAAGTACTTTTTAGACCCACCTCGATATGCGACAGAATCTTAAATACAGCAATGAGAAAATCGCTCCCCTGGCTTTCTATAGACCCGACTATTCCTGCCGTTGCCATGTAGGCACATCCTGGACTCGTCGGTGAATAATATCTGACTTGAATGGGCGAGATTTTCGCGAGCAAAATCAACTCGCCTTTTTTTTGCTTTTGAACTGCAGTTAGTTTGAGACCCGTAGTTGCATTTTTTAGGGTCATGTTGACTGCCTTCAATCTTCTTACTGTCCAAGCGCTGGCGACTACACCTCTGACCGCACTCGCCTTTTGTTTGAGATCAACGCCAATTATATGTCGATTTTTGAGAGAGAAAAAGTAATAGTCTCTTTCCATAGTCACGCGCCTGCGGGCGCCTATTTGCCGGCGGACGTAGTCCCCGGTTTTTCGGGACTGACGCCACACTCTCGACACAGCTGATTGACTCAGATTTAGTCGGTTTGTGGCGGCCCTTTCTCAACAATGCAACTGCCTAAGCTGCTTAGGCGGAATCACCCAAGCACTTACGCCGCTTACTTATTTTAACTTTGGGTAAGTGATTGAAATGAATTACTGGATTGCAAGCCTACTGTAGGCCAATCACGGTCGTCGCGGACTGTATTATAATTACCAAGAATTGTGAAACCCCGTTCGTAATGCACATTGTTCTGAATGCATCATCCGATTAATGCGATAACAACAGTTTTTTAAAGCTCAATAATAAAGATACTTCTCGCACGATAATGTTTTTATTTTCGCTTTTTCTTAGACTGAAACAGGAGACAAAAATACGTATGCAGCTAGTGAGTCGATTGTTTTGCTCTCAAGTGTAGAAAGATTAAGCAAAGAATGGGCTTTGATCAGACAACAAATTAAAGTGCATTTAAAGTTAAAAAGTGGGCTTCTCCTTATATGGTCACCGAAGTCAACCATACGTTCTTCGCTGTTAGAAAGGCACAAGTTTGAGCTATTTTTGAACCGTTTGCTATCAGGCAATCTGATGTCAAGGGATGATGGGATCGGCAAGGATCTCTACGTGATAAACTGCTGCCATCTAGGAGGACCATCACAGCTAATGTGTATTATAAGCAGTTGTTGCGGTTGGGGGTAGAAATAAAGAAACAAGACCTGCGCTGCATAATTGAAAAGAGAACATCTTTCAACATGAAAATGCGAGTTAGACAATGAAGTTTTTCCTTTCCCGACATTATTTTGCGCCAGAAAAGCAAAACTCCTTTGCATCGAAAATTGAGAAGCTGTCTAATAGATAGAGACAATTGGTTGAAATGATGGCGAATGTGCCATTCAGTTATATAAATGTCTTACCAAAATTCTATAGTTTTAAGTTTTACCCTAAAATACGGTGGAAATTATGCAATCTAATAATTTAATGTATCTTTGCTACAATAAGACTTGTGGGCGCAGCAGTATAACTTGTTAATGAGTTCTGTACTTAATAGAACCCACTCTGCGGTGATCCAAAGGAGTCAGAAATAAAATGCACTAAATATATATTGCATTATGCAATGAATAAGCGCGCAGTGCACCAAATAACAAAGGTAAATGAAACATTCACCCTTTGGACGCAATTGACCGGCAGAGGACGAATAGTAACCGTTGGTAGATGGCAGCCGAGATAATGGATGCGAAAAGCAGATAATGACATTGTAGACAATACTCTGCACAATGCAAGAATCTGAATTGAATGTAGTGGGACTATTTCAGAAACTAAAATTACAGAACATAAAATTATGCGATGATGCGACATTTATTGAAAATCTATAATCTATTTCACTAAGAGTATGGAGTAAATGCGTTGTTGTAAGTCTCTGGCTTGGAAGCCAACGCCCACAGACGTTTCTTCTTTTGTCACTATCACTTAGTGTTGTTGGGGGAGGTCTGCAGGCCAGGTTTTGTTTAGTCTTCTATTAAATGGTTGTGTATGAGAATGTTTGGATGTCTTGTTCGTCGGTGTTGATAATTAGTGCAGACGGTATTTATTTCTTCCGTGATGTGCGGAATACGCAGGTTTTGGTGCAGCATTAGATTGGTGATCTACCATAGCGGATTGACGAAGTGCTTTGTTTTGAAGACGAGTAGGTTGGGTCATGAGTCTATATAGGCTTTAGCATAGTCTTATATTTTATTTTTGGTGGAAAGTTTTGATTTACGACCATAAGGCAATACATTTTCATTTCGCCTGTTTGTGTTTTTGCCATGTTAAACGTTGATTTCGCTGTAATACTAAGTATTTAATATCTGATTTTGCAGACACAGGGACTCTGTTAACGGTTACAGGAAGACAGATTTCGGTAAGAGTAGTAAATGTTATTTGGGCAGATTTAGGTAGGCTTGTAGAGGATGTTATAGGATCACTACCCGAGGATAGGGTAACAACATAATTTGCAAATACAGCACCTGGTGTTTTCGGATTCGGGCAAGTTAGCAATATATATGTAAAATAGAGAAATGGGTCGAGCACGCTGCCCTGCAGGCCACCAGATTGTGTATGATTGTATAGAAAAAGTGCGTCGTTGTGTTTTGTAGAGAAATTCCTATCGGCGAGGTGAGATTTCAGGAAGAAGTAGAAATTGTTGTTATCCATTATTTAATAGATGCGAAGGTTTTCACGGTCGATGTTGTGGTGCATCGTATGCTTGGTTCTCGGGTTATAAGGGCGTGATCGGACGTTACGTCCACAACTACGGTTTTATAACCCGAGAACCAACCACACAGTGCACTAACCATTATTTAAGTTTGTAGAGCAGGACTGTATGTCACGCTTTGTCAAACGCTTGAGACACATCTAAAAATACTCCGTCGCAACATTTCTTTTTCTCCATGCTCTTAGATATTTGGTTAACTATTCTATGAGTTTGGTATCCAAACTGGCAGCAAATTTGCTAGTCAATAGTCTTCTTGGATTATTTTGACTAGCATCCTCTCAAATATTTTAGAAAGATGAGCATCAGGCGTATAGGTCTGTGTGATGACATTTTATAAGAGGGTTTATCATTTTTGTGTATCATTATAATTTCTGTATATTTCCATATAATAGGACAGTAGCAAAGATTTAGCATAAAGCCAGCGGTTTTTACTTCTACTAAGCTTACAGATGTTGATGGTAGCGACATCTAGCAGAGTACGTGAAAAAAGCTTTCAATATCGTCCTTTGGAGTGCTGGGTGTTGTTTTTTCCACTATAAGGACAAGGGATAAGTGAATTGCAATGTACCGGCCTTTTTTTGTTGGAGCAAGCCTACTCTTATTGAGTTTTTTGTTATCGAAAACTTTGCTAACGTGGGTCTTTCAAATTTCTTTGCAGCTTTCCATAGTCTGTAGTCATTAGGTTTCAAAAGTTGGCTTTTGGGTTTCTTTGAGTACTGCAGTGAGTTGTCTGGGCAGTCTTCTATACCAATGTAGATCTTCCGCGTTACGTGGCCATTGCCATCTTTCTCTGGTTCGTCGTTTTTCACTGATTAGTTGTCGGATCTGTAAGGGAGTGCTGATGCAACTTGATTGTTAGGTTCAAGGAGTCAAAGAAGTACTGGGTGACGTCGTCTAAATCTGCTGAATCTGTGATGCGTATGTTTTCATTGTGCATTTTACAACTTCTTTCCAATCTATGTATCTCATTATCAGCTTTGGGTGTGCAGGTTTATTTATAACTACAGGGTGTGAGATAATTACCTGGAAAAACGTATTTGTGCATGTTTCAACACGTAAATATTATCGATTGCAGACATTAAGAAACGCTTCGGTGTCTCATGAAACAATAAAACGATATAAGAAACTGAAGATAGGCAAGAAGATGCCTGACCGAGGCCGACGAGTCACCGTTTCCACGCCGGCCGTTGTCAAAGCCATCTGAGAGAGACTCAAGAGGAACCCCCAAAACGGAAATCCGCCAAGAATTTTGGTATAAACGATTTTACCGTTCAATCCATTGTCAATCACCGTGCGATCAAGGGCCAGCAGCCGACCAACAAGCAAAAAGCGACTAGGAAGAAATTGGTCAAGGATTTGTTGACCCGATTCCATCCGGCACGCTGGTATGAAATCGTCTGGACGAACGAAAATATTTTCACTGTCTAGACAATGGCAAACAGTCAAAACACCAGAATTCTAATTCTGCATACGTCATGGTTTTCGAAAGCATCGCGTCTGTTAGAAAAAACCCTTTTTTTTCATAGATCAGGGCGGAAGTGTACAAGAAGGACACCCTGGAGCTCATCTATCTCGACTGAACCCCCAAGCACTTTAAATCTTACCATTGGGTCACACCCCCGACTTCATTGCTGTTGAGTGGCCCCCTTGCTCTCCTGACTGAAATCCAATGAACTTTTCTGTTTGGGCAAAGTTGGAGAGGTAATCCTGCGTTGCTCTCTACTTATCTGTGGAATCTCTGAAGCAATCTCTTCTCAAGGCCTGGGATAAACTCTCCATCGAATACCCGCTTGATACCGTCGATGCTGTTCAAAAAAGAGACTTCGCTCCCTTATCTGTGCAAATGGAAGTTCATTCGAAAACTAGTTGTTGGGTGTGGTCTGATGATAGGTTGTGATTTGAATCCACTAAACAGTTTTGGATTGGTATACCGCTAGTCATAAATAAATCTAGGAAATTTCGCGGTTTTCCCGTATCTGTTGGCCAGCAGGTAGGTTTTGCCAAAAATGAAATTTATAAAATGACAAGGACGCACCAGCATATAATCTGATGGGGTGTATTGCAACAACGCATCTGATTGCAGCGCAAATTGTCTATAATTTAAAAGACCCTGACACCAACTTCTTGAAGAGTAAATCTCATTACGCATGGACCCGTTCTACTTCACGACCGGCTTCGAGAAGTGAAGCCTCAAGAGATGTCAAACAGCAGCTCCATAACGACGTTGCCTCACTATTAAATATTGGCTTAATTAGTTGATGCTCGCGGTCTGCAAGTGGGTTGCCCATAGATCCAGATTCTTGCATCACTTTCGAATACTTTCGCGGGGAAAAACGGTAGCACGGAGCGTGGGTGCATCAGATAGGGAGGAGAACGCGGAACTCGGAACAATTTTAGCGAGCGTCCTTTCACGGCGCGCCGGTTCTCACGCCGGGGCCGCGAAGAAAAATCCCTACTTTATTAGTCCGTCTGCGCGCAGATAAGGGCGTTATTCCCGGCCACGGTTGCATATGGGCTGCGCGGCTTCTTAATTATGTTTACTGCCGGAGACGCGCGTATCTCAGCTTAGGCCGTGTCTGGCTAATTGGAAATCGGCGGGATCGCGCGGCGGCGCGTTACGCAAGTGCGTGCGGCGACAAATCGGGCGAGCACGGAGGCGGGTGCAGTCGCGCTTTCCCACGGGCAGCACGCGAGCGCCCCGCGGAGATTTGCGGCCGCTAGGCGGCCGCGCGAGCTTTTCCGCCCGGCGTCCTAAAAAGCGGGCTAACTGTAAAAGGTCAAAAACGTGGCCGAAATCGGTTACGCTCCGTATCGAATATCTACAACTGTACTTCGGGTAAATAACGAATTTGTGCCTAATAACCAATTTTTTAAATTGCTTCGCGCTGTCCCTCCTTTTGTTTCACTGGAGGCGCACGACTCGGCGTGGTCTGAAGCGCGCCAAGCAGGTGTTAAATATGCAGATTTGAGGGAGTTTGTCTGCTACGTACGCTCGGGCGCTGCTTAATAGAAAAGGAAAAAACGGCGCAGCGCCTACTTTTGCGCACAATGAAAGGAATAACCTAGAGGAAATTCAATTTACAAAATAGCCTGTGGAATTTTAATTCAATTGCGGTCGCTATCTTCGCAGTATACGGCGATGTCAATGTACAGAGATGCTGCTGCTGGCATCTTATTATGGTAATAGGATTGTTGAGCACTACAAATTACTGAATTAATTATCTGGCATTCTACAACTTGGCGCTTTGTGTGCACGCCCGTTTGTTTCAAAAATCGATCAGAAAATATTACCGCTAAGGCTTTGAAAGCTCCAGTTGGGCACTAATATGGTTGGATTCATTGTTGCATCTTCAGCTCCTTTAAGTCCGATTTTTAAAATCAAAGAATGCAGGTGAGACATGACGTTCTCACAAAATGGGACTTGGGGTACTTGTAGAGAAAGCCTTACCAAGCATTTCTATTCTTTACCAGGTATGTGGGCTGCACGATGTTCATTACGAAAAACTAATGTTTAATTTTAAAAACATTTTTATTGTTTTTCAAAATATTTTCCCTAACAGTCAATACATTGCTGGGTACGCTGAATCCAATTTTCATAGCGTTTTTCCCATAGTGAATTAGGTATCTTCAAAACATAAATTTTGAACGCACCAATTGCCTCTTCCAGCGTCGAAAATCGTTGTCCACGCAGTTTGTTCTTCTTCATGTATGAGAACAAAAAGAAATCTTTTGGGGGTCAAATTAGAACTGTACCGGCCATCGAATCGACGTTTTGAGTGCTCAAAAAGCCAGTTGTTTGCGTCGATGTGTGTGAGTTTACATTTTCATGGTGAAGAATGGTTGTGTACCATTCAGAATCGACCGTTTTAGTATCCTCTAAAATCACAGTTGCAAAATGTATGTCTTAGACACTTAATTACAAAAATCTTTGCTTAGGTTCGGTTGTGGTGCTCGTGACCAACTATTGATTCCACCATAGCATCAAAATTATTGTACTTCTAGTCGTAATATGACTTTAAGCTCGTGAATTCAACTCTTGCTTTGTTAATTCTTTCTAACCGCATTTTTCATATATTTCTTTAAACATCTACTATGAGTAAGTAACCATTTGACTTTTGAAGAGAAGGATCGCTAGGATTGGTTACCTTTGAAAGTTCGAGTACAGTGACTCTTCTGTGTATCTACATAAAGGTAAATATTAACCCATGTTCTTAATAGAAATCGGTTGCAGCATTGGATTACCAACCCCCAGAAAACTGCTAAGCTACATTCAGCTTTCTTAATTGTCAAGGATGTCAATTTCAACAACAACAAAACCAGTATAGCAGTCAGTCAGATTCCTACTCCCACATGCAATCTATAATTAATGCCACCCTTCTATACACTAAGTAAGCACATATGTTCGTTGTTTCAGGCTATTCAAAACAACATAACCAAATATTGCTACAAACAAAAACAAACCTAAAAATATAAATACAAAAATAAATCTGCGGGGTACCAAAAAAGAAGTAAATAATTACAACTAGATAATTAAAAATCTAAATATAAGGAACAGAACAATACTATATGGCGACGTTACCTAATGATACAATTAATGTTTTTACAAACATGCCAGATCTGCATAGAAAACTCACTAGACATCTCAAAGACAAAAACACTATGCACCATACTTATTAATTAAAGAAAAAAAGATCCTACGAAATCTTCATCACATCATTTCAACGGAGGATAAAAGACTCGAGTGCATTTGAACACATTTGCAACGTTATCAGTGTACATCATAGATTAACTAAACAACTTCTGCCATTATTTATTGTTGACCTACAAAACGAACACAATAATAAAGCGATATTAGATGTAAAATCCACCAGTAATATCAATCGAACCTCCTAAAAAAAAGAATACTCTATCCCAATCTATTCTTTGGGTTATGGCCAGCCATACGAAGACTTATTGCAATAGACCTTTCGTCTGTGTTAAAAGCGACATGCAAAACATTTCAAAATAGTGAAAATCTATAAAAGGTTCTTAGGGTACAAAGGCATCCAAAGAGCCAGAAATGCGCGATTCAGAGGAAAATCAAGTAAAACGCGCCCATAATAGGCACCACGAAATATTAATCTCAAAACAGGGCATTGTATTCCCAAGTAACGAAAAGAAAACTATCTGATCAACGAACAACACCCAACTACCAGTCAGATAGTTTCTAACCTTTTTAAGGAATTTAAATCAATGTTTTCTCAGTGAATTAGCCAAAACAACATGGTAATAAATATTCGGAATTTGTCAGTAATTATTTAATTTAAAAATTGCTATTTCTTTATCTCACTTTGCATCTATAAAGTATTCACCTGTTACTAAGATCAGAAACCCACGCAACGTCAAACACTGTAATAAAGTTCAGCTTTAAGCTACATATCTTATCGTTCAGTGATACAGAACCACGTCAAAAATACAATTGAACATTATGAATGGGAATCTTACCGGTCGATTGAAATACAAAGTGAAAATATAAAGCTTTAAGTTCTTTCTTATCCACTGATAATAGCAGAAGTCTCTGCTGAAGAATATAAACAGTTTTTGAGAACTTTTGATACTTTTGAACACACATTAGGGGTGAAGACCAGTTAATCCGAAAGGCTACAACCTCTCAACAAGCTCTCCATTATGGTAATCTTTCAACTGGTAAGCTTACCTACTGGCCTATTGATACAAATAAACTGCCAGACTTGCTTAATTAGCGATAGTTAACGGTACAGGAAAAACTTACATCCAAATAGAAGATAACCGTGACCTATTGTCTGTTATAAGTACAATAAACATCAGCATAGAATGCATATTAGAACTTTGCACTAAATTTGAAAAAGAACTCAATTTTGCTAAACGAATTAAAGACACCCAAAACCTTAATGAACCAACCCAATATTTGACGATATAGATACAAAACAGTGTCTGGGGGCCCAAAAAGCATCCGAAAATCACTAATATCCCACGCTGCATACGAGATCCTTTTGTTCAAAAACGTGCGCCACAAAAGAAGTAACAATGAACACAAAACACGAAACTACACTTAATAGAATATATTACATAATGCGTCAATACAAGTACGAAACAATACATTGCAAACCTTTAACTCGATGACTGTATACTATGTAAAGTAACGAAAAAATTCAACAGGCCAGTAGTAGCTAAACCTCCAATCAAAGAACTAGACGGCGCTTGCAGAGAGATCAGAAAAGGGAAAAGCAGATACGTTCGCCGAACATTTACAGCCCTACAGCCCCACAACCCCAAGAAAATAATGACTACACTGAAATTACCCGACAAAACATATTCAACAATTTCGAGTGCATTATATATAAAATAACAGAAAAAATAGAAACTCAAATTCGTAAAACTCTAAAGGCTACATACAAATTAAATTATCAAAAATGCTACTGGAAAAGATTAAAACACTAATGACTATTTTGAAAGTAGAAATCCAATCCAATTAGTATAGTGATGTGAAAACACAAACGTTCCAAGAAGAAATAGAAAGGAAAGAATGTTAAAAGACAATATTTGTGATCAAGAAGTGAAATGATAGAAATCTGATTTGAATTTTAAGAAAAGACGAAGAAAACGAAAAGATAGGATTCGAAAAAGTAAAAATAACAATCTTTAATTAGAAATTATCACAGTTATGTTCCAAATAATTAGAAATTGCTACAATAAAAAATTTAAAACAAATACTTAATATAATGAAAATAAAAGGTAAGCAATCGATTATATTTAAACATTCTTATAGTGAAAAAGCTATAAATTCAGTCAAAAACCCTATTAAAATTCCTAGTGAACAGAAACGAACTGGAAATAACGGTGGTGTAGCGGAGCGAACACTCATAAAATATTTTCTATAACGGTCATATCTTCAATAGCTTTAAAATAATTAATTAACTAAACATTTGGTTTCTTTTACCTGCCAAAATTATAGGAAATGTTTTCCTTCATTCTTCCCAAGATGGACAAGCTTCACCTTTTACCTGCGACCGGTTTACGAACGATAAAAACAGGCAATTAGTATTCAGCTGTTTCAAGAGCCACTACGGCCTGCACTAAGGTAGACGGCGGCGATCTGTAGCCAGATACGCGTCTGCCTACTGCAATTTTGTGGCTAACTATTTTTGACTTGCTTACCGTGGCATCGAGTACATTAAAATATACGTTTTGCACGTCGATTTAGTTTACATTTGTAATTTACTAGTAGTAAAGGTGGCGTACTAGAAAATAACCCTCAGTAACCAAGAAATAACTAAAAAAAAAATAGATATAATAAAGTAGTCTTAACCGATCTGGGTGTTAATTGCTCTTGAACTGAGCAACTGTGAATAGAGCTCGGCATGTCGTTGCCATCAAAAACAAAATACCGAACAATTTTGCATGCGGCTTAAGTCTTGGTAGATGTTTGAAAGGAAATTGTTCATGGTATGATCATATTCAACTGTTGGAAGTTTCAATAGAAAATTTTAGCCTAGAAGTCGCCCATCTTTGTCTATCACGGAGAACATCGTTGCTCGAATTTGGCAGGAGATGTCTGCACCTTCAAGTAAGAAAAGTTTATTTCTTTCGGGTATTCCAAGACTTAACCAACAAACAGATGGCATAACGCGTTTTGTGGTGTAATGAGTTGCTCAATTAGTGTGAAAATGAAACATTCCGCTACGTCAACAGGTCACAGCATCTGATGTAAACCACAAGCTAAAAGGAAAGTGGTTTTCCAACGACGAGGATTTTGTAATAGCGTTAAATGGCGAGTATGCTCAGATGAAACATGGAGGATCTGCTTCGACAACTGGCTGCAAAGAATGCAGAAGTGCATAGAGTGCGATAAAAAGTATCTCAAGAGATTACGAAATTGGAAGGTGTATTGTAAAAGGAAACAATCCATAAGAAGACATTTGAACAGAAGAAGCTTAAAGCATAGCTGTAGCAAACCACACGTTGTCCTTGTATTTAACTAAACCACCTCGTAGACTAAGTTTATCAGAAAGTTTGCAAAAATCTAAGCAATGCTAATTGAACGAAATAACGCGCCGGGTTCCGAGCGCTTCTTCTAACGACGCAATTTTCGAGAAATGCGGCGTAATTGGGCGCACAATTCGCGCACCGGCGCAAACACCGAAAGTGCCAATTTTTCGGGCACCGTTACGGAAATTATCGCCGAACGGCTCGTTAAACATTCCGCGATCCGCGGGTAGAACAACGCCAATAGCTGATGAAATATGTGCGCAGGTAGGAAACGGCCCGAGCTCGTTTATTGCCGCATTACGGAGGCGCCGGCTGCAGTGGGTACGACTTTTTGTTAATTAAACGACGCTTCCTAAACAGCTTTTACTGCCGCCTCCCACTAAATTGCGAGTTCAGGAGCCGCGCGAGGTATTTTGTTGTGCATTGCACCAGTTGGCGTGGAATGCCGATTCAGAGGCGGATTGGTGCTATTTTTGCCTATTGTTTATCTCGCGGCAAGAGATTTAGCGGGCTCGCGAAATTTTATCTTAAAGCGGTCCACAACAATTCACATGGTATACACGGTGCTTGACGATTGTCCCGGGAAACCCATACCACCTTGTTGGATGGAAAATTTGGAATAAGAAAGGCCACTGCTATAATTTGGCCAAATGCACAATTACTTGGTAATTACAGGTAATAAAGATGAATTGCTGCTTGCGGTGCGTTTGGAAAAGGGCGGAGCTTAGTGCACCCGAGAGAAGTAGGGGGCTAAGCGAGTCCCCCATTGATCGGCTTATTACCTGTAATTACCACGTAATTATGCAATTGGCCTAATTACACCACTAGCCTTTTTCGTTCAAAATTTTCCATCCAACATGGTGGTATGGGTTTTTTAGGACAATTGACAAACACCGTGTATATATTAATTGTCTTTTAATTATAGTAAGTATCTAAGAAATTATCTTACTCTCAAACTTTAATACGGTCCAACATCGCTCCAGCTTTCTGAATGCTTCCGAAAGTGTCTATTAAATAAATCGCCAAAACCATCTATAGCCTATTTATTTCTTGATTTGACTAGAACGTTTTTGTAGTCGGGAACACTTTCAGGGCTTTGGAAGTAGTTGAAAGATCAAAGTTCTTAAACAAGTAAATGTGGTGGATGTAGAATTATTTAGAACTTCAATTCTACTAACTTTTGCTAAACGATGCCTCTTGAATTAGTATACTGACACAACACCTGATCATTGATCATTTTGCGGTGTTTTTCTGATGTTCTGTTTTTAGCTAGGCGAAAAGTTACACGCAACATTGTCCCCTGTTCGAGATAATTAATCAACAAAATTCCTTTGGAGTTTCAAAATTGATTGAATAAGACCTTCTTTCATTAGAATCGGTTCCATGCGTCCAATCCACTGTTTCAATTGCACTTTAGTTTCTGGTGTGTAATGATAAATTCAGAATTTATCTGTAACACCAGAAGCACTCTAGAAATTCGTTGAATTCCTCTTAAACATTTCCAAACAATCGGTTGAAGTTTGTGCCCGAATGCGTTTTTGCTTTGAACTGAGCAAATACAGTACCCATATTGCAAAAAAAGTGATTTAGACTAAGTCCTAAACTGTGTGTATGCGGCTAGTTTAAAAGCTCATGGTGGAAAATTTCAGGTGATGAATTTTCAAGAATAGTACAAATTTTGGCTGTTTCTTCTAAATCAAGAAATTTTATAACAAATGATTATCGCAGGACGATAAGTTTGGAGTGTAGGGAGGGTGTTTCGGTGTAGTCTAAATTCTTGAATTGTTTGGCAGTTTGGGCAGCTGTATAGGACTGGGAGTTATCATGAAGAGAATAATGTTTTAATTAAAATAGTTAATCGGACGTCATCCTCGAGAAGTCGGCAACAACACGAATATTCTCTTTAGTTACAATAGTCTTCGGCCACTGCCGCTGATCTATATTATCAACTGCTACTTGCCCGTCTAAAAATTGTTTTTTGTTACGCTCTTTTTAATGGAATTGTCCCCAAACTGCGCTCTAAGTCTTCTAAAACTTTCAAACGCCTTTACGCCCTCTAATAGTTTGTAACACAATGGACTGGGGTACTTTTTGCTCTGATATCATAATAAGGATTAAAGAGAAGCGGTGGCGCGAGGCACTCCCGGTAAAAAAATCCGACTTATATGTGACTGGCCCTCATAGTGTTCTGCAATCAATTATAGATTTTATTTTGATCATTAATTTAAATTGCAAGTTGGAAAGCTTCTTCCGCCTGCATAGAGGCATCAGTACGAGCGTCGACGAAAGGCTAGCTCCATCTGCGCCTGGTGCATTAAAAATTGTTCTATTCTATTAAGATCCTATCTGCTGTTACGTGGGGGCACATATGAATGCATATGACTCAAAAAGGCCGTGGATGCTTCGAATACTTTCAAGTGGTCACGCGCAATTTTAAAGCCGAGGCGAATCGAGTCGAGCGGCTATGCACTTTTGGCATCCCGCGGGTGACGAATCGAACGTATTAGGATAACTAACCGCGGAATTATGCTCCACATTCCATTCGGTTCCTTCGCAGTTATTAACGTATCGACTTCGTCATTCTTTGCATCGATAAGATAGTTTGCAGGTTTTTATGTAAAGATTTTGCACTTTATGATTCTAAATCAATGTAATGCGGAGGAAAATGCATATCAAAATTGGTTGTGGCTCCAGACTTACAAATACGAAAAGTGCAATAAAGCCCTTAGTGATTACGAGGAAAAAGTTGATTTAAATTTTGGTATAGATCTATACACTATAAATTCATCAAAAATCTTGATTTTCAACACCTTTTAAGATTTAGCCACTTTTACCTTCCACATGCTGATCATCTTTTCGCTAGTATAACCCTCATAGCGCCGTTACGCTGATGTTGCCCACATTTTTGCAATTTTTTTGATGCTGTAGACTTTTTTGTAGACTTCTCCCCACCAGACAGCGTTTTTGTGCACGATGAACTGTTCGACAGCTTCCAAAATTAAAAAAACAGCAACAAAGGAGATTAAAAAAAGAAGAAACTGATATAAGGAACGATGTAAAAGTGGCAACACAAGCATAATTCCTACATTTGCATCGCTCTAATCGAAAACTCTGAATATTTATATTTTAGTTCTACAAATTAGTCGGGCGACTGATTAGCTTAGCATATGCATGGATGCAAATGTTATTGCTGAGGAAATCCAAATGTGGCCTTTTTTGCAGATGCAGCGCATGGACTGCATCTCAGTCACCATAAATAATGCGGAGAAAACTAGCAGAAGCTTTAATTATCGGTCATTAAGTTTAAAAAAGTGAAAAAAGAGAATTTTTCTCCAGCAAACAGGAAGATATTCACAAAGAAATGATTGACATCAAAGAACAAATTAACAACTGATGCAAGAGCTACTAAAGGGTTGGATTTTATTCAAAAAATTGTAATAAAGTGTCATAGTTAGTCTAAAATATACAAAGTAGGTTTAGAAAAACACTGATACTTTGATGACATTTCATTCAAAGTATTAGAATTACTTGATGCCACAAGTTCTGGTAATCCTTACTAATACGGACTTTCAATTCCATCTTTTCTGAAGAACCGTAGCCAGATGACTTAATCGTTGAGGTTTAGAGCATTCCAAGTTATCCATTGGAGTTCAAGTCAGGATTTTAGCTTTGTTATTATTTAGTTACTTATAACTTCCTGATGTTTCGGCGTTTTGTAGGCTATTTAGGTTTATGGACTCTCTTGGGAGTTTCCTAAAGGCTACCAGTACAGGTTAGTCACTCGTTCTTCTCGTCTAACACTGACGTTTATTCATCTTTTTCTGTCTATTGTTAGCCTTTTCCTACACACCACTCTTGTCATCTTTGTATCATTCTCCATTTCGTCAGCCTAGGGTGATCTTGATTATCCTTTATATTTTCCTCATTCAAAAGCCCGGTTTTGTACCCTTTTTTCACTGCTACTACATGTTCTATTCACTTTATCCTGCTGCCTTTTATTTCACTCTTTATACTTGGTCAATTATATCCTTTATTAAGTTCGAGATTGTACACGTTTTTCATCCCCCTTTTGTTTATCACCGATTTCATCAAAATTTGATAGTTCTTTCAGGATGTCTATTGTTTGATTTCTGTATCCAGTTCCCGCCTTGTTATCATAGACTGTACCTTTTTCATTTATTTGAAACCCTGTCTTCAAATCTTTTTCTCTTTTCTCTATCATTACAATATTGCCTGCAAATACTAAAATTCGTGTTTCTCTATTTAAAATAGTCTAGCCTTTATTTGTTGCTATTCTTCTTATTACCTACTCCAATAGAAAGTTGAACAAAACTATTGAAAGTGAGTCTTCTTTCACAGCCTTTTCTGTATTTTTCTAACGTTTTGCTCCAAATCACAAATTTTAATTGGCTACATTTTTGCAAGTTTTTTGGTGTAGGTTTTTGAGATATTCCGAAAAGATTTGCTCAAACAAGCAGTATGACAGAAGTACTGAATATTCATGTTGAACTGTACGACAGTTTATAGAATGTAGAAAAAACGGTAAAAAAGCTATTAAAGACAAAATAAATTTAAATATAGAACAATGTGAAAGGGGAACGCGAGAAAAGTCCCCACATTGAATTGCTGCCACCTAAAACTTGTCTTTACTTTTCATTTTAACAATCACATCACTAATAGTTGACTTAGGTAAAATAAAAAGGGCTGAAATATTTGATTCATTTCACTTCAAAGGCACTGAGCTCTTGTAACTCACCTATTCTGCTAGTAATTATTGGGCAGATTATAGCGATCTTTAGATGTCAGTTTATGCCTTACACAAAGTGCATCCTTAATTTGTTTTATAATAACTGAATACACCACTTTTCTGATTTAAATTCACCATTATTACCTTAAATTAAATTTCACACCTCACCCTCCTATTTTGTGGTTTTAGATAAACCTTAAAGTTCCATGTTGCTTTTATAAACAATCTTAAGACACAATGTCTAACTAACTAGAGCCCTGCATATGCATGACTCATTATTAAGTGTGCAGATAATTTGTTTTTGCATTCTTCAGTAGTATTCAGTAAGGAGGTGTTAATAATACCATTGAGGTAGCTTTTAATTAGTCGAACAATGACAACAAATAGATGATATTATAGCCGCATTGCTTCATAGTAACAAAAATAAATAAACACCATAATTTGTGTATTTTTACGTGGTTTGATGTTTATCATACACACATGCACGTAATGCAGCGTGACGTAACTGATATTCAATTCATTATGCGTTTTTAGCAGAGCTAATTTAAGTCTTTATTCAAGAAAAAATTATTGGAAATTTTCAAGAGCAAGAAATGGATGACTTGGTGCAAGCTCTCATCATAATTTAATTGGTTATTAAGTGTTAATGAAGCCGTTTGTATCCCGATAACTGCTATCACTTCATTTAGCAATAAACACAGCAGGCAACGCATTTCCCTAGAGGTTTTTTTGCGTTTTATAGTTTCTATTAGTAATTCGATGCGTTTTCTTTCTTCAGTATCGGGCGTTGAATTTTATTACACCGGATGGAATTGCCGAATATCGATTTTACGGTTGTTTAATGAGCGCTATTTTACAAATCGTTGTAAACGTAAATTAGTATAACGTTTTTTCTCTTAACTGCAATAAATAAAGCGTTTCCGCTCTGTTTTATGCTTCATGCGTTTGCAAGCACTGCGGGGGTCTCAACAGCAGCGCCCCCTCCCCACGTTGAAGGCATTACGTTCAGCATTCGACTCGGCTCACACTAACATTAAGACAAACTGTGATAAATAGATTATTGTTGTTTCTATCTGGGCAGAAGAGCGAGAAAGTTGGGAAGCTATAGTTACACTGAAATCGAAAAATGTATTGTCTTTAGTCTGTAGAAGGCATTATGAATAAAAGCAAGAACAAAAAAGTCCAAAAGAGGGTTGGCAGCTAGAAACACTACGTGCGCAATAAATTGCCGCGCAATTAAGCGCGAGACGGTCGCCAATTAATAATAACAATTTAAAATCGCCTGTCAGACGGGCGGCCAGCTCGTGCGCCGCGGACATTTTTAGGGCCGCGAAGTGCCCGACCAAACAAAAAGGCCGGCGATTACGCCAATTACGCCTAGTTCGGTTTTTAATAAGAGCTTAATCGAGCGCGCTCGCCGTTTCCAACAATCGTAGGCCAATTAGCGCGGCTGCGCGGGGCGGCGCGCTGGAATTAAGTTAACGGAGTGCCACGGCAAGGACAAAGGCGTGCAAGGAAGTCGCGGGATCGTGCCTGGGATCCTGCGAGCGAAGGCGAGCGCACGCATTCCGTTCAGCGATCGCCCAAAATGGCTATTAATAACCCGTCCTACCACGGAGCGCACGACGAAAGTGAACTTGTCCCGTCATCGCCAAACGGGAAGCTGTATTTTTTCCGCTGCCGCCAGGGCCGGCTTCGGCTTTTGTGCGTGGGCTAAGAATCCCGAAACACCGTAACATAAAATGTTGGAACGCAACAAAAGTGACAAAGCTCAATAACTAACTTCATCATCATTGTAGAACAGCATCATGGAGTCCACTCCAGTTTTAGACGTACGCCTCCTCAAGATTCTTCCACTCAGTTCGGTCTTGTCCATTGAGTTCTGCTCTGATACACTTGCCTGTTTGGGGGTCTCCATGAGGTCGTCGTCTTTTTATTCTACCTTTCGTCATCTCTACATACAAAGTGGCCTGGCTATCTTTATTTTTGTTTGGCTATTCTCTCCGCTACATCGTTAACTTCGTTCTTTTCTTTCTCGTATTTTATTTTTTCCTTAAACTATTCACAAAATTCATAGAGGATGCCTTCAAAACCTGGGAGAACAAAAGGGAAGAACATAAACGGCGAATGTCCCAGTAATCTAAGATTCGCTGACGATATTTTGTTGTTTGCAAAAATGGTAGAAGAGCTACAAGAAGCCACACAGGAGGCAAGGCTTACAATCAATATAGCAAAAACAAAACTAATGGCAAATAGGAATGATGGGAGGGAGTTATTATGGAATGAGTACATATACCTGGGGCAAAAAGCAGCGGAGCTCAATAGAAGAATGGTAGGCTTTTAGCAAACCAAGAAATGTTTTTAAGAGAACATTTACCCAAATTCAAGAAACAGGGGTACTCAACCAATTTGTACTTCCTATCCTAAAGTATGCTTATGAGACTTGGACGTTAACAAAAACCAACATGGAGAAACTGAAGGTGACATAAAAAAAACATAATTTTGGATATCAGGCTACTGGAGAGAAAAAGGAAAGCAATAAGTACCAACTTTCTAAAATTAATAAAAGGTAACAAAAAAGGGCTATTCAATAACGTTTTTGTGTCATTCAGTGATTTATATTTGAAAAAGACTTGAATAGGTATATTACATTTATTGTTTAAAGGTACATCGTTTTGAATAGAGATGTTCTGTAGATACTCTAAGGACAACATAGCGGAGAAAATTTCGTCCGAAACCCTCGTCAATAAATTTTTTTCTTTCGCCCAAAACCCTTGTTCTTTTTAAAAATACCATTGCTAAAAGAGTAGAAATTTGACATGTAATCATTGCTAGGTCTCTTCATTCGCAAAAAGAGACTGACTATATGCTGCGAAGTTTGTGCCGAACCAATTTTCACTACTGGCCCAATCAGATGACAATTTTACACAACGCAAGTTTTCGAGCAATTCATCACGTTAAGGAGATTTAAACAAGACGGTGCTCGACCCCATGGAACTGAACAAGTGTTTGACATTTTTGAATAATCGAATAGGCTCAGAGAAAAAGACCGAAAAAAAAACTTGAATGGCTGCAATATAAACCTGATGTTTCTGATTACTTGTTACAGAACTACGTTAAAGATGAAAGTTTTGATTGGCCCAGGCTGGCAAAGAACATGGATTAGAGTTAAACAGCGCCAAAACAAAATATATGGTGACTGGTAGGAAAGTCGAGAGCCAAAGCCTGCTCGGCAAAAATGTCTTACATAATACTATACTAGAAATTAAAGTTACTTTTTCAAAGTTTTACAACTCGCGATGTAGGGGGCAGCTGATGAAAGTGGAGTGTAGTGCGCATGCGTTAATAAGGACGTCTTCACTAGCCAGGTCAGGTCGTAGTGACACGCATGGGCGAGCACATGTATTTGCAACCGAAAATCCAAAAATGTTAAATGTTTATAGATTACAATCAACAAGGATCGACGATTGACAGTTCGAACACTAGGCATGTTATACTACAGTTCAGATTTGTCGTCCTGAGCCTTCTGGCTGTTACTGAAACTTAAATTAGATTTGAAACCATCCAACAGATTTAGGCCAATACGGTGAGCGATTCCAGCACAGAATTTTTCAAAATATTTGAAGCAATGGTAACGTTTGTCCTAAAAATATCCGAATAATGTAATCTATCACCCGAAGAGAGTAGACTCTGATGTATATGTGTAAATGAGAATGATTTTATTAACGGAGTCAAATGGGGGGTTAGACGTCGCTGTCTTAGCACATGTAGTGTGTGATCGTCGCATTTGCGATGACTGAGTGAGTAAAGCAAAAGATTTTTGCTAGATTTGGTTGGCAAAGCTGGACAATTTGTCCACAAATATTTCTTGGGTGATTCAAGAGGCTTTTAGCAACAATGCAATGCGTGCGGTATAAATAAAAACACGGTATAAACCATTCAAAGATATCTAGTTGGCAGTATTTCAAGTTTTGACAGACAAGCATTGAGTAGAACACTGGGAAATAAAGTTCGTTGGCTAGCAGTCCAAAAACTAGAAAATGAACTGGCGATTTTAAAAACTAAAACGTGCAAAATTTTGAAAGAGGATCTTAGCATCACATGTGTCATTTTCAGAATTGAAAAACACCATGCTGCAATGGCTAACAAATTGCTTCCGATTGCTACCAATAAAAGCTTTGTATTATATGGCTCGATAGTTTTAGAATAGGCCACGTATTTGAGAGGTGTTTTTAAAATTTTTATTAATATAAAGAGCAATATATAGAAACGTGCCCGGGCCTCTAACAATGACGGGGCTGAAAAATTCTACCCCATCTCCCTCTTGACAGTCCTGGTGATCAGTGAGATAAACAACATAGCACTCAACTTATATCTAGATAGATCGGCTGTAAAAGCAATTTGGGATGTATATTACTTGTATGAAAGCTGGAACCACTCTAGAGAAACCCAATAACGAATAGAGAAAGCCAGGGCTGTCTTTGAAAATGAGAAGAACACTTAGCAGTATCAATAAGTTAACTTTTTAAATTTTGTGACAAAAGTTGCAATCTTGATATCATTTGAAAACCTTGACATATGACTTGAGGCATTTTTATAGGATAGAGCTGTCAAATCAGATATTCAACTGCTACTCTATTTTGAACACAATTTAAACCCAATGCTCCTCAAAATGTTTGCAAGGCTTATGGTGATGGCATTGCTGATGAGCGCACTGGTAGACGTTGGTTCACAAAGTCTAAGGAGCGTTTTTAGACGACCACGGGAAGACCGAAGAGGAGTACTCAATGACATGCTAAATGCTGGCTGACGACTTTGATTGCCGCCATTCAATAACTGATTAAATTTTGAATGAAGCCGGTCAGACTTGGAAGAAGGCAACATTGGTGCCACATGGATCGACGGGAGGTCAAAAGACCGAACGTGTCGATACTGCCCGTTGTTTGTTTGACCGATACAGTCGCAAATCTCTGTTTTTGTACATCATCATCTACGACGAGAAACAGTTGACAATACGCATAAACACAATGAGCAGCTGTAGTCTGGTCAAAAACTCATCGTCGCGGTATCGATCTCTCACCATAGAGTGGCAGAAAGTTATTACAGTTTATGGAGAAACTTTGATTAATAATCTTGCCTTTTAACTTAATCAGCAAAAATTGAAGTACTATAATAGGTCAGACAAAACTTGTGCAACAACCTATAAATTTAAGCTTACAACTACGTCTAAGAATGGTAAGATGCAAATGAATTGAAGGCTTTGAAATGTGGATTTTTCCACGAATACCTAGAATAAAATGGGCAGATCACATAAGGAATGAAAAGATCCTCTGAAAGTTAAAGCCATGAAAATTAGGGAACTTACTTGTTAGGAAAGATTGAAGGAAAAAGACAATCTGCCAAAAGATGCATACCACGGCATAAAAATACGAAATAGTGGTTTGGAGTATCTTCAGTCAAACTAGCAGCAACCAACAAAATTACTATAACGATGACGATAGCCAATATTCGATACCAGATATAGCACCAAGAAGAAGAAGAAAGATTATCAGGCATACCAATAGGTAAATTGAAGAAAGCATTTTTACTAATAGCGGTTATTTCAAAAATTTGATAAATTGATGTTTGGGGTTAAACTACCTTCCATTTGAGATAATGAATTTTGGAAAGAAGGCTGCCGCACACTAAAAAGAATCTTTCATCGTAGATGTTAAAATATCAAATACGTCGATTAAAGAATGCTTTAAGCGCCTGAAGATTTTTCTTCAGCTCTACAGCGAAATTAACGCTACAAAAAATATCTTAGAGAGCATCGAACTCACTGGGCTCAGTCAGATTGGTCTGGAAGGCTACAACTAGAAGCGATGCGTTGTTACCCCTTTATGTAGTTTACAAATCTGCTTGTACCTACCACAAGTGAAGGGCGGGTCAGATAAATTTTGTTATAATAAAAAAGTAGTGAGTGCCGTATCTGAAATCCAATAAGAGCCCTGTGCTTCTAATAGGGAGTAATAAATCTTCTCATATGTTTATAATTCACTAAGTTGTGTGAAGAATATGGAATCCAAAATCTGATTTCCTCCTAAATAAACCACACACTGAACATGGCCTTTCAATTTCCCTTCGTTTGGTTAATTAAGGAAGCTTAATAAAATATTTTTTGAAGGAAAAAAAAGACCTAACAATTTCCATTTAAAATGTATAGCACCGTAAAAGATTTGTATAATATTAGGGCAAATAATCTTGTCCTGGAAACTAACAAAGCCTGTTGCAGTGTTGACTCATCCTAACTAACTTTTGGACTTAACCTTACAGCTGCAGGTTTGATGCTAGCAAAAATAATGAAATAAGAGGACACGTTTTGTCCATCAAATTATTTCTCACAAAAATACCGAGAAAAATACAATGATATACACACTTTTTCTCAGACGTCAAAAGATACAGACACGCCAGAGTTAAAAATGTAACTCAGCACCAAGCTACTGGTTTTTAAGGGGTAGTACAAGAAAAAATAAATTTGTAAGTAGATTTCTTTAAAAATGTGTTGGTCGTGTCTATGAAATGAAAAATATTGGCCCTATCGTTTCTATTAAGGGGTGGAGAATCGACTAGGAGATTGAACGTTAATGGAATTAGCACCTAGTGCCTTAAAGGTCTATGCAGATGACCAAAAATGTATCACTCGACAACTGTACAAGATGTTGAAACCGATTAAAACTTTTTAAAAGACCTACGGCTGGATTAGATCCTATTTCCAATGTCAATTTTGATTTTGACGATTATTTCTAAGTAATTTTAATCAGATATACATTTTTACTAATCTCAAAGAACTTTTCTAGACTTCTATATACTCGACCTTTAGTATATCGTAGAAATAGTCATAATGGTTCAAATCATTGACTTGAATTTTATAGAGAAATAGATTCAAATTGAATCTTAATACGAGTTGAGCAAACAGACAAAGAATTTGAACCCCTTTTACGGCTTTTCTAAAGATTTCACTGAAGACCTTGTCTGTATTTTCAATAATAGCTACCGTTCTTCCAGTTTCACTGTCGTTACTACGACTAATATTCAAGAGTTAAGCCGTCCTCAACCAACCTATTAATATGATAAACCACACATCTTTTGACTAACGGTTCTCAAATGATTTCTCTTCTTTGAGCGCTTGTCCATTTTGGATATTGAAGACTAGGATGGCTATTTTTATCTTACTGACGGCTGTTCGAAATTCTTCTTAGATCGTGCAGCCAGAATTTTCTTCTTCGCTCTAGCCTTTTCCTGATGTATACTTTGTCTTGCAGAATTAGTTATGGTTTACCAAATTTATCTTGATTTCTCATATGGACTTGATATTATGATTGCGGTACTTCACGTTTACATTGATCTTTAAATAAAACCACGCAGAAGATTCTCAATATGCGCCGGTAGCATAAGATTTTGAAGGATTGAAGTCTTTTTGAAGAAGCTTTTGTTAACGTTTAAGATTTCATTTTTTAAAAAGGAAGCAGCGAAGTAAATAAATGATTAACTATGGTTTTTGTGAAAGTTATCCATCTTAGCAGATGATGCTCTTGCTTTGTCCTCAACTAAGCGTCCCAATGGTCGTTGATAATGGTGCTCAAAAAGTTACATTTGGTAACTTACGATTGGCTGTTGGATGACTATTAATTGTCTAAGTGATACCACTTAAAAGTTTCATAATTTGCTCCAAGTAAATATTGAAGAGCAAGGAAAATAATTCGAAACCCTAGCTCACAACTTTCTTTACTGCAGCATCTTCAGTTAACTTTGAGGGAGTTTACATTATTTTATTATTTAGCCTAGACGGCCTGTCGCCCAAGTGCCACCAATTTCCAAGGATACCAAAGATCTACACAATTTCGTCGATCACCAGACTACCTAGACCACTTTGACGATTTCCATTGCTCCAATGAGGAGCTTGCAACTACAACTAACATAATGTTTCCAAATCTCTCCTTGTATGATCACACAGTTAAAAATGCATACAAAAACTAGAATTCTACTTTAGCTTTGTTATTTGTAATTGGAGATCCTAAGCTGCAAATTTCATCTAAAGCGTTGTCTTCTTTATCGCCCCTTCCACATGTTTCTGCCAAGCATTTTATCAGTTCTATAGCCAGTACAAAGTGGCCGCCGTCATCTACCAATCGTTCGGAATTCTTAAATTTGTGCAATTTTGCTGCTTTCGCTTCTATTTCATGATACCCACCCTTCAACGTCTTCTTTATATTTTTGATTGCTCTTCTAATTTGCTTGTTTCTTTCTTCAGCGTTATTCTGCGCTCTATCATCTCCGGGATGTTGTTAGTCGCCCTAGAATACTTCCTTCTAGATTTTCAACTTGGATATTTGTTGAGGATTATCCTGATTATAAACTTGCTTAACGTATAGATATAAGATTGTTAAGACCATCCGGTACTTCTAAATTGGCAGAAAAGGCGCCTAACCAAATCGTCACTAATGGTTAGCAAAACTTTCTGTAAACTTAGAAAATTATTACTTTTGCTGATTTAATAACATGTAGAATAGATGAAAATATGTGAGGCGAAAGGTCTTATGAAATAGGCAAATGAGAAAGAGAAAAGATCTCGTGTTGTAAACGTAACTTCTCATGCTTGGTGTTTAATTTTCTACAGTAGGACTACGTAATTGTTTCGCTAAGTTGTAAGAAGCATATGCTTTGGCAATGAGATTAAACTCGTTCTTGCATGTTGCCTGAGAAGTTCTTAGTTTACGAGTTCTGGCAAAGAAAAGTTTCTTATTAGTTTGTTTAGCTTATCACATTCTCTTAATTAATACAGAAATGATCTGATAAGCTATTTTAACATTTTCGGTTTTGCAAAATTGACGAACTTAACAGTAATCTAGGAATTTCGTTCTACTTTCGCTTGTAATTTGTCTTTATTCATTTCAGGAGTCGGTCATATGGAAGTTTCAATTTTCAACTCAAACTTTTCTTCTCTAAAATTTTAATACCCACGCTAGATAGCTCTTTCGTACTAGCATTATAGTCTAGCACTCAATTACTTTCTTTAACTTTGGCTGGAAAAGCAAAAAGTACTCCTTGTTAAGAAAAGTTCAGCTACAAAGAACCGCAGTTGAACAAGCCTTCTTATAACCACGTTATAAATATGACATTTTATGTGAAACTACCTGAAGGCATCCATTTTTTCTTCTAAGAAAAACCGCTTATTATGGACCTAAACAAACCAATATAACTGTCATAATTTTTTTGTAGTCAATAACACAGCTTTTTAGCGAATTTTATGTTTTCAGCAATCTTTCCAAGAATGCCTTCAAATTAATTAATTAAAATCAACAAGTTAGTCACAAATTGAGAATAACGACGCAATAAATAAACTTCTGCCTTTAAATTTATTTGCCAATTGTGTCGGCATTGGGCCAGGTGCGACGCCATTTCCAGGCAGCTCAGCCGAGGCTGCTGGGCGGGCAAAAAACAAATCAAATTAGGCTCCAAATGATACGGCACGTTTAATTAATGTGCCGCCACAAAGTAGCTTTGAATGCACGACGTGCCAAAATAAGCAGTTTCGAAAGTTTGTTTGAATTTGATCCTCGATGCCGCCCACGCCGCATAGCTCCGTGTACATTGATTTTCAGCAAACAATAACTATTTACCCACAAGCTCACCTACTTAGCTAACCGACTCTATGATGTTTAAAATTTATTGCCCAACTATTTAGACGTTACAAAGTTTAGTATGTGCAGCACGATATAAAGCATCCATTGAATTTGAAAGCAACCATAAAACGCTAATAGGCTGTGTACATTTCGTCACCGGAGATAAACGAGGCTTAAAGTTCTAAGGCCGTGGGGACCTTGTAACCCAGGCGCGGGCTTTCGAAAATTTTATAGCGCTGCGGGGCCATCGGCGAAGGGAAAGGGCGAAAACCGCGCGGCCCCAGGAAGCGAACTTAATCAAAACTGCAATTACACTTGCGGCTTATCTGGGCATCATTCTCGATCTTGCAGTTGCGTGCCATAACGGGGCGAAGAATTAATGGTGCTTCTATCGATTTCTAATTGTGGCACCTACGGTCATCGTACTTATTGCTGTTGCCCTTACGCGATAAGCCCGAATGTTCCTCGTGATTTATATTGCCGCGCTGGTGCCGGAAATGGAACTCCATGGGTTTTCTAGAAATGCTAGTGCCATTTGTGATGGTTATCGATAAATTGTAAGTTCAGTTTACTGTAAGATTATACAATAGGTCTAATATTTATAATTACCAAGATAGAGTGTGGTCCCTATCAATTTTAATGCCATCTTTAAGTCTATCTTACTTGCGTCTCTTTAATCTCTTTGCTCTCTTTAATCGGTCATGATTTAGTAGTGTATATTTTTCCTCCAAATGCTGAAAATCCCTTCAAACCCTAGCAAAAGTCTTACATGTTTCTTAGTTATCTGTTACAAAATCAAATTTATCTTTACTTTATTAGTCATCAAGTATGAAACAAACTTCTCATTTGAAAGTGGTTTTTTGACAACAGTAACGTTTTCCGTTAGAGATGAGAATGGATCTTTTGATCTAAAAGTGTCTTCCTACAGAAAGCACAAGAACTACTGATCAACACTCATATCAAGACCAAAGAGAGTTCTTATCACTGCAGCAAGCTAAGAGTAATTAACGCCCAAATGATGTCCTAGCCGATGAAGCGCGGGTATGGTACATAGCAAAACGTTTCTAGTATTTTACGTAAGAAAGTTTGTGTACTTTCCATTATTTTTTTTGCAAAAAACAGTCGAAAAATAGGTAAAATACGAAACTAAGAGAGCTAGTAAATAATACACAAATTTGGTAAAAAACAGTAAAGCCCAACTGACGTAACCTATTGCGACAACTTAATTTTTATGACCACTATAAAGTAATACAAATTTCCCTAACTTTTATGGTTAAAAAATAATTAAGTGAGGGTCACTACCGTTCCCTAGTTCTTTCCTATTATGTCTTACTGTACGGTTTTGCATTTATGACGTTTATGAAGTCTATATCTATATGAAACAAAGTAGTTCAATTTTTTTGAAGCTTTCGGAAATTCTTGAGTGTAGTCCATTGATATTAACCGCTATATTGCTGTCTACAATTTTTTAAACAGACCTCTTGTGTAAAAAATGATATTTTTAAATTTTAGAACATGTATTGGGATCTAGAAAAAGAGTTTGAAGAGGCATTTTAAATCAATGGTTGGGGTTTGGAGTACGCAGAGGGAAAAAGAAGTACACAACTTCCACAATGACTAAAAAGATATTTGACAGTAAATAGTTCGAGTTGTACAACTCAAACCACACACACAAGAGAAAATTCGCAAGGTAACGCTTTATTAAGTGCGCCAAAAAGATTGAAGTTATCATAATGCACAGTGAAATGGGTATTTTAGAAACCAAAAGGATTTAGGTCTAGAAAGCCTAGTAAACTCAAATCTTACGCCAGAACATCTTTGCAGCACCTTGATTATTGAGATTTATATTGATCTCACACAACATCAAGACAACACCAAGATACCCTTACCTAAAAGCAAAAAATATTTTTTTTTCTTCAGCCTTGTAGCGCCCAGTATTGAGCATAGGCCTCCCTTTTTGGGGGGGGATTTGGCAATTAAACGCCACGCTTGCCGGGCGGGTTGGCGAGTGGATAGGGCAGAATGTACTTTTTACGACCGCCAAAGGTGTTTGTATGACGGCCGGAGAGCATTAAATGTTTTTGTCATTGCCGGGGTTCGAACCCGGAGCCGCCGTGCGCCAGTTTGGCAGGTTGAGGCCTTTACCTCGCGGCTGTCGTGCTCTCAAAAAAAACTTTAGCCTATTATAATTAAAGACATATTTCTACACCAACCAAATAAGTCTTGGAGCAAAATACTGAAGCCATTTCTTTGCGGCTATACTTTACAAAGAGGATAACTAGAGGTCTTCATTGTCCAATTTGCAAGCTGTACTTCACAACAGAGTGCAAAGTTGTACCATTATTATTCTTGTAACTTTCAGTCATTGGCTTACAATGGTTTTGGTTTTTAAGCTACATTTTTAGTAATACGTAATATTCGTATTCTACCACAAATTAAATAAAAATTATTGATAGTAGATAAGTAATACACAATTAATTTCTACTCTTCCATTATGTTTTTAGTCAAACGTTCCAATAGTTTATCTTAAAGAATTAACATATTTTGTTTTTTTAATTGATTTTATTTAGGGCCTACGAGAGAAGCCTGAAGTCTTCTCACGTACAGAAGCGGTACGGCTGGAAGGCATTATATCTGCTGCTTAACTGTGGCGGAGAACAACAAAAAAACTATGGCCGCGGATGTCCACGAGATGGTGCACCTACGAGGGATGTTTGGAAATTCGGTACAATCTGAACATACAACAGTTTCAATCAAAAGGATTTCGTGCATTGTTAACTGCATTATGTTATGTGACAAATAAAATTTTGCTTTGCCTTCTACTGGCCGTTAAAGAAATAAAAAGATTTGCTCAAAATTACTGTGATAAATTTCATCGCCACAACAACATTGTGGTAGTTCGCCAGTTGCCCGTTGTTTAGACACTTGTAAAAAGATCAAATAGAACTTGGGTTTACGACCTGCAAGCACTCAGGCGTATAAAGATTCTTATAGGAGTATCACTAATAAATAATTTCTTCTATGTGTGTTTACAATATTTTATCGAGTTAATAGTCTTTTTAGAGTAAATTGTACATTTACTATAATGTCCATCAACTCTAATAAACCAGGCTTCTTTAGAAGCTGCATCAAACCTGGCATTTTTTGCAATAGTCCTGCTACCATTTAAATTGTTGCGGAATAAATTGCAAAATTAAAAACGAAAAGGTGAAATTTGTAAAGGCAAAGCTTGAGGTCAAAAATACAAAGCTAAAAAATATTGACAGACAGAACGCATTGTTCAACTAAGTGATCTTAGGCACTACTAATAACATTAAACTCTTCAATCCACTTTGAAATAGAAATTAGAAGAACTATAGTGATCAACTTGGAAATGCAATCGGAATCTTCTCTGCATTTGAGTACCAGATTTGTTCTCAGAGCAAACACGCTCAACAAAAACGCGATGCTGCACTGATCAGTTTGTAAAACATTAACATGAGAAAATGCACTTCATTTACAGAAAAGTAGAATATTTATGTGATATACACGTGAGAGTTTGAGAATCTGAAAGTTAGAAAGCTAAAGAACCCGAGAGTTCGAGACCCGAGAGCCCAAGAGCTTGAGAATTTGATAGTCTAAGAGTCTGAAAGTTAGAGAGCCCAAGAGCCCAAGAGTCTAAGAATCTAAGAATTTGAAAGTGTAAGACTCTGGTAGTTTGAGAATCTGGAAGTCTTAGAGTCTGAGAGTTTTAGAGCCTAAGAGTTTTAAAATCGGGGAGTTAGAGAGTCGAAGAGTCTGAATCTTTGAGAGTTTGATAGCTCAAGAGCTTAAAAATTTGAGAATCTAAGAGTTTGAAGGTCCGAGAGTTCACGAACCTGAGAGTCCAAAAGCATGGGAGTCTAGAAATCTAAGAATTTAAAAGTCTGCGACTCTAGAAGTTTGGGGGTCTGGAAATCTGAGAGTCTAAGAGTCTAAGAATTTAAGATTCTGAAAGACCAAGAGCCCGAGAACTTGAGAGTGCAAAAGCATGAGAGTCTGAGAATCTAAGAATCTAAAATTTTAAATTTACAAAGTACAAAAAAAATAACCCCCCCCCCCCAAAAATAATAAGACAACAAGATGTGCTACTAGTTTTGGCGCTAGCACCTAAGTGACAAAGCGGTTGTCTCAAGGCATAACATTTTGGGGCGAGATCACCCTTAATTTAAAACTGTTAGACAATGTTAAGTAGCAGACAGATAAAGGCGAGTAGTAAAATCAGTGTTTACTTCTCCTACCTTTTTAAAGGCTAGTAACCTGTTTCTAGCCACACAGTTGTGCAGTACTATGAACCATGTCGAGGATACATCCTGAAATTGGCTACCCTAACTCGTTAATTTAGAAGAAGATTAATGTATCTCACAATCACCAAAGTGCTGGAGAGCATTTTAGTGTTTGCCGTTACTTTTGACCCGGGAGTCGAATCTGGAAGGGTCACACAGCAGTGTGATACGCCGAAGTCTTTACCTCATGTTTCCCTTATCAGCTCTGTTTTTTCCTAGCAGTGGTATTTAACAGATAATAGAAAGCGAACTGGCTCTTTCGACTTTGTGGATACATCACGCGATTACGTCTAAATATTTTGGTTCACTGACTATGGTATAAGATAGTTAAAGGTTTTCAAACTCAGTATGGTTTTTTCTCCAGTTAATCCATTTCCATGTTTCCAATTTACTCTGGGCAAGTCACTTATAAATATACTGAAAGAGACCATATCCCTGCTCGACTTAATAATTCCTTCTCTTAGTAATTATGTCGATTTAAGAAATATACCGACTTTGGGATACCAAAGAACTGTGGTGCTAAGTCCCCATTAACAGTTTTTCCTTCTCAGTTATAAAAGCAAAGATCTGCCACGTGTAGAGAGACCACCAGCTAAAACTAAATTTTAGGAAAGCCTTTTCAAGACACACGTTAACTTTTAATAAGATACATTTTCACAAAAGCAAAGTGTCTAGTAAACAATGAGTATTTACCTCTGCACTATTGTTGATTTTTGAAGGATTACGCAATATATGGACGTGGATAGATGCCCACTATCCTCGGAGAAACGTATCTACATAATGACGTAAAAAATACTGGAGACTTTCATTGACGAGTTTGTTAAAGAAGTCTTCTAAAATTAATAGTTTGTCTTATAAAATTCTTTTGGAAACGAAATAAGTTGGTTCAACTCCGATTCTCCTGATATATGTGATGCAGATTCTTGTCACAAGAAGAAAGCTGTCAGCAGTTTAAACATGCCTATCAATGCATAAGTAATCAGGACGCAGAAGGTTGTAATAATTGATTTGCTTCGTTATTAATTCGAACCATATTGAAAAAGAAATCTTTCACTTTTGAAGTTAAAAATATAAATCAGGAAACAGTACTGGATAAAATTACAACAAGATTATAAAAGAGTTTGAGAAACTGACACTCTTTTAATTATATCCCTAGATTTAGTCCACGATCTTACTATCTCTAGGGAGACTTCAATGCCCATACCGTATGGGCACATCTAAAACCTTTGCTAAATGACAAAAAAACGTCTCAGGATGTGAATGTTCTTCGAGCAACCCAGTGTTGGTTCTGATTTTTACAAGAAAATCTTTCCAGTAATTAAAGTAATAAATAACTATGCTCTCCTGGCGCCTCAATTCATCCCAGTCGCCAATTAAGAACTCGTTTTGTTGTCCTTCCGACGAATCTGCAACAACGCGCCAGCAAAAACTGTCAAATTGATATTAATAGCCCTTTACCTCCGAAAACGCGAATCAGTGAGCGTTCGTTAGCATCTGGAGCACCTAAATTTAGGAATGCCGTCACTGGCTGCCTCTGTTTTGATATTTTGTTGTTAGGAATGCGCTAATGACTGTGTTTTGCAAGCGTTATTTGCTCAAATACTACGAGGGGCCGTTCGTCTTTGCACCCACGGCGGCACTGGCCGACTAATTAATTGTCAACAGATTCGCCCCGCGTTTCCGCAATTATTTATATTTGTCGTCGTCCAACCGCGGGCTCCGAGAGGATGCGTTGGCACTTGTTAATTTATGCAAAATACCCAATTATTCGACGTGACCTTTAAAACTTTGATATGTAACAGCTGAGCCACTACAGCCGGCGATATTAATTATCTGAGGTAGGAGTCGGTCTGCCCATAACCGACCCACCTAAATTCTCCGAGTGTCTCTATTTTTAGTTTTATCTAATTTAGGCACTAATTACGAAAGGATCTTAAACAACTTTATTAAACAGCATGCTTATATTTGAATATTTAGAGAGGATTTGTGTAGGTTTTGTTAAATACTCAAATTGAGTACTGCCAAGTTATTTAAAATATATTTTTTGACACCAACAGGATTGTTTACACGGAAACATTTCTTTCAGTGTCTTCTTCAAAGATTTCGCTGGTGTTTTAACGGGTTATTTTGTTATTTTAATTTCAACAACTGGATGTTATTGGCGGACACATTTTTTTAGTGTTTAGTGTTTCCCCAAAAATTTTTCTTATTAAACTTTGAATCAGGAAAGCATCTACATGCTTTGTATTTACTTTGTTTAAGAAAAACTATGCCACCAGTAATTTTCGCTTCTAGCTGTAAAACCAAAGGAATGACATTTCTCTTAGAAATTTATTTAGAGATTGGGCAAATGTAAAAGTTTATTGTAAGACAACAAAAATTAAAAAATAAAATTTTAACGGCGTTGAAATGGAACAAATCAATGCCATTCTGCGAAGAGTCTAAAAGTAGCAATAGCATGCGTTGTCGGATTTTTTATTTGCGTTTGGTTTTTATTTTAATGCTTTTATTAAATTATGTAATAGTTATGTGTTCTGTCTTTAATTTAGTTAATTTAAATAAAGGTAAACGAAAAACGAAGGGCAATTAAATTCTTTTTAAATGTGAAAGGTAAGTAATGTTATTTATTTTGTGCGAAATAATCCGATTAGCGAGTCAAATGTGTCCGTGTTTGTGCCTTGAGCTGAGTTAAATCACCCGTCAAGAGTGGACTTATTACCGGTGACCGCTCGTTACCGCCAGACGACACCGGTGTCACCGCTTTGTACGACAAGCAACCACTGGAGATTACCTTCCAAACCGCTCTCCGCCGCTAAGCACCGTTCTGGACGCATAGGATAGGTTTTGCCTTAAAGCTCCATCGCTGTACGTCCACAAGGCCTCGATCGAGCACAGCAGCCGCCATGTAGCTTTCTTGTGGCGTCACTGGCCTACAGGTAAAGTCACTTTCGACTACGGTAAATAAAGACTTTTTTGAGCGCTAATTTCTAAAATTTAAAACTTAAAACAATGCTTTTTATTTGTTTAATTAAATTCCTTCTGTTTAAAGTTTTAGAAAAGCCAGCTCGCGAGTTATATTACAGGGTCGATTTTGAGGCGACCCTGTCCTGTTTAAACTAATAATCGATTCACTCTCTCTGCAACGGGTTTAAAAGCCTTCAAGCCTTTTTCTGTACTTTTTAAAATTGCACACTTTGCAGTTTACTGCCAAGACGTGATCATGCGCACCGCAAAAACGAACAATTGCGCACCTTGGCCGTCTGTTAGATTATTGTTTATCAAAATATGTTCCAATAGATAAAACGATAAGCTAGAGAAGGAGCTGGAAGGATCGCAGACCAATAATATAAGCAAATTAGGGCACATTACATAAAAGCTATAATATAACTTGTAAACGTACAAAAATATGCAACAAAGCTACACTTTAAAGGATTGTTGATGAACTACGAGTGGGGTTAGGCGAGGTCAAAATGCATCCCTTCAGTGACAAATATTTTCACACAACAATAATTTCTGTAAAATAACTGTTTCAAGTGTGTCAAACTACTAAACAATTACCAATTTGTTTTAAATTAGGTGATTTATTTATTTGATTTAATTTTTCAAGATGTAGTTTTTCAGTGTGACGCACTTTCAAAAAAGTAAATTATTGATGATCAAATGTTGCTATTGTGATTCCTGATATCACTAAAAGCCGAATTAATTCAGACTATTTTATAAACGTGTTTCTGGAAGTTTCTGGAATCATTTAATCATCTTTTAAGATTGTATCTGTAAAATGTTTTTTCTATCAAAAAGCACTCCCGATTTAATGTTGTGCAATTCTTCTAGTCAGAAAAGTTTGAATTTAATCAGTGCTAATTTAAAATCGGGCATTCAAAAACTGATTAAAGTCTTGCTTTTAAAGTTGAGCAAGCAAATAATACTCGAGAAGTTAGAAATCTCCTCATACATTCTTGAGGACGTTGCCATACCACTAGTTAAATAATCTTGTAGAATATTTCATAATCCAGGTGTATTCTTCAGAAATAGCATAACTACCTTTATTCATAATAAATATTCTTGAAAATCTGCGCCAGTTGCAACTATTTTTTTTCTAAACAGGAGGGGAACAACCACAATTAAATTTTTTAGTAATGAGACTTAATGCTGGCCAAAAGGCTTCAACAGCTACAACAACATAAAGGTAGAACAGGATGTTGATCATGAAGAAGCAGGAAGAAATACAAGTCTGTTCAGATTCATTAGTTTGTCTAAGGGTTGCTTAACTAGTTGACTGGCTGTGACTAGATGAAGGTCGGAAAAATATTCTAATCATTTCTAGTTGTGACCTTCAATTTTTCAAACAACTAAAGTTGTTCTCGCTATTAAGTATGTCACTTCAGTTTCATAAAAGTATTTTCTTTTAATGTAAAGGCTTTTTGATGAATCGTGTTGTTAGGTAGGAAACTGTTGACGTTTTGTCCACAACTACAACGGACATCTTCAGGAAGAAATATTCTGAAATTGAAATGTTTAAAAGAGTCAAAAGGTCCCAAACTCTAAATAAGTCCTAACAGCCTAAAAACCAATAACACGATACATCAAATGTAAGTTACAAAAATTGCCAGGCCATCTATTCTAAAACCGCCGGTAGTAAGTAAATGCTCTTTTATGTGTCATATAAACTGTTGTGGATAAATGACTACTGATGTCAAAATTTTACTTTCTAATTTTTGTATTTACTATTTTTTTTATTTGTTTAGAAAAACAGTTCAACAAAATTTAAAAATATGTTTAGCGTGCCTTGTCACCTTTATGGGTGCTCTTGGGACTGATAAAAACAGGTATTTGCACCATATCTTGAGGTAGCTGCCTGGTTCTGTAAATGTCCTTTGGATTTAGAGGGCAGTAAATGGCACTTATACAATTTTGGAAGTTAGCATGAAATTTGAATGCAAATTTCTGTAAGTATGGTTCAATAGCATCAATTTTAGTTTTTGGTGGGGGTTGATATTTTCTTATAAACTAAGAGGGAGTCTATTGCTATCTAAAGAGTCTGTATTTTGTTCAGGTTTGTTTTCGCAGAGTTGTCCTAGATCTTTCTTCGTTTACGATAAAATTTAGTCTCATTCTGATGTACCCCTTATTGAGTTTCTTCAGGGCATGTATTTCTAATTAATTTGGTATTGAGGTAGGCACTAAAATATTTTACTGGTTTATCTTAATAATGTCATCGTAGTTTCGGTGGTAAATATTAGCGGATGATTATTTGTCTTTCTTAGGGTTTGATTTAGTTTTTATTTGGAAAGTTAATTACGTACTCTGTTAGATGTTAACTGGAGCTGTGTGTGCTACGGCTTAGTGCACGTCTTCGTTTTGAGTTAGGAAGGGGGTGTAGTGTCAGATATATCAGGTGATAAATCATATATATATATATATATATATGTGTTGAATAAGATGGGATAAAAGACTCTGCCTTGTGGTACTCCGGTTTGGATTTGCTTGCATTCAGAAAGAAAATCAACAGTAGAAAGGAATCTTTAGATGTCCTTTTATATTTAAGGCGCGCCAGACACGGCCAAATTTCTGCAAACTATCCCGAAATAGAACTGCTACGTATTACTTTTGCTCAAACATGTTTCAGTGGCATTGGTCAACCTTTGAAGTTGACGTGAAGTAGAATTACTACACCTGCAACCGAACTAAATTGCTGGTATGGTGTTCGCGGCAGTAATTCGTTAATTCGATCTGAGCCACATCTTTTTTCAGGAAACTTGAATGAAGTTCAAGGAAACTAATTGGGCTGTAGATGGAAAAAACAGTTTTTATATTGGTATGTATGTAACAAACCTAACTTTAAGCACACATTGAATAGAATTGCTAGATGAGCTCTATATTTGAAGAGTAAATTTAGAACATGTGCAAAACAGGCGCATTTGCCTTTGCCAATCAAATAGGATGCGGTGTTCACTACTATTGCTGGGAGTTCTTATGGTGAGTAAAGCTCTACACCTTCAAGAAGTAAGTCAGCTATATGAAATGCCTATTATTAGTGTAGATTTTTTGCTAACTGAATTATTGTAACGCAATATATATTTAATGTCTATTGGAGAAGATAATTAACATAGAACGTTATGTTTTTACTCAACTAGCATTTGATGTTATGGATAAGCATCTATTTATGAGCTACTGTAGAACAAGAATAAGATATTTCTAACTAAGAAGATTTTAATTTGTTGAATATGAAGCTTTATAACGATTCGAAGAGTTGAGAAGATACTGCTACTCATAAGAAAGGTACTGTCGTTTGATTTGTGAGTGAATTTTTGTTGTAATGTTTGAGTAGATTCTGCTTGAAGTTCTTGCCGTTTCATTTACAGAACTTTCAGGATTTGGGAATAGTTGGGGTCTTTTATCACGTGCTTGGAGAAGCTTAAGAAGAACCTGCATCCCTTGAAACTTTTAGGGTGTGTGTAGAATTTACTCAATACCATAGAGATAGTCACAGAGGTATCTGACGCATCACGAGGGAAGGGCACAATAGTTTTTAGTACAACCATACTTGCAATGCAGAGTAATATATTGCGCTTATACAGGTCCCGGCCGAATAATCTCCCTTTTTTGAATGGACGCTCGAGCCTAAAGACTAAAGAAGATTGCAGAGAAGGACCTACGTAATGTGTAAGTCGTATACAATAAAGGTATCAGTTTCTTTACCGATCAAATTTTTTATTGTTAACGCCAAGAACCGCTGGCTTGCCCACGACCCGTAGGATGTTCCGATTATTATTAGAACAAAATTTTTGGCTAGTGTTCACGTGTTAGGTATCGTCATGCTACTATTTTTCTTTCAGAAGAAGGAAACTGTTACGGAAAAGGTTTTACTACGTGTTCTGTCGTAAAACCGTGGATGAAAAGTGTGGCCTCAGCAGAATGGTGCACCGGCACATACGAGCCATTTAGTCCAAAACCCGTTGTCGGGTATCGTGAACGTTCTGATCTAAAGAATTCTGCCTCCTCCTAAACCCTCTCGATTACTATGTTTGGAGTGTAGACAAAAGGTCACCAAGTCCAGACACTCCAATGTGGCATTTTTATGCACCAAGTATGGAGGCGCTCATTGCAGCTGAGGGGGGTTACCTTAAATAAAATTCTATTTAAAAAAAATGTAATTTACTCGGATTTAAGTGCCATACCCTGTAGAAGAAATTCCTTTAAAATCAATTAATAATAAACGTCCTAGACATTCTTATGGATTATGGTTGTATACCGATTTCTCTACTATTGCTTTATTGGTGGAGTTTTTCTAGGTCAATATTACTCCGTCGATTTTTCTGATATAACTCTCGTTCCAGTGGTACACTTCAAACGGCTGTATTTGCAACAACAGCGTTTTTCTTTGAAAACAAGCAAACAAATAGGCTCTAACCTCCTAGATCTTGCTACTTTCAAGCAGCAAGGCATAAAATGCCAGCGCTTCGTAAAAAACGCAGCGGTGCCTCGGAATGAACGCAACAAATGGCCATCAATCGACAACCCCGGCCCGCAAGCTGGGCGTTCTTGTCCTCTTCTTTTGTCGAGTCGGTCTGCGGCTGCATTGCGAAACTTAATTGCGGCTCATAATTAAAAAGCGCACGTTATGGTCCCGCGCGCAATTTCTCCCCGGCTTTATATCCTTGTTTAGGAGTAATAGTTGTAGTTTATGGGCCGGAGGCCGCAACTTCTTGGCTTCGGCGTCTTAAGAACGAGCCGACACCGTGGCGTCTGGCCGTGTCGCAAAGCCCTGTCGCTTCGCTCACAGCGGCTCTAGACCTTGCGATTTTTCTCCGGCTCGCAGCTACAAAACGAGATTGGTGGATATCCGATTTCCAGCTAATTATCCGTTGCCGCTCGCCGCACTTTGAAAATGTTATTTACGATTGTTGTTTCAAGGCTGCACGGCGATTTGCTTTGTAAAACGTAAACCATGAACTCATTTGTATTGTAATGCTGGTATATTTATGATCAGGAAGACAATAATTGGAACGTTGATTTAATTTTTAATTAAGAAACAACATTGTAACTAATTAATATTGTTTTAATCTCAAAAATGTTCGAAGAATCAATAGAACTGTAAAAAATAAAATGATTTGTAGTTGATGTTTCTTTTTTTAATTAAAATTTTTATCGGACAAACTATTGCGTGGACTCCACTCATCATATTGTGTATCTTATCATTTTGATTGTAGTTCTCTGTTCGTATCCGACAGATAATAACAATAACAGTTATATAATAAAATAAAATGAAGTTAAAGAAGTGCAAAGAACAAAGAAACTCCAAGTCGCGGAACGAACAACACTCTTGCTGGCGAAACCCCGGACCCGGCACATACGAGACGGACAACTAATCCGTCGGCCATATCAACCTTCGCATAAACCACCTCTCCACAAGCGTCCTGAGAGGCGCCGGAAAACCAAATCAGCGTCATCAACCCGCTGCCTCCGACATCCAACCATCGAGAGATTTTTATCTCCGACAGAAACGGCAGTCCACCCCTCCACCCCCCACCTCCGAAATTCCGTTAGCGATCAGCAACCCGGAGGGGAGGGGGGCCGTTCCAATCAATCCGAGCCCGTCACAGCTGCCTGATAAATATGCCGGCCAATAAAATAGTCGGACCCAAAACTTCTAGAGGATCAAACATGCATGCAACCGCAGACAACATATGTCGCCCGGCACATCCTAAACCCAAAACACTCTGACAGGGGACTCCAAAACGATCCCAATACCAAGCCGGAAGCACCTCCACAGTCAAACCCTTTGACCAGAGTGCTTTCCGCCAATTACGACTCACTAGACGACCATTCCACCAAGGGAAATCGCCCAGCCGCCAACATCTGTCGCGCCTGGACTCCCAACCCGTGATGATCCCTATCCACATCTTCCCGCTACGCAACTAGTCCTCAGCTCGTACCCAAATTTGCCGATACACCCACTTCACGTCCGCTGACAAGGCAACCGAGAACAGACGAAATTTATCAACAAATCAAATTTATCGTTTTGTAGTTTTGGCCCTACGTGCAGCAAATCACCAAGTAATGCTCCCCCACTCGCCTCCGCACTTGTACCAAATAACAGACAACGTCAGGGCTAAAATCGGCCGTTAACAACATGTGGCCTTGTTCCAAACAATCCGAAATAACGCCCTAACAGAGGCCTCTTACTTCCGGGAAACATTGGAAGAACGACTCCAGGCTCAACAAACGTCGAAGAAGCAGATCGCAGGAGCTCCCCAACCTTTGTGGATCCTCCCTGAAAGGTAAAGAAACGACGAACCTTCCAGAATCCGATCCTTTTGCGGTCGAAGAAAACAACTCCCCACAAATCCAGCGTTCTTTATTCACAACCATTGTCAAAGGGACTTCCTCGACCTCCCAAAACCCGTGAAGGAGTGTCTCGACCGGTTTGTCCACAGCAATCAAACTTTATGTGATTAGTCTCCTCGAACGCAATCAGGAGTCATTCCGATAATAACAAACCCAAGGGGACCTGATATGGCAACTGGAAATTTTGATGAACTCCTTATTTTCGTGTTTCCCAAAATCTGGTTAACAATTTTGGCACCTAAAATCCCGTCGACTTCCCCCGGAATATAAAAGACTCATCCGCCAAATCCAGAGTTCGAAGATAGGCCGACTTGGCAATATCAATTACCGCTGATGGCAGTTCGTCGACGGTTTTTCTGGCAATAAGGGGCTCAATCGTAAACGTACAGCTGAGATCAAAACGAGACGAAAAAGTCAAATTGGGCTTTTCACAGACTGTTTGTGAAGCTCCTTCAAAACTTAATACTTAATAATTGGCAAGTTCAAACGCCGACGCGCCTTGGAAGTTACAAAATGTGACTGACTTCCCAAATCCAACAATAAGATTTTTAGATTTTTAAATTGCCCCGAGTCGTCGTAAACCTTCCGACAACTGTCGACAAAACAACCGTCGACTTTTGCACGAGATCGTACCTTTTCGGATTTTCCAACGAACACAGACTCGTTGTTTCGTCTCTGACGACCACAATTAGAATATTTGTAAGTAGCTGGAGAGATCAAGTAAGGAGAGAACCTAAGTCCTTTGCTATTCTTCTCATGCATAAACCATAAGAACTAGAGACACTTGTTGAGGAAAACAGCCACAGGACATTACAGTTTAACCAATACTTCCAAAAGACCTACTATGCGTAGATGTCATATCTACAATATCAAAAAATTCGCAACAACTGCAATCAAATATAAACAAACGGAAAAACCATCTGGAATAAAAGGAAATTAACATAAATATAAAGAACACTGAAATCTTGTACATATCAGGAAGGCAAACGGAAACACTCTACAGCAAGTAGATAACTATGGTATAAAGACGGACAAATAGACAAAGAAATAACTAATAAGATTAGTAAAATAAAGTTTACTACCAAGTTAACAGTAGAGTAAAGGAAAAAGACCATCTATACTCTCATTATATTATTTGGATCAGAGATATGGGCAATAATACATATATAAACATAGTTCCAAATTAAAAACATACCTAAAACGGATAATTGAGAAGGCAAGAAGAGAGGACTAAAACAAAACTCTATAATGCAAGTTTTAGAAAGGAAACAACTATAATGTTATGGTCGGATGATTCTAATGGGGAACGACAGATATCCAAAGAAGGTATTTGAAATGAGAAGTGAAAGTCAAAAAACAAGGGAAATACCTCGAACAAGATGGTAACAACTAAGAATTCCGGCTAGAAATAAAAGAGAATATAAAAAATTGCTCAATAGCTGAACACCGTGATGTAAAGGGAAGAAAAAAAAGCATGCTAATTAACATTTTCGTTCAATATTTTCAAATATAATAAATCATATAATTCAAAATAACGAGTGGTAAGTGAGTAGAGGGAGAACAGAGGCAAGCTGGAGTAGAGAGGTACGATCGTGTATTCTACTTTTTATTCAGTAGATTGTGCTATTAAACAAGAAGATAATAAAATAAACTTCGACGAAGAAGCTAGAGCGCTTTTGTGCTTTTTTATTGTTGCGTTCGTGTTTTCAATTTTTTTTAAATAAATTGTATAGTTTTTATATATGTCTTTAGGATAATTTTATAACTTAACCTGCTTAATTAATTATAAATGTAAATGGGACAAGACAAAAGTTTTATATGTATACATGGTCTGTCCGAAAAATATTAAGCCATATAATATAAAAGAATTACAATTACAATGTAAGCACTACAAATTATATGCGCTCGCTCAATGGCGTCTATAATTAAAACTAAGTTGACTAGTAAAGTTGTACTCATTTACGCATGCGTATTATTATATATTATTATAGTTATAGCACGGCTGCGCAAATTGTTCTTATTATACTAACATTAATTCAATTTAGTCCAAGCCATACCCTGAGTCATGGAAAATGGCATTATGTAAAGATTAAAAATAATGCTTGTTTATGTAATGGATTTACTAATTAACATTCCTTCTACTCCATTTTTACTTAGACGAACCAACAGCTTTTTCCGCTCCTTAAAACCCCGTAAAACCTGGCCCACAATATCCACCAGATCACTATGACGATGATGACGACAACGACAACGGCAACCAATCTTCAGACAGCAGTTCATAAAACTGGGCACTCAGCAGCTCGGGAAGTTACCATTAATAAAGGGTGAGAACTGTTTTGCACTTTACTTCTCATCCAAACGACTAAATTCAGAACTGACAGAGCTATGTTGTGTTGGGTCGCAAAAAGGCAGTTAGTTTTGTCAATGTCTGCCTATCTACCTTAGAACGAAAAGTTAATTTTTTGTCGGATGTACTGGCCGTGTTTTTTACCAGCAACATCAAGGCGGCCTCATTTAATTCTCCTTTAGTACAAAAATTAGAACAAAGAAAATTATTTTTCCACAACTAGCGGAATTTTTATTAAAAATGGAGAAACGATTGCGTGTACTAATAGCATATGATCGGAGACCTTTAGCTCGCCAGTAAGCTGAAAATTGACTAAAGGCCATTAATTTAAAGGAACTCGAAGAAACTAGCGCGGCTACAGCTGCGGATTCCAACAAAATAAACGTAAACATGTTCTCTTATAAATAAATTCACATTGTTGACGAAAGTAAGTTATTACTTAAGAGAACGATTAGCTGCAATGATTTAAAATAGAAATGAAAGATTTTTTTTTGAAGTAATGTAAATGGATGGGTCCAATCTGATTCTCTTTTGTAGTGTTTTAAAAAATGTGTTGCTTCCAGTCGAGCAAGCCAAGAGTTGCTGATTATACATGAAAATTTCCTCTTGCACTGTAAATACTTCGTGCTAGTTTCGCGAAACATTTCAGTGTGTTTTATAACCAAGAATTGTTTGTTTGGCTGAAGTTCAAACCGAACTGTGTTGCATTACGTAGACACTTTCTGCGATTCTGACGGAAAAAGGTCTACTTCATGGAAGTAACCCTATTCACGCGAGTCTTGCTTCTCTCTCTCCTCTGACACCGAAAAAATTAAGTCCTAATCCTCAATCCTTTCTGTCCCATATTTAATCCTTATCTATATCCTTACTCTGGCGAAGGGCAGTACCGATCACCAGTACCAACTTGAAGCTAGTAAAAGAAGTAATCTGGGATCGGTTTACAATTGAAATATCATAAGCATGACTGGGACAGTTTGAATAATTATGATATAAATGACAGAATTAGCAAGCTTACAAAAAAATCAAACAATGCTCTATTAGATAAAAATGAAAAGATCTTCATAACTATAGAGAATTTTGACGATGGAGGAAATGCACTAAAGGTTTATTTGTGGATAATAGAGCTGGTTTAGGGAAAATACCCACAAATCAAGATAGAGCTGGTCCGGATATCACCAAAGAAGACGTATTATATGCTTTTAAAGATATGCAAGATGAAAAAGTCCGGATCTGACGAATTCTTAAGCGACACCTTGAAAATTATTGATACGGAGCGTATGGTTATATTATTCAACTTATTCAACAAAATATACAGATCGGGAAATGTTCCTAAAGAATGTTTGGTGTCTACTTTCTTATTTGCCTACTCAAGAAAAGAACGCAAAATAATGTAGTGATCATCAATTTTTTTAAATTGAAACACCTAGACTATAGAGATCTTGAAATTCTATCAAAATTGTGTTACAGTCAAAATCCTACAAGATACATCGATAATATAAATAAAAAAGGAGTAAGGCAAGAATTTCAGTTGCCGGCAACAATAACATCGAAAAGTCAATAACTACACATATCTTAGCACGATGATAAACCAGATAAAGTACTATACCCACAAAATCAAAATAAGCGTAGGAAAAGTTCGAGCAAATTTTATTAAAATGTTGCGAAGACTTGAGCTTGAAGTTAAAGACCCGATTGCCTTTACCACTCTTTTACGTAGTAGTAACTTGGACTTAAACGTAACAAGTCTTAGGAAAATCGAAATATTTAAAATGTGGGCTGCAGGAGGATCTTTAAAGTATTGTAGATGGATCGTAGAACTAAGTCGAATGGGAAAAGATATAGAATTAGTAGATACCACCTGGAATACCTTGGACGTATCATAAAAGGAGAAAAATACACTAGACTATGGTTAATAATGCAGGGAAAAATCCAAGGAAAAAGGAATGTGGGAAGAGAAGAATATCATGATTATGAAACCTCATAGAGTAGTTCGGATGCACTTCTAGTGAACTGTTCAGAGTAGCAGCTTCTAAAATTACAATAGCGACGATTCTTAACCTTCGACACGGAGATGGTACCTCAAGAAGAAGAGATTTTTATTGACTTAATGAAGCTAAATTTTGATATTACTTGCGATACGTTTCAAAACAACAAATCTAACAAAGACGTTACCATTGTGAGCTTATACTGAATGTCTGAACATTCTCCTTTTTATAGCCACAGAAGTATTTGGTCTGATGGTAAATAAAGTTAAAAAAAAGGACTTTGAAGCTACAAGTACTAGCATGACCAGGCTAAGGTTTATTCTTGGGGCTCCGAAGCCTAGCGGGTGGCCTACTAAATCACTAAGGCGCGGCGCTTGCCACATCGCCCCGCATCGGGGATGGTGCGCGACGACCTGGCACAGTGTCGGACATATGAGAGTCTTAATCTCTGTTTGCAGGCCGAGTTCTCATGTGAGGCTTTAGAACCTATGCCATTATTGGTTGATTGTAAGAAAAGTGTGAAATTAAAAGCTTCACCAAATAGTTACGTTTCGATGGAAGATCAGAAAACGTAAGATAGAAGAAGAAACTTTTATTATCAGTGTACCATAGTGACTCTTCATACACGATAACTTTCTCTTAGGATGTTAATTGTAAGTCCTTGTGTGTAACAACAATAGTATACAAAAAGCTTCGAGGTGTAAACTTAATTTGGCCACTATCTCTAAAACAATTGCCATACGATATCAAACACGCTGAAGGCCGAGTTAGACGTGCTGTACACTCGTTTAAATACGCCCATTGTGCATTCGATTATTATCACGTTAGCTTACAAATCTGCATCCCGTGTGTAGCTAAACAAGCCTGCAGCCGATCGAAAGCTCATTAGACGCGATCGCGCAGCAACTTTCGAATAATCGTAAATCATGGGGACATGCGGAGGTCACGCGGAGGCCTTGAGTGATAACGTGCTGCAGCGGCTCGCCGCGCACATCGGGATTAGTCTGGCGCAATTAGCTAACTAAACACTGTTTCAAAGCGGCCGTTTCGCCGACCGTTAGGCTGAAAAAGAGCCCCTTAAGCGCGACGTCGCCGTCGGCACTGTTTATGGCTCTCCCTAATGATCCGAGTTAATACCTCATAGTGTCCGTAACAGCTACGCTCTCCGCCGGGCAAAAAGCTGATTTACAAGTCGCCGCCGCGCTAATCCCCGGGAAAGCAAAAATCCCCAGCACACAAAGGAGATTCAATTGCCTAACGGGAAGCTGTTGTTGGTTGGAAGTATTTACAACACGAATAACCCAAAAATTAAACTTCGATGTTATGTTTTATCAGAGATTATTCCTCAAGAATTCTAAATCTCAAAGTAATGTCCAGAGATCACTACAATTTGACCACTCTGTATATAAGGGCATTGCTCAATACTAAACAGTAGGCATAAAAAATTTTTAATGTCCTATTTTATTACAAACTGTTTTTTCAACTCGAACACTGTTTATGTAGACATTAAGTAATAAGTCTGATAGTTACAACGTGCAATGAATCCAGAGATGTAACTCTTCTATAAGTAGTCTACACAGAGACTATTTGACATTAAGTATCTTTATTTTAGATATTAGTACCTTCGTACTACACGCGGTTTTTCCATAAGGTTTTTAGCTAATACATTCGGATGCTTTTATATTTTCTCACACATTTACAGATTTCCTATTAAACATAAGGTTGTTCTGTGTCTTGAGATGTAGCCTCGTTGGTGAAACCATGGCACCCCCAGTATCGTTCTTAGTGTTTTTGATTGAAACCTCTGTATTATTTCTACATTTGAGTTTGTGGCTGTTCCCCATAATTCTAGACCATACGTCCATATGGGTTTCAGGATAGTTTTGTAATTCAACGCCTTGTTTTGAACACTGAACTCTGATTTTCTGCCTGTTGGTCAGTAGAACTTTCTCAACTTGTGATCAAGCTGTTGCTTTTCTACAGTTCAGTGATTTAACTTCTTCGCTTTGTGGGATTTGCTTGCCGAAGGAGGACAAGTTTCTTTACGAGTAGTTTTTGCAGTTGATCTAGATTACCTTGTAGGACTTCTAAGGCTATTTGATGCTAAAATTACTATATCATAAGCAAACATTGCTGTGATGTTACTTGGTGATGTTGGTAGACTAGCAGTATATAGGAGATATCCAACAGGCCCTAAGACGCTGCCTTGGGGCACCAGAAACCTCAAGATTGTGAAATAATTGATTGGCATTTGTTTGTATAGAAGACTTATGCCAAATTTTATCAAATGCCTGTCCGAGGTGTAGGACCCTCGAGCAACATCTGTTATTTTTAAAGTCTTCATTTATCTAATACTCTATATACTTGTTGTATCGTTGAGCGTTGATTCGTAAAACCGAATTAATAGTTGGTATTAACTTTTTGTTGTCTAAGAGAGGTGCTAATTAAGTAGCAGTTTTTCAAAAATTTTGGATACCACTGACAAAAGACTAATAAGAAGGAAAAGAAAATTTTAAGTTTTCTAGTTTTTTTTCCTGGCTTCAATATGAGTGTTATCCGTGCTAATTTTCAAATTTAAGAGAAAGTGATTTGTCATTATAATGGAATTGACGAATCGACTTAGAAATTAGTTTTTTTTTAGAAGTTCTGGTAAAAACTTTTGGTAAAATATACCAGTAATTAAATTATATCCGGGAGCTTTTTTTAGTTCTACATTGTGTTGAATTATCTGTTTTACTTTATTTTTGGTAAATTTTTTAATCGGCGCTTCTAACTGATAAGCTTCTTGGAGTATTAAGGTAATTTTTTCTTCTCATTTAGACCTTTTCCAATTTCCCCAAATCAATTATATTTGTAAAGCATAACATTAAGATATGACCACAACAAAATTGCGGTTGAGTAAGCCATATGTAAGGTTAGAAAGGAACGGTTTAAAGATTAAAGAATCGACAGTCATCGTGAAAAAATTACTCAGGAGTTGTACTAATTATCTAACTAGTGCCGTAAATATAGGCCAAGAATTTTAACAAATGGAGTACCATGGTGGAGCAACCGCCCAAGAGGCAAAAACTTTTCCTTTAAATGCTAAGTGTCACTCGCAGTGACGTAAAGGACAATGCTACTAGAGTATGGATGTTTGGGAACGTATAGTTTAGAGTTCTATCATACATCAGTTTAATGGAAGGGTGTGAGTGTAGATAATAGCTGGAAAAGGATAGCTACCAGAATGGGCAATGATGTGTGGAATAAAATAGATTCTGTCAAAAAAATTATTAGAAATCTAAATATGGAAGGGTACAAAAACATCCTTGTCTTATCTACGATAAAAGAAAAATTCGGTGACTAAAAGCATTCTAAAAATCGATTGGCCGGTCTAGATCACTAACTTCACCCTATCAAACATCTTTGAAATGATTCAGACACTAACGTTCTACATCTCGAAATAGCCCGTCATTTCTCTGGAGATAATCTGGCATATGATTAAAAGTCTCTTCCACAAAATCATAGTCATCATTGGAAAGGGTGGGTTCACTTTCTATTAATGACAACTATTTGAATTCGTGACATACTAGAGTGTCGAATAGATTATCTGTATACTTTTGATATAAAGGTTGTTCCATAAAAGGCTTTGATTTTAAACCAGGCGGCTTCTTTTTGTTTTGAAATTATCAGGCATGTTCTTATTATCTTTGTTTCCTATTACCACTCCGATTAATTTAGCATTGGTTATTTTTCCCGTACATCAGTTTGTTTCGGTTTGTTTTTGCCATGGAACAGTTTACAACGGAACGCGTGTTAAATCATTTTATCAAACAGATGAAAGTGCCACTTAACTAGAGCGAAAACTTTTCACTCAACGAATCTACAGTTCAAAGACCCAATGAGGAAGATTGAGAAGACTGGTTTAGTGTAAAAGGTGAAATCGCTTGGTCTCGTGTAACATTGCTTTTATAGAAGACCCGAAAATGGATTCGCCGATGTTCGCAGCAGTTGGACAGTTCGATAACTTCGTTACATCGAATTTTCCTTAAAAATCTCCATATACATGCGTTCAAAATCAGTGATCCTGCTGACCATAGCAAATGGAGGCGATTTGCTTAATGGAGTGTGCAGAAGCCGGCGGTGAACAGAAATTTTGCAAAAAAATATTTTTCAGTGGTCAAGCCTACTTTTACTTGAGTGGGTTTGTCAACAACCAGAACTGCTGGATTGGAATAAGAGAAAATCTTCGAATAATCCAAGAGACACTAAGAACAACTGTATGGTGTGGTTTTTCGGCAGGTGGCGTGCTAGGGCTGCAGCTACCATTAATGGAGGACACAATATCTGATCGGTTGTGGCCTACCTTTGTAGATATGGAGGAGATTGATGATCACTGGTTTCAGCAGGATGGAGCGATTTGCCACACTTAGCACAAGAAAGTTGCCTTGGTTCACAAAAAATCCCTGCAACGAAAAATTTCTTTGCGTGATGGCCAGGAATGACCGTCTTTTTTACACCCTGTGATTTCTTCTTATCGAGGTTTGCAAAATTACAGATGTACGCTAGCAAATCACTCACAATTTTCGAATTAAAGGCGGAATCATACGCATGGTTGGAGGCATCGGACCAGACATCTGCGAGAGAGTTAGTAGTAATTTCGAGAAACAGGCAACCGCATGCGGATACTGCGGATAGACATATGCCGGCTTTCATGTTTTTTTTACTGAGTATGTTAAATGTAACTTTGAGATAAAAAAAGACCTGAATGTAGCACTACGAAAGCTCAATTATTAGTTTCTTCTGAAATGACTAATGCGTTCGCAACAGCGTTCGCAATTCACTCTGCCTGAAGTAACGATCCAGCAAGACAGCGCAAAGTGATCTACAAGTGACTGCTCCGTTGCGAAAACGGTGAAAGGAATCGTCACAGCGCCGAGAAGGCCTTAAATAAGAGCCACTGATAAAAACGTTGCCCACTTGACACGAAAGAAGCAACGTAACCTCAAGGCCGCTTACATATCTATATTGCAAATTGGACGTAATTCACTGCTCAGTTATAAAACTACAGTTAGCTCATTGTTTTCGTAGACAATGCTCTCTTCAGCCGCGCGCGTGTGCAAATGCGAGTTTACGTTTTAATGAAATCCACTTGCACTAGATTGGGCGGAAGGCGCTTGTAGTCGATGTCACTACATGGTTTTCGGTTTACAAACACAGGCATGTTGAAACGGCCTCCCCTTTATTGTTTGAAGAGCTTGCGAATTGCGTGCTGAGTTGGTTTATCGATTTGTACAACAAAGGGGCGAGTTTATATTACTGCGCGCGAAAACCTCCAAAGCGCAATTAATCACGGGCCGAGATGCGATTTTAATTTATTGGCTCGGAGGTTCAATCAATTTCTCCTCCATTTTAACAAAGCGCCTCTTCGACTTCGTTTTGTACGCAGTAATGGCCTAAGCAAGCAATAGAAGTGATTGATGGGATTAATTTTCTTTAAGTGCCCACATTTTTGCTTTTAATAAATGACACTCCCAAGCTGCGGTATGAATTATTTGCCCTTTCACCGCAGAGCTTGGTTCATAGCTTTCGTTAGTACTTTCGAACACACTTTTATTTCAATTGGTAATTTTTATGTTCTAAAGTTGGGCGATACTGTTATTAATATTAATAACTTTGTGGTGGGTTGTTATACGTATAAAGCATAGGTTATATCTTAATGAATGTACCATATGGGTTCAGAAAGTAAAGGAGCAATCTTGAAATTGCGCGGTTGAAACAAACACTACATGTGCGCAAGGGATGACGGGGTAGTTAACCGCGCGCAGTATTCCATCGTTCAGTCACATGACAGAGAGCAATAAGGGTAGAAATGTGGCTCCTTCACTCAGTGATTGCGCTATAGAGGATGTTGGCACAGTATGAAGCACGTAACAAAAGATCTACAAATGGATAGAACAAGACTTTGGTTCCCTATCGACATCACGCGTGGACCAAAACATCAAAAGGGTGGATGCTTCGATCTAGCGCCGTCTAATTACCACATATTTGTCCTTTTAAAGAAGACTGCGTCGTCACAAGTTCAGCTTAGATGGTAAGGTCCAACAGGTGGTGTAGGTGTGACTTTGTGGTAACTGAAAAGCTTCTTTTTGGAAGGCATGAAGAAGATCGTTGAACGAAACCAGAGGTATATTACTGTGCAAACGTGACGTAATTTGTTCTCTATTAGTGAAAATAAAGTTGTTTTATGGTAATTGCTTTTACTTTTTGATATAGAGCCCCCGGCAGAAAGGTGTTACGTTTTTGAGTCGGTGGTAGGGAAAGTAGCGCATGCGCAAAGGTTGATACTAGTTGTCAGTTGCCATTTCAATAGCTATAGAGCTGTAGATGATTGAACAAAACGTCTTTGTTTACTATATCTACGAAGATTTTAAAGTCACCTCAATGTTGGTCGACGCAACGCTGATTCATCTCGTTGATTAATACGGAAATGGTTTAGCAACTTCAGAACGAGAGGAATTATAAAACCTGGAACAGTCCGGCGAGACGATCGGACCGTTAGAAAAATATCAGAAACGAAACGAAACGAAACGAAACGAAACGAAAGAGTTCAACAGATTGAGGAGGCGAACTCTTTCCGTTCAGATGTACGACACCCTTGCACTTGGCTCATGTCAGACAGGTCAGTGCGCCGAATTTAGTACTTTGACCTCCACTTTCATCTTTACAAAAAAATGGAGATTCAAAAGCCAAAGGGCAATGCAGCCGTTTAAATTTGCAAAAACAATACTGAAAATCTTGTAAAATAACTCTATTATGATAACGAGTGATGAGGCTTATTTTCACTTATCGGGTGCTGTAACAAACAAAATCGCCGGTACCAATTGAAAAATAATCCATGGAAAGTCGAAAAGGCTCTACATAATTGGTACAATTAGAACCCCACTTTTTCCGAGAAAGCGGGCTCACTGTGGCGGACAGCCTTATGATGTTGCGATAATTTTTGATGCCTGAATTGAGAAGACATCGGATTGTCCTCGATAGGATTTGGATTCAACAGGATGGGGCTACTTGCCATACCTCAAAAGAATACATGCCTTTTTTAAGGGAGAATTTTCCAGAACGCCTTATTTAATTGTGCGGGGATGTGGAGTGAGATTTTTCACCTTATGATTATTTCTTATGGAGCTATCTGAAAGCTTAGATTTATATTGATAAACTGCAGAGTCTTGAAGCTTTTTCGGAAGCTATTCTAGGAACTACGTTTGAAAGGTGTATGGACAATTTTCCCCCCGGCTGCAATAGTGACGGGACAAGAGCGGTCGAAACTTACTTGGCGTCATTTGTTTGTCTGTGCTGTATGTTTTTTTAGTGACGTTATATATGTAATTTTTGAAAAAAATATCTCTTAGAGTTAAACCTCCCTGTTGGAATCTGTACATATACATAGCCTCGCAATATGAACACTGATTTTGAAAGAAAAACATTAAGGGGTTGTTTTATAAGTCTATTAGCATTTGTTGTGGTGAAGGTTTTGTTGTAGAAAAGATGTACCAGCTTGTAAGTAATCCTAAAAGTTGTCATGGTGAACGTAAAAAATATGATGTGCTGCTAATGTGGAATGAGCGCTACCAAGTGTTTCAATGTAGCGAAAAGAGAAAGTGCAAGTAAAAACTGGTTTTTATAACGCCAAGGAACTCTTAAGAGACCTTTTCTATCGATAACCAAAAAAGTAGTAGCAGACCTCATTGTAAGTGCTCTAAAATAATAAAGCTACTTCAAGAACGCATCAGACAATCTCTAATATACGCAGGGCACGGTGTCATGGTCAAACATAGCACCCGCTGATTGTTCGTACAGTAAACGAAGTTATTAGTCTCAAAACTTGCATTAAATAAACAATTACGTAACTCTAGACTTTTAAACATCTGCTCACGTGCACAACCACTGTAGAATTCTGGTCGGTGACAAAAAATATAAGAAAACGCATTTAACCGTCAAAGTAATAAAGGTAACGCAAAATCATAATACTAATTAGAGACTACCAGTTCTATAGACTCCTAAACCTTGTTTTGTTATACTTTACCATAGAGTATCAGCTGCCCTCCCCTCAGTTTGTGACATTTAATTGTAAGCCTTCCTTCACCGCATCTAGCTATCTGTTTTTTTGTTTCCTTTCATACCTCTTTTCAACACTAACCTTATAGTTTTAAGCTTAATTTTTTGTACATGTCCTAGCCACCGTCTAAATTTCACCATTCCTCCTCTGAAGACTCTTCTCAAAATGTTTCTTTTCCGTATCTTTAAATTTTGTGGGTAGCTCTTGCTGAATAATTAACACCCCCACGTCACCACTGATCAAATGACAGTTTTATATATTTTTAATTAGACTCGTTGTCATGTGTTGCCCACTTCTGCAAAACACATATTTTTCTGAATTTTTTACTTTAATGGTCCCATAGCTCTTTCACAATTCGTTTACTATCAGTGCAAATTCATGTAAGTGGAATAGCAGCCCATAATTTTTTGTCGTTTTCTTTAGTTTTCCTAGTATTCATTGCTTTTTCTTGTATTTGTGTTAACATAATTGTGGTCATATACTTCCCCTGGGCGTGAATCTGACAATGTTTTTTCTAGGACTAGATTAATTGAAGTAGCTGAGATTGGATCGCTCCGCCTTAAACGTCAGTTAACTGTAAAGGTTTTAACCGTTTTTAGCTTTTTAAGTGTTATCTTCGTTTGGGCAATTCATTTAGCTGGTATGCCATGGCCATATATAATTTGTCCTGAATTCTTCACGTGTGTAATGCTAGGATGTGCTTACAGCTGCTTGCAGTTGGCTGGTTTATGACAAAAATCTGATTAGTGACCGCTCTATTCTTGTTGAATCTAGATTAATAGTTGCCATTGGCTTTTTCTGTTGTCTCATTGAATTTATTTTTTAATATATTTGCTAAAACTTTGTAGGTCATAATGAATAAAGCAGTCCGTTTATCATTTTGTAAAGTTCCGTCCTTTCCGACCATTTACCAGACATTTCCTTTCTTGTTAGTAAGTTGTTGCACATATTTTTAATAATCCACTTACTATTTCGTCTTCCCCGGCGCTTCCGTTATTCTTCATTTTTCTTAAGAACATTAGTACCTCTTCTAAACTTGGTGCCTTCTCCAAAGAACTTCTGTCTGTCTTTTTGACCATATAATGTCCTTTGTTTTTATAGTTGTTATTATTGTTATTTAATACAAGAGAGATATACAATAAAGGCCGCTTCGCGTCCTTGTTAAAGTGTGTTTCTACGCATGAGATGGTAAAGCTTTCGAGCGGTGTGCGTTGAGGCGCTTTGTGCCTTCTCCCCTATTTAAATGTAGCCAATGTTGCAAAAGACTGCAAAAGACTGCAAAAAGACAGCAACCACCAACGAGATTGAACCCACAAACCTCGCATCTCGAAGCAAACCCGCTACTAACTCGACCAATTGGGCACTACGGGAAAGCGCGCTTTGTGCGCTGGTTCGTTCGGGCCGTTTTTCTGTCATTTCTGACATCCTTCAAGCCTTATAATTTTTAAAGGGGCTATTTTTTAGGCCATTTGCACTGGTTTTCTTGAATTTCTGATTTCGGATTCGAATTCTACGTCAAATTTGGCTTTCCCTTTTGTTTTCTCCAGAGGGAACCGGCGGCCAGGGTGTTTTATGTGATATCCTTATTGTTTATAGAAGGAATTCTTTGAAATGCTGGGCTCATTTTTTCAGGGTTTGATAGCTTTTCATACCTTTCATTATAAGCCTTGTTTTCTTCTTCGGTAAAAGTTTCTTAATTCCTTATTTCTATATTTTCTCTAATTCATTTTTCTTTTTAGTACTACATAGTTATTAGAGGTTTCTTTTGAATTTTTCATATTTTGATGTGTTTTGTTGAGTTTTGTTCTTTAATATTGCCATTTTTGTATTCATAATTAAACTAATTATTTTCGTGCTGATTCCAATGTTACTTTAGATATTTTAAGGCTCTTCTGTCCTGTTTTATTGTTCTTCAATAGTTTTTATTTAAGATTGTTTCCAAATTATTGTATGTTTTTTGATCATTTAATTTGCCAATGTTGTACTTCTGTGTCTTCTTCGGCTACGCAATATCTCTTTTTGGTTTTATTTGTCCAATTTTTTCTTATTGGGAAGTGATTTGAATAAGAATCTGCTTGCATGTAGTTGCTCATATCTTTGATATATTTCTCAGTACTAGACCTATATCTCTCTCAATTTAATTTAGCTGGTATATTTTTTTGTCGTTCTACTGAAATATAGCATATCTAATATTATTTCTTATGGTTGGTTTACTATCTTACACTCATTTTGTCATTTTTTGGCATTGTTTTATACACTGTTATAACTTTTTGTAGTACTCCGTTTTTACTTGTATGTATTTTTTCCTTTTATTTTAATACTGCACAATTTCTTCATATACTATAAAATTAGATTTTAGCTTTTTTGTTCAATAACATATTCTTTTCTAATTTTGTTGTATTCCACCTTTTCTGTTTTGTTTTCTCTAGAGAAATAATGTCTCATCCTCCTTACATATTAGTTCCAGCTCTTACTATGTATTTCTTCCCTCTTTATTTTTCTCAAAGTCCCCTTTACAAGTTAATTCTTACTTTCGTTTGCGTCTTTCTGATTGATATTGTACTTCGTTTTTCGTGTTTTGATATAGTATCATTTGTATTCTTTCTTAATTTGTTGTCAAGCCGCTATTTGTGTAAATATCGGAGCCTTTTAGATCCTTTTTGTATCTTATTATTTTTAATTTTTATTTTTAATTATTAAGATTTGCTATTGTAAACTCTCTGTTATTTTTATCGTTATTTGGCACACCCGTCTTGCTTGCTAATGTGACATTAAGTTTCTTACACAGGATTGTACGGACTTCTTTTTTCCTTTCTTTCTGCGATTACAATTCTCGTTATTTTTATATTGTTATTTTAGTTTTTCTTCTCTATTGTATTAAAATTATTAATTCTTAATTTTCCTGTTCAATTTAAAAATGCTTGCTTTGGCAATTTTTTCTCTTTATTTCAGTTTTCGTATTCGTGAGGTCATTTATCATCATTTTTAATTCTTCTGTGCCTACATTATTTTTATCCGCTTTAAGAGAGTCCTAGGCGATTTTTCTGTTTTTAGGAAAACATTCGCCTTTTTTCTGCTTCTGATACTTGACCTTTTCTTTTAACTGACATTATTGTAATTTTCTAATTTTTGTACAAGCCACTTGCCGACACGCTATGGTTTGCGTTGATTTCCGCATCTGTACTGATTTAGTCACTGAGGTTTAATATTAAACTTTTAATGTTTGTTTTGAATTTTCTAGTATTAGTAATGGTCACTCTTAACAAGCGCTACACTTCACTGTACTTGTAATTAATTTGCTTAATAAAGATAAAAAGGTAGTTAATCTTCCCTCAAAGTTCCTCTTCAAAAATAAGCATTGGGTTTTCAATGAGACTCTGTCCCTTTCACAAAGCTAAAAGGACTATAAATTGACAATTATATTTCAAGCTTCATCACGTACAAAGGATCTAAATCTTCTTGACTAAAAATTGTGATCAGAACGAGAGAGTAGGGTACATAGAAATTTGGATGAACTCTAAAAGTCCACCGTTCAAGTGATTTTAAAGAAATGTTTTTAAAAAACTGGTCATTTTTAACATTATTCTAATTATTATGTCTTAATATAAATAATATTGCAATTAAGTTTTTCATTCAAGTACTTGTCTCATGAAATTTGATAAAATATGTGTTAAGACAGGAGATTTTAAAGATAGAGTATGCTACAACATAGCACTGTAAGCCAACATTTGTTACCCAAGTGGGCATTTCTTGAATAATATGAAGCCGATTTACCTCATATTGCGAGAAATCTAATATATCCTATTGTGTGCTGGAAACAGTCCAGACAAAATTAAATTTGGCGCACCATATTGCACAAAAATCCTTGACAGTTTGCCTGCCGTTATTTGAAATGTTTGAATGCTGTGTGTAGTTTGTAGTTTGCTGTGGAAAACTCTGTCTTTTAAAGTAGTGATTAAAACAATTTCTTTTGGAAATTTTCAACAGAATGGAGCGACACCCTATACATGATACACGAACACGGCCCTAACTAACGCAGCGAAAATATCTGAAATAAGAAGTTTTCCAAAAAAAAACGCCATATTAGCCTTGAAAGGTAAGATAGCCGAAAAAAAGGTGGCAGTAATAGCGGACGTACTGACAAGAACTTTACAAAGTATAAAGCGCTAGGTTCAATCCTGCCTGGACGTACATGATGGTCATTTTCAGCGCATATTATGATATTATCACATCACTGATAAATGAGGTATGTTTTCTTCAAATTACCTTTTCATATCTTCGTTGGCGTTAGGTTTCGGAGCGACCCTGTATTTATCGAGTTATTGCAAATTTTTTTAAAGCTAATTATATACCATAGAAAATTACAAACCAGGCTAAACGTCATCAAATTACGAGTATAAACTTTATATTTACAGAGTTCGGTAGAATAATCTCTTCTTTTTGAATTGACCATCGTGCGCAATGTAATAGTAGACGACGCTCGAGTTGTGCATTCCTGAGCAGAACAGCCATTTTAGTCCCCATAACGTGTTGAAGACTTATTTTAAAAATTGTGGCGCAGCGGCTATTTTGTGGGCATTTCGGAGTAGGTTATCACGAAAGAGTTCCGACTAAGAAAACCATACAAAATTTGTGACGGACTAGTTTATCATTAAAAGCGAAATTAACCGGTAGACCTCGTAGCGCTCGGACACCCGAGAATATCACAGCGGCGAGGCAGACTGGTGTCACATCGCCACAAGGTTTTGCTTCCAAGCATACTCTCGCCTTGGGAATATCTAACCGGAGCGTATGAAGAATTCTGCACTGCTAGATCTCACATTTTTATTCACAAAAACTGATGGTTGTCCAGCAACTTAAAGAATCTGACTGGCTGCTTGCAACGTCATGTTGGCAAATGTACTAGCTAATGATGTCGAGCTCAGCAGTGACGAAGCTCATTATCATTTATCGGTTCGCATCAATAAGCAGAATTTTTAGTATTGAGTCCCACAAATTCCCCGACAACTTTACAGCCAGCGTGTAACTGTCTGATGTGCTGTTACGGAATTTGGCATCACGGGGCCGTATTTTTTGAGGAAGCAATACATCTACCTGCTTTGTTGCAATTTTACGAAACTTACTATCGTCCAGTCTCAACTATCATACACCACTGTAGTTTCAACAGGCTGGAGCTACGACACACACGGCGATGCTATTTGCAACTTGATCGCTGAAGTACCAGTAAGTAAACATTTGGACAATATCATCTTCAAAACTGTTTGATGACTAAATGGCAAGAATAGTTCTGTGTGATGGTACAATGACGTTTTGAATAGCAGAAATCATTTTTCCGGGCCCTGTATATACACATAATAAAATTAGGATATAAAGCAAAATATTTTCTTTTTATCACAATCCAAAAGTAGGAAGTAATACTGGCAATCCTTTCTAATTACACACCCTTTTCACAATTTTTCGCTTGAACAGAATAATAGAAAGGCAACTAGTTGCGTTCCGCATTACCGTAATAAGAGTTATCGTTGCTTTGTCATTCGAATAACATCGAGCAAACATTTCAGGCATTTGCATGCAAACGCTTAGCGCTTTTAATATAATTGGGTTAGATGAAGTTGTAGCCTTTCAATAAATTAATCAGCAGAACAAGGATGATGAGATGCATGCTGCATTTGCTAAACTGGCATTTTTAATGGTGAGTATATGCATAATTGATACTCATAAATAAAATTTGCCAATTTTAGGAATAAAAAATGAAAATAAAAAAATTCAAAGGACTGTCAAAAAGTGGAACAGCACTACAAAGGTTCAGATATTTAGAAATACTAAAAATAATATACAATGATAAGTTAACTATCCCACTTTACTTTGTGCATTTCAATTTTTTAGTCGACTTTCCTGGTGGCCGCACTACAGATCTTATTCTACATTAAAGTGCCAGGATAATACAGAAAGATTTTTAATATTGCAACTAATGTTCAACTAAAATCCATAGTTTTTTTTGGTTTTTCTTTTATCACCGCAACCCTTGACTCAATTTTTGGTGGGTTTGTATGGTCTCGTAGGCAATATACCATAGATTTTAATAGTATAAATGTCTGGAATCACTGAAAATGGAAGTCTGAAAAGGATCAGAAATCCATTATTCAAAATTTCAATGTATTTGGCTACTTATGGTGCCATCACGCAAAATTAAATGTTAACTCCCCGTATTTTACCGTTAAAAATGATATAATGGGGTGAGATAGATGTCTCTATACCCAGCTATGACTACATCACTTCGGTATCAGTTATCGTCAGCGAAAAATAAGTGACCAGCAGTTGTCATTCGGTCGAAACTGCATCTCTGTTGATCAATTCTCACAACGGAAACCCAGGTCTTAGCACTGCTCATCGTTTAGTGTTTTCTTTAAATTGGCTAACATCTCCCGATTTTGTTAACAAGGGTAGTTTTAAACAGATATTAATTTGTCTTTGCGGTATACTACGATCTGGCCTATGTGATACGCTCAGGATGAAATTGTGTATGCCTATCCGCCCAAGTAACGGCCTCATAATTCAAAAAATACTAAACTACTTTGAGAACGTGCATGAATGTTTTTGTAGTCTTTGACATTAACTGTAAAATACGTGCAGAGTATAGTTAGTTCAGTTTTTTCAAATTTACTTTCAGTTAGTTGCAGTGACAGTATTTTTTCTATTGTGTAAGAAAGCAGAGCATCGTACACAGTTCATTACAGATAACTAATATAACATGCAAAACAGTAATTCTTGGATTCTTGTATTTATTTCGATATACTATTAATAGATGCTTTTTTTCATACATCTGACATCTGGAAAATAAACATCTAGTTGTAATTTTCTGTGTCAAACCAATTAAACATTATGTGACAGCTCATTTCAGCTTAAACAGGTATTGAGTTTGTGCGTTATATTTGGGTTTTAATTGATTGTGAATTTTGAGGGCACAGTGACGCTTGAATTAATGCAAAAAATATGTGGCATACGGATTGGCCAGTTAAATCCAACAGAGAGGAATCAATAAATTTCAGAAAATTGCACAAATTTCCTGGTCCCGTGCCAAAAATGATTTAAGAAGTTATTCAAGCCATAAATGAACATGTGACAAAACATTAAGTTGCCCAGGTAAAATGCAATTGTGAAATAACGATTTATTGAAAACTGAGCTTGTGTTGTCGCAGCAGTGTAAATTACTTGTTGCATATGCTTTTAGTGCGGTGATGAATGTTTATGGTTCATCAATATCTACTGTTACATAATTGTTGATGAGGTTTAGATGCATATTTTTTAAAAAATGATTAAGGGGAAATGAGACATACTACGGAACTATTGATGATGCCAGTATAACAATTTTGATACAAAAACACAAAGCTTACTTAAAGTGCAAAGTGAACTTTTTGACAGTGATGTCGACAAAAATGTAGGCGAGAGATATTCTGAATCCAAAGATTAAAAAATGTGAAATTACACTAAACAACAAATTGGTAAAATTTGTGTCAATAGAAACTATTCAGATAATTTAGAAAGATCTCAGAATGAGCAACAAAAATAAAAATATAGTGCAAACGATTCAGGGGTTGGGAACCTGAAATACTGGCAACGAGCAGAACATCGGAAAATATTAAAAGATTTGAGGACTGATAGTTTGAGCACTAGAAAATGCGCTGAAGATTACCTAAACTAAAGCTAAATTTCTGCAATGCTGTAGTTACTTGCTTCAGACTACTATTAACGGACCAAAATTCCTCAAAGGTCATAATTGGTGATAAACTGTGGGTTTATTGCTACGATCTAGAAGCCAAAACTCAGTTATTTCTATGGGAGACTTCTTTTTCCCTATATTCGAAGAAAGTAAAAATCTCAAGGTCGACTATTTCAAAATATTTACTTTAAAGAAAATTAAAGATATCTACCATTGTTACTAAACATACAGATGTGTACTTTTGAAATACACCATGTGCATCAAAAAACTATAGAAACACGAACGAATCTGGACATATCGATACTAAACAGCAATTTCGAGAAAGCGATTAGTCCATAAGCAATGTAATTATTTACGAACAATTATTTCCTATAGAAAACGAACGATATTAATGCAGTATATGTCAAATTAACTTCTTTTTCATAAATGTTTAAGTTAATGTTGCTAAAGCAAAAAATACCGTAAAGAAAAACTTTTGCCCGACAAACATCTAGCAAATCAGCTGAATAAAAGCAGAGTGAAAATGTTGTATTGTATATTTAATTAAAGACAAACTCGTGTTTGTGGGAACTTTGCGAAAAATAATTGGTACAAACTGCAAACCGCCACCAATCGCTAAAAAACTTAATTTGTTTGTGCAAAAGATGCTACTATATACCACCCACTGCCCAAGGAACAGGGGCGGGTATACATAGCATAAAACCAAAGGTAAACCTTAGCTTGCCCTTAGCCAGGTACGCCACAGTGTTTCAAGTTGAATATTTGAGATAATGCAATGCATAATAGAGAATACTAGACGCGGATACGCTCAATGACGCATTCGTATCCTAACTGACAGCCAAGCTGCCCTTAAAGCGCTGGAGTCACCCTATCTGAGGATAACAAGTTCAACCTCATCTGGGTACCAGGAGATTATAGAGTGAAAGGGAACGAAACGGCAGACGCAGTCGCAAAAAACGGTGCTAACCCTCCATTTACAGGACCGAAACTTGTTCTAGGAATAATTAAATCTAGCATACAATCGGCGATAAAAGGACAACACGCATCTCTCTGGGATGCCACATAAGGGCAAAGACTAGCAAAGGAACTAATTGGGAAACCTTCCAGTAGGCTAAGTGACGACGTACTCAATTTAGGACCTACATAGAATAAAGCTCATAAAAAACATCCTAAAATTAGTTGAAGGCACCGATCTTCCTTAATTAGGAAAAGAGGCGCACAAAAGGCCGCAGAGTCGTAGTGCTAAAGTGAGTTCTAACCTGCGATTAACCCCTATGATAATCAATCATTCAATCACTATATATATATACCACCTAGTGGATTGCTAAAAGCAAAACGCCAGACCATTGCGAAGATAGTATAAGATTCCCATATGTCATTATTAGTATTATTAACAACAAGCAAATAGAATAATTAAAATATGGAAATTTTGTATTATTGTTACGTTTTCAATAAATGTAAATTTAAAAGTAAAAACGTTAATATTTCTGTTTTTGTTCACTTTTATCCTGACACAAATACAAGCTGTCAACCACATTAGACACGCAGCTGTTAAATCATCTTCCCAGAAGTAATGAGGTTTGTTCAGATCTTCCTTATTACAGAAACGCATCGATGTACGGTTTAAAGATAAAGTAAAGCAAAAATAATTCTAAATTATTAACAATATAGCACATAATGTAAAGATTATATTGGGTAATTTATAAGCACAAATTGGTACTGAGAACAGGTTGAAAGATTAAAGAGATTTACTATTCATCCACTGACGACTAAAAATGAAGATTGTGTATGAAATATAACTACTGCATTAGACATGATTACAAGCAATACTAAATTTAAGCACAAAAAGGACAAAGTAATATTGAATGGCTCCTGCAGCTTGTTGTTGTAGCCAAATAGACGTTGTTTTAATCTGGAAGAGATGACAGTCATCTATGACGCATACAAGATTCTATCGACTATCAATTTGTAGTCCGATAATCTTCTAGTTGGAAGAAGACCAAAGATATAAATTTAGAAACTACTACACGGAAGTCTGTGCAAGAAGCAAAAAGAAAGGTAAAAGAATGGTTTGATAATGCCTAAAGCGCGGCTATAGAAAAAAGAACAGTATGAGCTTTTGAACTGGATGACAGTAAGTGGTCATAGATAAGATCACTTCCAAAAATGCACTTCTAACCAACTCTGCAACACTGCCATTTTAAGTTGCAAGTAAGTAACTATCCCTTATAAAATATTGTGAGCTTCGTAACTCTTCTCGTTGTGCTAAAATCCAGAAAAAATCAATTTAAAATCGTTACTTCTATGCAAGATTTGTTATTCAGTAATTGTAAAAATAGTAGTAAAAATAAGCTAAGGGGGTAACATTATATTAACTGGGAGACGTTCAGGGAACGCTTATAAAGAAAAGATTAATTTGTCACTTTTCAGTATCCACGAACAACCAAAAAGAGTTTCGTCAATTCAAATTTTTTATGGTTTGCATGGGTTGATTGAGATAGAAGAGTTTAGTTAATATTTAATCTCTTAGTACAAATTAATCGGAGAAACCAATCATTACTACCAACATAGAATTGAGTAGTAACAAATTAGAAGTATTAATCAAGTAAATTCTTCTTGCAAAATAGAGACATAAGAAAGCGAGAAACAAATAATAATAAGCAAATGCTACATATTTACACATAATAAATAACAAATTATGTTTTACATAGGTAATAGACAAAAGAAAAAACTGCAGAAAATTAATGTATTATTCGAATAGAAGAGTCAAGGATAGCTATAAGTACGAGAAGGCAACAGTTACTTGGTTTAAAGCTTGAAAAAGGACTAGTAAAAATTATACTGGATATGAAAGTCATTCTCTTTGGCCCAAGGAAAAAATCTATGTAAGCTAATTTCTAGCATTGTGGCAAACAAGCATTAATTCTTCATTAAAAATGATAAAGTTGGCGATGATCTTCTTTAAAGAAAGAATTTAGATGAAACCAGAACCAACATTAGCCAGAAGAATGCTGTCATTCAGTAGAGAAAATGTTAATGCATTTTGCAATTTCTTTGAAGGAAATATGAAGGAACATTACTCTCTTTACGCAGTATATAACTTTGACTAAAAAAGTGCAACTTATTTGCTTGCTACCGAAAATAGTTATTAAGAAAAAAAGCAGTTAAGAACATAAAAGCAAATAAAAAGGCAGAAGACATAAAGATATCGTTATAACTCAATTATTTGATATTAGCTATGTAGGGAGAGATAGCAATATTACGCTGTTTTGCTGAGTGAGAATCACTCCTGAGTTGACCCATAAAGCACTTCAGTGGACTTTAGATTAGTCAAAGGCTAAATAACGGTTGATCTCATTTTCAAATACTTTTAGTACTTCCACAATTTTGTCAAGTCTACGGAGGAAGAAAGAGTACTTCTTCTGTGAGATGGCTATTCAAACTATAAGTCAACTGATTTAGTAACATAATCAACACGATATGTTTTTCTTCAAGACCCACCAAATGCAAACTCTAAATGCTTGTGTCTCTAAAGCCGTTTGTCTCTACAATCTCTTGGCAACTGTCTTATATACAGTTTGAAAAGACTGGACTTCTTCTCTTTAACAAAAGTATATTTTCAGAGTGGATGTTGTTCCTTGGGTAAATGTTTTTTATTATTTAGTTTATTAGCAATCAGAAAGATACAACATACATTATATGAGCTAATTTTATCACTAGGTATATGTCGTGGAGAGGAAGACTCCCATTGAAGTCACCTCTTTATTGCACTAAATCTTTTGGCTACTTCTTATTCAAGCATCGAGTCATGGAATCTTCTCTTAATGGAATAATGGTTTCGTTGGGATGAGTTGCTAGCAAGTCGTGATGTTTTATAGCTTTTTGTTTGATTGCGTCCTTCACGTATAATATATTGAGGTCGGTGTGGAGGGTTCTATTGGAGACGTACCATGGCGCTCCAGTTATGCCTCGTAATGTCTTTGAATCGTTGTACGATTTCTATCCTTGAATTGCTTGCACAACCTCATAGCTCACAGCCGTAGAGCCATATAGGTCGGATTACGGTCTTGTATATAAGTAATTTGTTATCCAAAGAGAGAATTAATTTTTTGCCCAGGAGCCAATACATGTTTCTAATTTTATTGTCTATCTCTTTCCTTTTATTGGATACGTGCTCACTCCAGGTTAGACATTTGTGAAGGTGAAGGCCGAGGTAGCTTCGTTCGCTTTAGGGGATGGGATGATCGTTGATGTAAACTGGAGCACAGGTTGATCGTTTCATGGTAAACGTGATGTGGGAAAATTTATTTCCATTAATTTTTATCCTCCATTTGTGTATCCATTCCTCAATTAAGGTTAGATGATCTTAAATTCTATTCGTTGCTACGACTGGATCCTCACTACTTGTTAGTATTGCTATGTCATCGGCAAAAGTTCCCATAGTATTATGTTTCAGGGTTGGGGTGTCATGCGACTACAGAAGGTATAATACAGGTGCTAACACATTACCTTGAGGTATGCCTGCTTGGATTTGCCTTATTTGTGATGTTTCATCGCCTACTATGACTTGGAAGTGACTATTTTCAAGGTAAGACCGTAACAATAGAGAGTAGTGGTGAGGAAATGTATTTTTGATTTTGTATAGAAGTCCGCTGTGCCAAATACCGTTAAATGCCTGTTTAACATCTAAGAATAGTGCGGAGCAGTATTCCTTATTTTCAAAAGTTTGAATTTTATTAACTAGTCGATAACACTGTTGGACAGTCCAGTGTTGAGTGTTGAGTCTTATAGTATTTCACTTTGATTTATTCTCTTTAGGATTAGTTTTTCAAGCAATTTAGATAGCAGCAGAAGAAGGCTGATAGGGCGATAGGAGTTAACATCATTAGGGGGTTTACCGGTTTAAGGATGAGAATGATGTGGGCAAATTGTAACTGGAGTGGCCAGTAAGTAAGGCAAAGAATTCCATTAAATAGTAGTTGGATAGACTGTATTCCCTTTTCTGGAAACTCTTTTAAGACAGCCGCTGTTATTAGATCCTTGGGTTAATAACAAACATTTTGTCTTCTAAAGTAAAAAAGTCCTCATCGGAGTCTGCTGAGGTTATTTAGCCATAGCACAAAATGGAGCTTGTCTTCTCTCCTAAAACATGTAAAAAATGGTTGCCTAATGGAAATTCTCTAGATACTGTGTCATTTATTATTGAAAAGCATCATAGTTCTTTAAAGCGAACCTGAAAGAGGCCGCATTTTCATATCTCCAGTCCTCAAAAAGAGGGAAATACCTCATTTTCGACGATAAGAAGAAAGCTCAGGCTTACCCCTCTACCTTAGTGACAAAATAAAGTTGTTTTCTTTGTGAAAATACAGAAGACAAAGAAGAAGCGGGAAAATAAAAAAGATGGCGAAGGCAATGACGCTCGTTGCCTCTTTAGGGTCAAACTCGAACGCGCCAACGATATAACTTGCAGCTTAACAAATAAACGGATTGTAGGCAAACCGCCGCAGCTTTTCACCGCAGGCCAGCGCGGCCGGGCAGCAGCAGTCGGCCAGACTGGTTCGGCCTGAATAACTTTTCATTTTAATAAATCATTTTTTATGCCCGCGCCACTTTGATTAAGCGCATTTTTCTCCTCGAAAATGCAACCGCAATAAACTCGCCGCAGTACCGCCGATGTGACGAACTGGACGAGTCTGCAGCAGGTTCGTGATCACTGGAGGTTGAAATGGCCGTCTGGCGACGGCTGAAGCACGAGCTGATTCAGAAAGATCCTCATTATGGAGGAAAGCGGGAGCAAGCCGAGGTTCGCGTACGAGTTTTGCAAAGTCACTGAATTAATGTAAAATACTGCAGTCGGCGGCGTCGAGTATTTTCTGGCTTTAAATTTTTTAAACAAAATGCCTGTGAACCTTCTATAAAAATTAGGTGAAGATCAAAACGAAATTAATACCAAGATTTTTCATTATAATGTCGCAGTTAGACCCCAAGTAGTAAAAAACTATAAAACATAAAAACTAATAAATTAGGACAAGCAGCTGTAAAGAGAGACTACGAAAATTACTAAGTGCATCACACAGTCAGTTAGAATAAAGGAATCAGAATAGGAATTACTATAAAAAAACACAAGAAATAGAAAAAGTATGAAGAAACTTGAGAATAAGGAAAAGAAAATAAATTATGCCCAGAAACAAAAGAAAAGAGAAGAGCCAGTAAAATAATTAAAGAGGCGTTCGGAAGAACAATAGAAAAAATATATTGATAATCAAGAACAGCTTTTAAATGACAAAATATTAAAACTAAAGAGAAACCGTTTAACAGACGTACAAAACATTAAAAGTCAAGCTACGGTAATGGATTCAGAAAGTATTTATTACAAGAATAAATCAAAGAAGGGGAAACTGTCCCAAAAACGAACGTAAGAAACCAAAGAAAAAATATTGTACTACCACACTTACAATAGTGTAAAACAATTTGAGATTTTGAGAAAACCTTTTGCATAGCTTGAGGATGAACCGCTTAAAAAGAGTTATATGTGCGGGTAGTTTAAATCATTTTTGAGGAACGAGTATCAGTTGAAAAAGAAGATTATCAACGTCATTCAAGAACCAGAGTGAGTGAGGAAAATATTTGTATTTTTTGCTGCCTTTCTTCAAGATTATCGCTAATTAACGAAAGCTGAAATTACTTATATATACAGCTGCCAAAGTTGTGAAAAAATTGATTCTGGACTACACTGGAACTTTTTATAGTCTGTACTTATTACCCAGAAATCGCAATTTCTATGGGCTATGAAAAAAAGCAAAGAAGACGTATTTGGCAAAGATGCTACTGTGGAAGCGATCGTGCGCGATTAATTGACGGACAACCGATCAAAATACTACTTATCCGTTGGGAAAATGTGTTCTAAGCCAGGAGATTACGTGAAAAATAACTTTGTTTGTATTTTTATGAAGATTCAATAATTTTTAAGGAACTATCCCGGTTTATATTTGATTAACCTTTGTAACTAGCATAACGAAAGAAGAAGAAACTCAAGATTAAACACAACAAAAACATCAAAAATGCTCAAAAGATGGCAAGTGGCTAAAATAAATACTTTGATAAGCTTACACAAAAAAATAACAATGTCTTATAATACTCGTACTCATATGCAAGAGAAAAACGAATTAGCAACAACTTACAAGGTGTTCAAAAATAATTATAAAGATATTGCAATAGAAACAGAATATAACCAACCGAGAAAACATTAATAATTCTAGAAAAAACTAATAATAATAAAGGCATTCTTTCAGTACTTCTTTATATAACGTTCATCACAAACAAAAGTAAAGCACTACACAAGAGAAAGGACGTTTATTGAAATAGAAAGAATACAACTGCAATATGTAGAAGAATACAAATAGCTGACATTGGAAACGACAATAAATAATGGTGAGTAAATAAACGAGGAAAGAAGAAAGAAAATAAGCAAAGCAAACAAAATTGATTACCAAATAAGCCACATTCTAATAGATGAAAAAACAAAAATATCGTTGTTTACCTGTCAGAATTTTGGACCGGAACAAATAATTAAAGATCTGAAACAATATACTTTTAGAGAAACAGAATTAGAAATCAAAGTAACCGTAATAGACGAACTATTTAGAAAACATGATGCAAAATGTGCCATTTTAGTAAATGAGCAAAGGGTCCAATGCCGTAAGGCATAAAATTGAAGAAAAAATGGTAAAAACTTCTTTAGGACTGAAGAATCTCCTTATACCATACAATTTTTCTGGCTACCAAGGGCAGCAAAGATCATAAAAAACACGTTATCATATACAATGTTGTACGAATTATATTCTTAAAAGGTTTTTACAATTTTGGTCTGCGATTCCTTAAAACGATGTTAGAAAAGAAAGTTGCCATTTTTTGGCTATTTTTATCAGGAGGGGTTTTACTAGTACCAAAAAATGTATATAACAAATTTTGATAATAACAAAAAGGCAAGTTAAACCTTAAATTGATCAATTTATTTTTTTATATTAAATCTGTTCGATAGTATAATAAAAAAATGAAATTTTATATATATTTTCAAAAATTTTCATATTTCAGAACTGGAATAGTGCGGCTGAGAAGGGTTTGTTTGCTGCTATTTTTATAGTTTTGCAAAGATTTGAAATTTAATTTTTTCTAAAGCCACAAAGCTCTAATTAAACATTTCGAGCATATACAGGGCTACTTCAAAAATTGTTTTATGGGTCATAGAGTGACTTGCAGATCTCAGGATAGTTACTGCTAGTTTGCACTATGGACTGAGGTTTATTCTTTGAGTCGAAGTGGTAAAATTTTACAGAAATGAGCTTCTGATCATCTGCCGTGGTATCGGGATGAAACTTCCTTAATAAGAAATAAGAGATAATCGTGCAAGATTGATGAAATCATATTTTGTAATATTGAGCTACTTTTCTACAGTTGCATTGCTATCGCCCTACGTCTACCTACCTCTTCTCTTTTTTCAAATGAACATTCGGCTTGTAAATTTTCGATCATCTAATTTTCTTACGCCACTCTTCAAATCTATTGCTAACACTTAAGACTTTGAGGAAAGTTTTGTTCACTTAAATGCTTTGAAAATTCAATTATGACGCCCACAATCAAGTTTCATTATTGCAATCGCTTGCCATTTTATTCAGAGTAACGTTTTCAAATATAAGAAGTATTTTGATAATATTATTATTGTAATTTAATGATTTTAAAAGAGGAACTTTTTTTTAAATAATACGGAATATACACTAACAGATCCTAAAAGTACACCAGAATTCCGACGCTCATACTGAGATTAGAGATCTGATATCTTTTTAGTTGTTTTGGCTATTTCAATGTTTGTTCTTCTATCGTTGAGTTCTAAGTCAAACAACACAGAAAATGTTCAATAAACTCTACAAAAAGTTCACAGGAGTGTAAGGCATTTGAAAATTACGATCTCGTCAGAATCTTCCTTTTTTTAATTGTTGAACGATTTTAAAAGTTGATATCTGAAAAGAAGTTTGAAACTATTCTACGATTATTTAGCTAAAAATGAGATGAAGGAAAAAATAGAGATACAGTCTGGATTGAGTACCTTGATTTGATAAAAGGCAGACGATGACGGCCTAACTGTTAGCGCTTCGAGGGTTGACCGCTAAGGAAATGCCACATATATCGCGTCAAATTAGTATCTAGCCTAGTGGCCTTAGAGAAGAAGAAAAGCAATATCTGAGTAAAATAATCAAAGTTTAATCGTATGTAGCAAATAAATAAATATTACTTAGTCTAACAGCGCTATTTCAAATTTACAACTTAAAAACGGAACTTAGTTTGAAGCAAACTGCCGAAGAAATGTTGCATGTTTGCGCGATCAAACATATTATCAATTAGTGTAAGTAGTTTATCAGTCAAGGGGTCGGCAAACAAAATTCTACTACACCTGAGATGTAATAAAATAGAGCAAAAAAAGCCGAGTAAGCAGCAGGTTTCCTGCCAACACCCGGGAACAGCCCCTCCCACAATAGTATCCACCCTTTGGATACTTTCCAGACAATTTACAACTAAACATGACAACAACCAAGTGCTATTACACCCAAATTTTCACAAAATCAAATATTTGTTCTGCCACAAGCACTGTCAATGCCTCCCCCCCCCCCTCAACTAGTTTATCATAACTTAATTAACCTATAATTGGGCCTTCAGATGTAGACTCTAGTGATCAAGAAATTGAGGACGTAGAAACTCAAATAGATAACTGAAACTATTGGAACCCCCTCCAAAATTTTTTATAAAGATAAAAATTTCAAAAATGTGGTCGATAACTTTTCCCAAGTAGTGGAAGAAGAAACCTACTACACCAGAACCCTACCAAATAACGCTGTTAAAATTATAGCACATAATAGTTGTGTACCGAAAGTTGATAGCCTACCTAAAAATAAGCACACGTATGAAATTGAAAAAGAACGTGCTTATAAAGTGGTAATAAGACATCTTTATCATTCCGTATCTGTAACAGACATTGAAAATGTATTGGAAAATAATACTAATATTAAACATTTAGTTTATTAATGAAAGTTAACAACAAATAGAACTCTTAAACACATTGAACAATACAACGCGGAACGTTAGTGCTCTGCTAAACCATCAGTTGGAAATCATTACATTCTTAAATATAAACAAAATCGACATTTTACTTATTTCAGAAACTTACTTAACTAACTCAACATTTAGTTTTATTCTAAATAGTTATAGCACTCATCATCCCGATGGTACAGCTTATGGTGGTTTAGAAATAACTATCCGCAGTTGCAACCCGCACCACGAACTACCGAAATACCAAACAGACGAAATCCAAGCCATAAGTATCCAAGTTAATGCTATGCTATGGCATTTTAATATATACGCAATATACAGTTTGCCTGCTGATGAATATAGTCTGCCCCCAAACTCTTGGTAATAGATTTGTAGCTGGGGTGATTGACATCCAAAGCACACGCATTGGGACTAGTAACAAAAGGTTGAAATCTTCTGAAAGCCATATCTGGCAACAACTATGACTACCTTACTAATGTAATCCTCCTAGCGACCCAAAACATTTTCCGATTCACCGGATTTTTTTACAACGAAATAAATAACTGCTCAGTAAAATCCAAGTATGGTCTGTCGTATGTTCATACACTACTTATCACCAGCATAGCTATTGCAGTTTTAAATAAATCATCTTCTTCTCGACTTCTTTGAGAAACACTAACTACACAGCCTTTCAGTCTGCAGAAGGTTTGGATACAGTCGTCATTTACTTTACTACAGTTATGCAAAAAATTGTTTGGTAATCTACACCTCAAAAAACACACACACACAACTACCTCGAACGTGCCTTACTACGTTCGTCAACTTACTGCTGAAAAATCTTGAGCAAGAAGAATAAAGGCCCCGGCCTTCCACATAGGTTCGACTCCCAGGTCAAAAGTAACGACAAACTTGAAATGCTCTACAACCGTCGTAAAGTACATTCTCTTTCTTCTACGGGTTAGACTAGCAACTTGTCCAACAGTGCCTATAGCACCACATGAAATAAAGTTATAAACAGGCTAATAGCCTATATATAAGTGTAGAAAACAACAGACTAAGTAGGCAGCTAAAGCAGCTATCAGAGATGTAAACAATAACACTTTTGAGCAATATGATACAGATCTTGCAGCAACCCAAGAGCTGTTGATGAGGAATTAGAAGAAGTAATCAACGCGGTACGCCAAATATCCTTATTAAAAGTTTTACTCCTAGAGAAATTAATAAAGAAACAAGACGTATGTAAAACCCCGAACGGCAACTTTCGAAAGCGAAGCAAGTCACGCATGTGACCTTGTGACCCTCGTACCTGGGGTCAAATGAGTGCTACAGGTCTGAAATTCAAAACTGAGGAAGATACCGACCTAAAGTATTTACTCACCAAATGTGAAGTGAACCGGTGAAGTAGTTTTTTTAAATTTAATGACCAGCAATCTAACTTTTGTCCCATCAACTCCAATGTTCCCCAGGGTTGTGTTCTTGGACCGCTGCTTTTATAATTTATACATCTGATGTAGCTAAAACCAGTAACACTACAAGAACCTTTCAAAGATTACAACAACATCTTAGATATACTTAATGATCGATATACTTGATGGTGAACAAACGGAAACCAAACAAAATCACTGCAAATTACATTTACCACACGACACATCTGAAAAATGGACAATGTGGGTGTGTCAGTAGAAACAGAAGTAATATACCTCGGCTTTTATTTTAACTGACGTCTTACTATAAGAAGCATATCCAAATTAAAAGAAGACAACTTGATTTAAAGTTTTGACAAACGTACAGTTTTTAGGTCAAAATTTTTCTATACAAAATGAGCTAATAGAGGAGCTATTCAATAATTTTTCCTGCCTTAATATGAAAGCAACGTAGAAGAAGGTGAAACTTTGCTGGATATTTCCCTTTCACACGCAAATCTTGTGCATTTACTTAATCTACTTTATGAAACTGCAAACATGTAACTAACATTGCAACTTCTACAGTTATGGGCCGATTTCATAGGTCAATGCCTCATTCGAACCAGTTTGTTGCCAAACCCCGCATAAAGGTTTTATATTTTTGATTTAGGTCACGGTTGACCTGTTATAGGTCAAAATATGAATTTGACAGTTTGCGCTAACTGTAGGCGCATGCGATACAACTGTGATTTATGGAGCCCGGATTTGAGACGGGCTTTTTTACTGGTACTCTATACTTAGGTACATTGCAAATAAAGCAAAACAAAAAAGAACAGAACTAAAAAGAATTCTAATCTAAAATTGACAAATAATTTTCTGAACTGAATAGAAATTAACAAAAATAATATGATCAGAGAGCTTAATATATCACCAGTTACACTTTTTGAATATAAAGGATTATAAAATGATTTAATTTTTTATTTTCGATTGAAAGTTTAGACCTACATACGAAAGCATTTAATGCGAGAAGTGGTATGGTTTTAGAAAAGATACAGACGACAAACGACTTGGTTTAACTATCAGTACAGGGCAATTTATTTTATTGTCTTTTACATAAGATTTATCTATATTTGTTTAATAAAATGCTAATTGAATGGACTCTTACATAAAGAGATAATAGTTAATGGACCATTCTGTTTAATCTATAGGCGATGCGTCCTTGTCCTTCAAGACTAGAATAAACTAGCAAGCCGATGAGCGATTATATGCCTGCAGTTCTTGCGTTCAGGTTAATAGACGCTGAACCCATTAACGGCCGGCCCATTTGTAATGGGTCCTAATGTGCAGCCAACAACAGAACGCACGGCTCTGCAGCCACAGCTGTGGCACTCGGTAATTTCCACATTTTTCCCTGCTTAAACAGACGCACTAATAACGCTTTCTCTAATTTACATTCCCGGATCCTAGACGGCAGAGATGAATACATCAGTGCAGGAATGCCGGTAAATTGATGCGATGCCCGCACTAATACGCGTTATTGAGGCGCTCGTCCGCTAGCTGCGCCAACCTTCACGGCGATTACGCCGGGATTACACGGCCATTTAAATTAAAGCCTTCTCCGATTAGCGACCGACGGTTCGCGGAGTGGGCGACGCGCGAAATGAGCGCCTTGGGAGAGTCGACAGATTTGCGGGAATTACGGGATTTTTGCGGGGCTGATTAAAGGCCGTCGCCGACACGTCGCCAATCGCAAAGTGCAGGGGTAGAACGAGCCCCCGAAGCGGGAGGTGCGACAAATTAAGATGCGCCGTGAATGGTTTCAGCGACGCGACGACAAGATGTTATCGCTTTAAATATTGCTTTGTGTATTAATTATTTCCTGTTTGAAGCCATTCACAAGTGTTTCAATTATACGAAATTTCCTTTTATTTCCTTCAGATTTGAAGGAAGACTGTCATATTTTATTACTTAGCAACAATGTCTAGGCGGACATGCACGCTATCACATCAAGGCTGAAAGTGCCTCATGTTTTGGGCAAGATTGCGGTTAATAATATTTCCAAGCCCAGAAAGGGTTTTGCCCACGTGTGGCCAGCTGCCGTCAGAACCGAAGGACCACCCCATGAGTCCGTCTGGCGGCCGAAACACCCGAAACAACTAGATTACTTCCATTTTTAAGTAACCAACTACCCCAAAGCGTTCTAATGTCTAGACGGTCTGTCGCCATGTCAGACCAACTGTCGGCGGAACCAAAAAACCACCTGATTTTGTCTGGCCGCCGGAGCACCTGGACCATATCCGTTGCTTAAGTGAGGACCTCACAGTTGCAACCAACAAAATGTACTTTCCAAAAGCCTCTTCGATCGAGAAAACAGTTAAAAATTCTTGGAATCGACTATAGAATCAGTTTCACCGATCAAAATTGATTTAGTTACTTTATTATACTTTCAAGATGGGTTTGATGTAGTTTAGTGCACGACGCCGTATCCTGATCCTCTCCCGATCAATTCCGCTCTCTCATCCCTATATAAAATAGAAGTGGCAAGCCTCTAAAAACCTAAGCAACCCCATCGAAGATTGAGTATCTAACTTTAATAGACACGGGCTTAGAGCTGATAAGGGAAGAAGAAATAGTCACGAAATACGACGTAAAAGGTCAAGATACTTTTCAAATTGAGGGCCTACAGGAATTTGATTAATGAACTGAAAAGATATAAAACTGAAATTACAGCAATCCCAGACACCAAACGGATTGACCGAAATATCACTGATACTACAATGAACACAATATTGTTCAGAGGTGGACCAAACGAAGATAAGAAATTAGAGGGTGGTCTTTATAGCAGATAAAGATGTTAAATCTAATATACTATTTCATGCCAATCAATAAACGAATCTGCAGACAAAATAAAAACGAAATTCTTTAACCCATCCTTCATAAAAAAATGAAAATCATAGAAGCCTTTTAGTGTCTACTAAAACGCGTAGAAGCAATTCCCTATAAATGATATCAAATGAGGAACAGAAATACCCAAATAGGCAAATAAAACTCTATAACATATCCATAAAGCAACGTGGGTCTTGCTAGATGTGTTAACGACTAATCAAATCGATTACTGAATAAACACAAAAGTGCACAAGTGCATTAAATGTTCGAGCAGGGATAGAAGCTTCATGCGTCAGATCACCTCTTCGGATAAAGAACTTAAAAACTTAGAAGGAAACTAGGCATAGGAAAACTAGTAGATTCTGAATGAGAAAAGAAGATATAAAAAGACAATGAATTAATGAAGAGATTGAAGAGTGTTGGAGTGATTTAAGTGAATTAGGTGAATAACATTTTAGGTCACGGTAAACATCACAAAAAAGTATGGTTTGATAAAAACTGAAATAAAGAAATTATTTAAAAAAGCAACGTACGGAAAATATGTGCAATAAAGGAACGAAAAACTGGCCAAAGTAAAGAGAAGATGCAGGGAACTATATAAAAAAGAAAACGACAATTTATAAACCACTAAGTTACAGAGATGAAGAGTAATATAAAAAAATAACTAACAGAAATGAATATTCTTACATAAACAAACTAAGAGGGGGAGAATTTAAACCACGACCATACTAATTAGAAACAAAGTAGGGCAAGGATGTCGCTGAGAAATCGACTACTAGAATAAAAAGAGAACATACCTATGGTCCCACCTATAAAGAAATTAGTCAAGCTACTAACCGCAAAAAATAACAATTATAGCAAGCAACAAACTAACTGATTAGCTTACATAGGTTGGTAACAAAAATTTAAGATAAAGAAAAGATACTTCAATAGGTAAATATCAAACAGGATTTAAACTAGGTATATTCACCATCAAACAAATATTAAGAAAATTTCGAGAAATTGATACCGACATTCATTAAATATTCGTAGACTTTCATTAAGCATACAACTATAAAAAATATATAGAATATTATAAAGTAATAAGATAGAATAAATAATATTACTATGAATAGGTTATTCAAAACAAGTTAAGTTATGCAGAAATAACAATTAACATAATGTAAAGTTTAGTAATAGACACAAAAGAACTATCATTGGTCTAAAAAAATAAGGAAGTGGATTTAATAGTAAACAATACTTCGAGACAACATAAAATGGTTAAAGCCTTCATATACTTGGAAGTACACCCGCTCAAAAATGGTAATAAAGAAAGGAAAATTAGAAGAATGAATTAAACGAATAAAGTCTACTTTCTTCTATTGCATATTTGAGTCCTTTGATATCTATGTGAAAAAATAAAATCAGAATCTATATGCAAAGGCATAGTAAAACCAATAATAATAACATACAGCTGCAAAATATGGGTTCTAACACAAAAAATTACAACTCGCAGCAGCAGCAATGTTCATTTGAAAGAAAAATATTCAGTCCCAAATATGAAAACAGAGATGTGTATACAATTATAAAATATACCAAGGAGGTATTTATATTCGAATTTGTCAAGATACAGAAATATTGTCAGAATAGATAAACAAAATACATCGAAAAAGGTGCTTGAATTAAGAATGGCTAGCGATGAGAGTTCAGAAAGGTTGTCGTGATGTAACTGGGAAATAGTAGCAAAGACAGACGGAGAAGAAGTATAAAAGAGGTCAAGTCCCGAAGTTAGAGTTGAAAATTATAAAAAAGAGAACAAAAAGACTTATATTACATAATTCTTTTTTCCAAATTTAATAAAATCGATAACTTGGAAAATAAATAACTACAGTATATAAAATACGTTTGTAACTACACCGATATTTGCAGATAAACACACCCAGAAATGTTTCAAAACTTAAAGAACTTACAAATTCGGGAATAGCAGGCCCTGACAACCATCGTACAATAATAAAGCAAGAAATCACGTTCAAAGAGGCCATTAATTAAAGTCATTGGAATACAAACAAAACAGAACATCGGGCCCAACTGTTCTTTAAGGAATGTCTATATACCATACCTCCGCAAAGAATATTGGCTAGGCCTTTGGATTGTGTATTACAATATTAAATTGTTTTGCACAAGCTCAACATGTCCACTATAATTTATGTGCTATAGCTTGCTTTCTGTAAATAAAATGTAGTTAGACCTATCTGATGACATATTTGTCTATGTATATTTCATGTCAGACAGGTCAGTTCACCAAATTTTGATCTCCACTTTCATCCTTATGAAATCTTGGTGGTTCAAGAACTAAAGAAAAATTACTATGTACGATAGTTTACGTTTGCAGAAGCAATGCTGGAAATCTTAGAAAACGACTGCTATCCTGATAACAAGTGACGAGATACATTTTTACTTATTGTGTGATGTAAACAAACAAAATTGGCGGTTCTAGTAAAAAGATACTTCACGGGAGTTCATCAAAAGTCCGTGCACAATTTGGCATAATTGGCCCTTTCTTTTTCCGAGAAAACGGGCGCACTGTGACGATAAACTCACAGCGAGAATTTTTGAGGCCTTAATCAAGAAGAGTTTTGTTTCAACAAAATGGGGCTACTTGCCATACCTCAAGAAGATCGATAACGTTTTAAAGGAACATTTTCAAGGCACCCCATTTCAGTGTGTAGGGATGTAGAGTAGCCCCCTCGATCATCGGATCTTTCACCATGTGATTACTTCTGGTGCGAATACCCGAAAGCTTCAGGTTTACACTGAAAAACTACCGATTCTTGAAGCTCTTTCAAGAGCTACAAAGTGAGAAATTTAATTTTTTCTACCCGCCTGCAACAATGCCTGGACAAAAAGTTCGTCACTTAAATGACGCCATTTTTCACACCTAAATCACATTATTTGTTCTTCTTAAATGGAATGATTAATGTAAACAAATTAAAACTGAAACTGTAACACTTCCCTGTCGGACTTTGCACATATTAGTGTTACCAGATCATTGAGATCAATCGTTGTTTTTAACCAATCCACAGTGCTGGTATGATTAACTGAATTTAGCGAAATAACGGCCCAAGTTTAAACTTGTGAGCATTGCATAACGTTGTTTTTCAACATAAAGCCAAATTTTACCTGTTCTGTTTATTTATTCCTATATTTCCGGTTAATTTACAGCACCGCCCGCTTTTTCTATTAAGGATAAAATAAAATTTACAAATTATAGTCACTAACATAATGGAAGTCAAATAGGGCGTCATACCATGAACTTGCGCAACTCCTACATTCAGATGACCATTAGGTTTTTATGTGCACTTTAACAAGGCAAAGATCCACTAATGTAGTCGTCATTAAATGGAATTCCAATACCAACTGTTTTAATTATCTTAATTAATCTTAAATTATAAAACCCCTCGCGTTATCTTTTTGTACACTGATAGATGAATCTTCTAACACAATTTTGAAGAAAAATTTTAATATAAAAAGTGGTACCAATTGGGGAATTTAAATAAAACTTACGAAATTTAAGTAAGAAGCTACAGTTGATAGACAATGCCAAAACAACGTAATAATTAATATTTACATAAAATTAATATTCTTCTAAATAAACGATTAGCTGTTAGTACAGATGTTATTATTTAAATTATATTGTAATAACCAATCATGTGTTGATCAGATGCTACACTTTTCGCAACGTTGAGCCCCATAACACTTTTGACATACATCTCTTGCTAGATTTCTAGAATTAAAGAATCTAGACTATAGGTCTTTTTATTTTTATGTTATGTTTAACAAATGTATAAATGTACAACATAATTTAACTTCTTTCGTAATAATACTAAATAAATGTAGAGAATTTCCAGCTCTACAATTCATTTTCTGACGCTAAGGCAGGAAGAACTGATAAGAATATCACAGTAACCTGATCATTAATGCAACTAGTCATTCAGCAAACTCTTCATTCATATTTGAATTTGAGATATCGCCGAATTTGTCCGAGCACGCGTATATATATATATATATATATATATATATATATATATATATATATATATTGCGATATAGAGGCCGCGGCGACACTACGCCTTTGCCTTTAGTCTTTTGTACTTGGCCTTTTTCGTTCTCGCTTGGCCGTTTTGTACGCGTTGTTGTTTGCACTTGACATTTTGGCTATGTTCTCTCAGGCGTCGTTCTTTGAATTCAGTCTGTGATAGAAATTTTCCGTAAGACGAGAGCATTTTTAACCGAGAGTTCGCCGGCGGCTTTAATTGGCAGCAGAAGTTTTAATTTTCTGCGAGGCTTTTTGTTGAAATTTTGCCGGTGAGAAACTCGGTCCATTTTCTTTGATCTAGCTCGACTAAGAAATTCTTTGCACCAGGAAGGGCGCTGCCGTTTGGCTCCGCTGTGAAGATTGGGGTAGCTTGTCCTATTTTTTATCCATATCCTTATCGTTAGCCCCAGGACCAACAGCAAGGAACCGATATCTGCGGGCAAGCGCCGTTTCCACAGGTTAGTGTTTTAACTTTAGATTTGTTTCAAGTTCCTTTATTCAAAATTCAAAATTACCTATACCATTTTACCTAGTCCATTTTTCCGGCCGCACCACAAGCATTATGCAACATTACTATTGTCTAAGACGAATCTTACACTCAACTGTTTTAAGGCATCTCACCCTAGAGTAACACACTATTTCTATTTTAGTCAGTATTACGATGCTAAAGCAAGAGACATCCGGACTATTAATTAAGTTTCTCAAGGTAGACGGCGTAAAATCGCCTGAAAATGTAGGTTTTATTGCACCACGACAATCTCCGGCACCACACAGTTGCTTAAACGAGACAAAACTATATTATAATCCAGACTTATCGCTATGTGATTACCATAACTTCACCTGCAGTGGATCGCTGAGTGGATTGACTTAGCGGTGTTCTTGCCGGTCCCAAGCCCGGACAAAGGAGGAGGATTATGGCGTTTAGACTAGCAATTCAACCCACGTAAACCAAAAATTTGTAGAAACAGAATAAATAACTTGTTAAATATAAGCAATCCTTAGGTGAAAATATACACATCCCAATGAAAACACCCCACGGAATACGAGGGGAAGGGAAATTGCCAATTCTGTATCTACAAAGAATACAAAGAACTTCAGAAATAAATCAGAAAAGCCAAGCTCAAAAAACTCAAATAACGGTCACCACATAGAATATACAAGGCATAAAAACAAAGCAAACAGAGGTAATGACAGACATAAAGAATGACAAATGGAAAAACCATGTAACAAACATAATGGTAGAAAGAGATCTCCAATAAGTAGAGTGCGAAGGCCGTAAAAGACGGAGGTTAAAGAACCCATAAATGGAAAAGATATCAGGAAGAAGAAGAAGATTATCATTTCTTTGGACTACTAAAGCAAGCACGGGAAGAACAGAAATTTGACGATGCTACTGCTGTGGAAACGTTTTTGATTAGCTTCTGGTTGAGAAAAATATATCTTTAAATCAGGATAACTTTGTATATTTGTCCTTTTCAACTGCTTCAAAAAATTACAAAAAATAATGCTGGCTTACATTATTAACATCAAAAACACAAAATTGAGTTTGTTTTAAGTAGAAAAAATACAAGACGTGTGTATGTTTTCTAAAATGGGGGGCCATTTTGTAGAAGATACGAAAAATGTGTTTTCTGTGACGTATAATGCTGATGAAGGACGTAGTCAAAAGAAGAAAGATACTGGCGAAATTGCGACACAAATTGGCACTTCAGTTTTCCCAGAGGATAAATGAGCAGTACAAAGACACTGAAAACATATCTAAAAAATATGTGCTAAATATTATTTTAATAAGAAAAAAGCGCTTTATTAAGACCTTCATTCTTGCCAAGAAGATTATTTAAGAAAAATAGCAGATTGGAAGAAAAAACTAATCCCCTTAAAACTGTTCACAAATGTAAACACATTCATATAAAAGTACAGAGCAATCGTTAAGTAGTTACACTAGGGGAAGAGGGGCAGTATGTGATAGAAATGAATTTTGCAGCAATGATTTCTTGGCACGCACGTTATACGTTTTTCTCTCTTGATCTAGACTAGTAAACCTTAGAAGTTATAGTTATTTTATATGCACCAAAGTCGTTAGTACAGATTGGATGCATATGTTTTGATTCTCTTTATTTAAGTGATATTGTATTCCTACATAGGAAATATTTTAAAATAGGTACATAAAGAAAGGTCAGATAATTACTATAGTACTTTAAATTAAAAGCTATATTTAAGCTTTAAATCAAAAAACTTTGAATTAAGTTTATGAATGGATTTGTATTGAATATTAAAGTACACAACCTCTGATTGAATATGAAAAATTAATGTATGATAAATGGCTACCTCCGTTTCGGCTGCAAGTCTTGGTTCTTCTGATTAATTTTTAGATTACAATTTCGCACATGTTCCGGTCAGTTTCATCGATAACATGTCGGGTTTCGTTCTCGAAATCGGCAACTGTTCGCGAATTGCTGATCTAGACGTTGGATTTTAGGTAACACAAAAAAGAGGTTACGTGGTCTAAAATCACAAGATCTCGTTGGCTTTCCTAACTTTATCTCGAAGAAATATAGCCCTATCACGTCACTCGCTCGAAATCCGCACCAAACAGTGACTCGGCTCCTTATGGATTACCAAATAATCTTTCGATCCCCAAATGAAATAAAAGAACCCGTCGAGTTACAAATGCGCCTTATCTCTAAAGATGATTTTCGAATAAACTGAGAATCCACTTCATGATGCTTTAAAAACCGACTTATTCTCAAAATGTCCAATTGTGTTAAATCTCAAATCCGTTTCGGATTGGTGGCTACACTTTGCATTAGTCTTGCATCCATTACTAACCCACATTCATCAAATTTTGTAATCAATCAGATAGTAGATTGATTCCGAAGAAAACAAACTTTGTTTAATTAGCTGAAGAGTGTTAACATTAGTAGTACAACTGTAGGGTATTAACAAATTTTATTATTTAATTATCTTGGAAAAAGGAAACGACCATTAGAAAATAATAAAAAATACTTTTAAACGAGCTAAAATTAGTTTTAGAAAAATCCAGATTGATAAACAAAACAATGTTGTCCTACTGTTCATGCAAGTGCCATTTTCAACGGAAATCAACAGAACTAGATTTTAAAATTTTGTTACTGAAGCTCTAAATATTTCTGGATAAAAAGATTTTGATCAAATGAAGCGATGTAAAAAATGGTTATTTTGACGAGTCACTTCTGGTAAGGAACCGAGGAATAGAAGCAATGTTGGATCAACTGTGTTAATGCACTAGAAAATACTATCCAAGCCACATTCGTTTTGTTGCCATTATCATTTTGGAAACTTCAGTTTGTCATTGCATACACGGAATCTCTCAAATTATTCCATAGTTCTGATGATTGTATATAACTCGTTCATAGATTTTACAACAGATATTTTCCAAACGTGACTCAAAAACCATTGATTACTACAAAGAGTTTTTAGTGGGATTCTATTGTTGCAGTATTTGATACTTTATACCTTCCACAACAATTTTAACATTTCTAAGCTAAACAAAAACAGCTTTAAGGATAAAACCTTCCTTCTAATTGCTAATGAATTCCCAAGCACAATAACGTCTTGGTAAAGACTCCAAAGCTACCACAAAGAATCAAAGAGACGTACACGATAAGTGAAAACTATCTTTTACCATAAAAAACGATTTAATCTTTCTGGAAACGGTGAGATATGTTTATCTAAGAGAAATTTAACCTTAAACGTAGATTTATCAGATTTTATGTGATCTATGTTGAGTAGACCATCTAAAAGTAAGGAAAAATAAAGATAGGTATAGGATAAATCCAAAAAACATGTTGTGACCGTCAGAAATGGGTTTGTCTTTGGTTTAGCCAAGTCTAAACTTAGTTTTGATTAACACATATGCGGCAATAGTTAGCGTGCAATGAAGAACAGATAAAAAATATAATTCAAATTTGTTTTAAGAAGACTATGCGGCCGTACGTTTCTTCAAAAATCTAGTCATGCTTGCACCACTTTGGTAAAATAATTGTGCGTTTGACTTTCTAAGGGTTTCTAAGGGTTTTCTATATTGTGGTCGTTAGCTCTGACACTATGACTGATGTTATCTGCAATTCTCCCAGTTAGTAAATATGGAAGGTTATATAAAATTTTTAGTCGAAGTAGTGCACCGCTACCAATCTCTTACTTGAATGAATTTTATTTCTTTAATATGTAATGGTCAATTCCAAATTTGCTTAAAAATAGCAGAATTGTTTCTAAACACTTCTTCAATTTTACACAGCTTCATTGGCCGATTTTGAAAACCATACCATGGAGTTTGTCCACGACCTTTAATATGCTCGCGGTCTTTGGACGTCTGAACGTGGTTCAATGCTTGTGTGTATGTGGTCATGTCGAAATTCTAAAATGCAAATCATCAGCATTTCGACTTTGAAGTTGATTACCATTAAAATTCTTTATTCCAAATGAAAAAATTAATAATCACCTCAATTTTCTTTTTATCCATAAATATACAAGTTCTGACAGATTCAATCGATACCAATAGTAAATTTATATAGAAACTTAAATACTTAAAAGCTTAAATAGATTCTGAAAACCTTTATCTTTGTATATTTTAAAAAGAAAGAAAGAAATGAAAGACAATATAGCAAAGCGACCTTAACATATGATCGAATCTAGAAGAATGTATGTAAGATATGTTTTATAGTGAATTGCTTCTGAAAGCTTTTTATTTATAGAAAGCATCTAAAGCTGTTTTTTTCTCGCATTAATCAATCTTAAATTCCAACATTAATGTATTTGACTTTTTGTTATTTCTAATGTTAGTATATACACCTAAATCTGCTGCAGATCAACACAACTTTCTCATTGCTCATATGTGTCATTATCTTTGTAATAGAGACTTTTAAACCTTGAACATTGACCTTCACCTTAACTGGAGAGTGGCCACAAATGGGAAGACTAGTGGTAATACAAAATATTAAATAGCCATGCCTGGGTCTCCGTTACCTTGTGAGCTGAAGCGGAGTCTTGCTGGTAGGGCACTTTAATATAATTGTCATCGGTTACCTTTAGGTCTTCCTTAAATAAATGAGCGACTTACGTCTTGGGACTATTACAAAGAAAAATTTTATATGATGACAGACACTTCAGAGGGATGTTGGTAGATCTAACGATTATTTTTGTAAAAAGAATCTCATGAATCCATCGCTGTCATGCTTGATGTTGTTTAGTAGTGCTTGGGCCTTTAATTTCTTGCCCAACTTGTTTTTTTTTCAGTCAACAGTTAGCGGTTTCCTAAGACGAAAGAGTTGTGGTGCAAGTCCTGGTGCACTGCTAGACTGACCGTCGACCTTGCCACGCCCATTTCTTTTGCCAGGTCAGTCATGCCCCGCCCAGTACCCTGATCGATCTTTTTTGCAATTGCAGAACAAATTCATAATTTCTCTTGCGATCAATTAGCAGTTACTTTCTCCTGGTGGTCAGATTACCTGTACTTCTTGGTCACGTTGTAAACTTACGTCTTTTATATCCAAACCACGCAACAATTTCTGTCGGTTGTATTCTCGGCTCGTTTTGTCGATAACCCTCCCTCTCCCCTAAAAAGCTCTTTCAGGAAATTTCGAAGGCTCATAAACGCACCCGCAGCCAACAAAAATTGAAGCAGAATGCGTCGCGGCAACACGCAGCAGCGCCCATGTACGCCCATGCACGCGCGCCCCGCAAAAATCTTATTTATTTAAATTTATTCATAACTGTATTCGCCGTTTAGTTTATAAACTCAGCGCTCCTAGCGCGATTATAAACAATGTTATTTTCTCGCGGCGTATTTATTGTGCTCCGCGCTCAATACCACTCTTGTTTTCTTGTTTGCTTTCAGCGGCCGGCTCGCCTTCAGCCGCGGGTGCGTGAAATTTGCATGCGACGGCTTGGATCTTCTAATGCGCATCTAATTGTCGCGAGGCCTTGTGCCACATTCGCCAAATGCACATATTCGGCCAGTTCAGGAACGCCGCAAGTGCAATGGTTTCGCACGGTGGCATTGGACTATAAATGGTTTGTGTTATTTGGTAACGTGTCGCTGCTTCATGCTTCAAATACCATACTCATATGTTAGTAAAAGTAATTTTCAGAGACCCTCTAATTTGAACTTCCAATTGAAAAGTGCGATAGACAATATTATAAAAAAAAATCAGTTTTCAACACAAAAATATCTTCATCGATAAGAGATTTGCTGTTATGTGGAACATATAATATGCCTTCATGGACTGAAGGAAATAGTTCAGGGATGATACGAAGCTTTGATAATAAATATAAAGAAAGAAGTTTTTAAAATTGATGCTGGAAGGTTAATTATCTATAATGTCATCAGTGTACTTAAATGTGCTTTTGCTTAATGAATAAGACACCAATTGCGATTTAATTTAGAATATTTCCCGGAAGATCGCTTCAGAAGTTACATCTAGAATCGTGTGTCTCAAATTCCAACTTAAAACTTTCGAATTAACCTTTTTAGTGACAAGAAACACATTGCTTTCAAAATAATTCCTCAACTAACAGATCTCAACATTTATCTCTCCCCTCACAATAACGGATGGAAGAGTATATCAATTTAAAGACACGTTATCTTTAAGCATAGGCAATGCAAAAAGTTCAAGAATTTAACTTGGAGCGATTCAATAAGTGAAAAAGGCACTTGAATGGCTTTCAGAAGTAATTTAGTGTCTTACAAAACTTAATTAGGTATTTCACTATCAAAAAAGCTACCATCTAGTAATGAAGATGACTATGAAGAATTCAAATAACGAAGATGAGATGAAATAGAAATGGATAGATAGATTGTGACAGCAAGACTAGTAGTACAAAGTTACATCGACTAATTAAGAAACGTCTAAGCTAACACAAATAAAACAAAATGGAAAAAATCAGATAAAAGGAACTACAAAAACAGAGAAATATATAGGAAATGATTAGAAAGAGAAAACAGAGAAATGCAGAAGCCATAATCCAAAACCTAACACAAAAGAAATCAATAAGACCAAATAACGTATATGGTGAATTGATAACAAATGAAAAACAAAGAATTTACTAGCTAATGTGCAAGTATAGAGCGGAAGAATAGAAAGCTTATATAAATAAGGAATACGACAAGAAAACGCATTATCGGGGACGCTATATAACATAGCAATGAAACGGATAATAAAGAATTGTGTGACGTAAAAGTAACAATAATGTAAAAGTCTACTCAAATGGTAGGTTACATAGACGACATTGCTCTGATAAAAAGAGGAAGCTTGAAGAGCAAAAGAAAAAGGTTTAGAAATAACTCAAACTCAAAATATATGAAAATTATCAGAAAAAAAATAATACCAAGGTTGTGGGAATAAACAACTACAAAATAAAAGAAGTAGAAAATTTTAAACATCTAGAGACAATAATACACAATAAAATAAAATTAAATCTGGTGAGATTGCTCTGTAAGCAATCCCAGAACGAATTTAAAAGACTTTCTATTTCGATTTAATTTGGGAAAATTCGAAATCGAATATTAATTATAGAGATAGAAATACGAATTGAAATCACCGTAAAATTCCTATAAGAATCCATTTTCAAATTTTGAAAATATCAAATTGTGACGGACCAACAGACCGACAGACAGACATATAGAATTCAGTAACGAACTTTAAGTTCGTTGAAAAATACAATCTGGGTAGACCACTAAAAACGATAATATGTACTAAAAGGGTAAACGAGAAATCAAAATTAAACGGGGATAAGACCAGAAGTAATGATGTATATATATATATCTATATATATATATATATATATATATATATAATATAATATATATATATAAATATACCACAGAAAGAAATATAAAAAACTAAAATTCAAAAAGGGAAAGAATAAGAAGGTTATTTAGAGAAAATAAAATAAATAAAGATCAATATAGAAGAGTAGACTAATCACGAACTTGGACAAATACCAAAAAAAAATGAGAATATAGTCAGAGTGCGGCTACATTACTACAATAACTGAAGATTCAACAGCCAAGAGGATAATAAAAGAGAAACCACAAATAAGACCAAGAAGAAAAACAAAATTGCAATAGAAGGGACAAGTAATTAAAGATCTAAAGGACTTGAGAATTATAAAATTGGAGGAGAAAGTAAAGAACAGAAAAGCACGGGGAAAAGAATCTGGCAAACCAAAAGCATATCAAACTGTAACGCAAGAAAGTATAACACTTACGTATTCTAAAAAGTCTTAGAAGAAGATATCAGTACTAGGTTTGTCAAGGTTTTCAATAGTGGTAATAGAGTCAATTTAATAGTTCAGCTGTGAGGGCTTTAATCAAAGTGAATCCAACTACGTGAGTACTAAAGAGAATTAACTGGAGCAACTGTTAAAGAAATGAGCAACAAAAACAAAAATTGGAGTATGTTTATAACAGCACAAATTTGGCAGACTTAAAGTAATTTTTTTGGATAATAAAAAGTCTTTAGGAAAGAGATGTAATCATCGCAGGGTTCTACAGCCACGACTTGTACACCACCTATAGAGTTACAATCATCCTCCTTTAAGCCCATAGTAAAAGGCAGCTCGTATACTTAGCAGTGCAAATCTGATTACACCAATCTGATAACCGGCTTTCCTGATATCCGAATCAAGAAATCAAGGTGGTCGCTAACCTCCACTTGATATGATTCTACGTTGCAATTCCTGCGTTCCTTGTACCGAGCAGAGGCAGTTTATTAGAGCTCAAGAAATTTCTAATAGAATATGCAAGAAAGTGCGGTAGGTCATTGAAATAGAATTGAAGTTGAAGCGGTGCTGATAATTTGAGAATGGTTTAACAATAAACGTGCAAAAGTTCACCTTCTACATTGTTTTAATTTTGAAACAGATCTTAGGGCTAAGTTTCAGCGAATTTTGTTGTAGTGACACCATTGGTGGATAGATTCTCTAGCAGCTCATTTGCGTGATTTGTGGTATGATGCTGTTGCTTGGTGAATTTTGTTTTTAATGAAGGGAATCTTCAAGTCGATTTGGAGTGTTTGGTTACTCACGATCCATGGTGCATCCACTATTAATCTTAGCACTGTAATTGAAGTCTCTAGTCAATGTTTAGTGACATTGGATTTGCTTAGCACCATAGTTGAAGTCCATAAGCCCATATAGGTTTTGTATAGTTAAATTTTATTGGAGAGAGAGAGTTGTGACTTAAACCTAAAAGCCAGTAAATTTGTCGGATCAAGTTATCTTTTTTTTGATTTGGGTACGCTTTTTCCTAGTAAAGCATTGGTCGAAGTATTTTACTTCTGTTTCTACAGCTATAGGTACATAGTTCGTTCTCATAGGCGGGCAGATCTTGTGCCGCGTGGTGAGCGTAATTTGGATTGATTTTGATCGGTTCACTTTTGTTTGCCACCAAATATATCAATCATTGAGTATGTCCAGATGATATTGCAGGTTTTGAGAGGCTCTTATAAGATTTTCATTTACATCCAGTACCGCTATATAGTCAGCAAAAAGAGCGATTGTAGTTTTACTGATTTCAGATATATCAGCTGCATAAAGTAGGAAGAGCAGCGGTCCAAGAACATTACCCTGGGCAACACCAAAGTTGATAGGACAGAAGTTAGATTAGGCTCGTAATTTTAATGGAAAAGTTTTTATTTGACAAATGAAATTTGATTAGACAATAATAGTTAATGGATAGAGCATTTTTTAGTTTGAAGAGCAAGCCTTTATCACACTTTGTCAAACGCTTGGAAAATGTCCAGGAATACAGCCTTTCAGAATTTCTTTTCTGTGGGATTTTTTGAGATTTCATGTACTATTTAGTGGACTTGAATTGTAGTGATTTTTGCTAAAGCCGAACTGATGTTTTGGAAGCAGAAATTAGTGGTCTGGTCTAATAATCGTTTAAAAATTTTGCTTATGATTGGGGGCAGACTGATGGCTCGCTAGGAAACAACTTTATTATGATGTTTTTCTCGGCATATTTCCATATTACGGAAAAATATGATACATTTAGCACGCAATTAAATATAACTGTCAAGAGAATAACAGTCTTATTTTGAAGTTGTTTCAATATTTGGCCTGAGATTAAATTATACGTTAAGATTGTTTGTTTAGCATCTCGTGTCGATAAATTCTTCTAATTCCTCATTAACAGCTGCTGGTTCTGTTTGAAAACGTTGGTTAAGTGCGAGGCAAATATGTCAGTCTTTTCTTTATCAGAGCAGGCCCATTCGTCATTTGGTTTACGATTTGGAGTGAGCCGTACACGGTCCCTTAAATTTCTTTGTCGTCTTCCAGAGCGTCTGATAATTTGCTGTAAAATTTGCTCAAAAGTGTTATTGTTTACATCTCTGATGGCTGCTTTTAGCTGTCTACTTAGTCGTTAACATGTTGACCTATCTTATTGCCAAATTATTCTTGCTCGATGTTTTTCAGCAACGAGTTAGTGTATGAAGAGGCACATTAGAGGTAGTTGTCGGTTTGTATTTAGTTTGAGGAAGAGGTTGAGATTAATGTTTTCTCCTATATAGAAGTGCCCAGTTAGTGTTTTTCGAAGGAAATCGAGGAGAAGCAGTTGTCGAGGGATATGTCTTTTGCCATAAAGAAGTCCAGTAGGTCTGAAAGTTTTCCCAGATTGTTTGGCTAGTACGGGGGGGGGGGGTCATTGGGAGGATAGTCGTAGTTGTTGTTAGACATGACTTTGGGAAGATTTAGACCTTTTATTGTTATCAATTTCGAGCCCCAATGCATGTGCTTGGTATTCAAATCTCTACCAGCTACAAATCTATTGCTAAGAGTTTCTTAATAAGACTTTATATTCGCCAATACACATTATATGTTGCGGTGGGCTGTATATTGCAAATGCTACGGTATTGCGTTCACTTAGACACTTATTGCTTGAACTTAGTTTTGTATTCCGGTGGTTCGTGGTTGCGTATAATTAAGGCTGATCTACCATGAGCTGTACTATCGAGATGAACAGTGCTGTAGGTAAAATAGTGTATTGAAATAAATGTTACTAAATTAGTGAAGTGAGTTTTGGAAATAAGTAAAATATCAATTTTATTTATATTAAGGATGTAATGATTTCCTACTTATAGTTTAGCAGACCATTGGTGCTCCACGTTGCAAACAATATGCTTGAGAAGTTTATTCGCAGTTAACTTTTGTTAATAAGCTTAATATCATGGTGTTTTGACTCACAAATCTCAAAAACATGTTCTGGAATCCTTTTAGGAATGCTATTAATTGATGTTTTATGGTAGTCTGGATGTGAACGGATTCGTTACTACATTTGCGTTACTACATTGTTGGTTGCATAGAGAGATATTTTGACAATTTGTCATTAAATGTATGTGTTTGCAGTTGTTGGTTTGTATCTGCCCTTATAATGTATAATGCGCACTTTGTCGCAGTATTTTTTGGTTTTTTACAAGATCTGGTACTTAGTCCGCCGCATTTAACAGAGTTGTATGGTTTAGAACAGTACGTCTTGCTGGGGTGGAAGATTAAACATCGTATGCACTGAATAATAGAGTTGCTTTTCCTAGCAGCTTCTACAGATATTTTGGTATGGCATAGAAATTTCAGGTTGCATATTCCTTTAATGTTTCTCTGTGGTTCCAAGTTTGCAAAAATAATTATAGAGTTTCTTTGGTTAACGTTTGTTTAACATTAGTTATGTTGCTAACTTTACAGCCTGTTTCTTGCAGTTTGTTTTTAATGTCTATTCTCTTTAATTTGATACTTGTGTTTTTTGATTTTAGCTGTCCTATCAACTTTTGGTACGTATCTATTGTGTGTGCGTTGATTTTAATTATGTCATTTGGTAGTGTTCTGGTGTAATCGGTTTCTTCCTTCACTACTTAGGAAAAGTTATCGATCATATCTTTGCAAGTTTTGATTCCATATATACGTATTGAAGGGAGGTTTGGCAGTTTCTGGTGGTTTTGGTTGCTTCAGTTTGTTTATTGCCATTAGTGTTTGATAATACATTATTACGATTTTGTACTTGGGGGTGTACACTGGTGTAAGAAATTAAGAGAATTTGCAGACTTGGTCGATTATCTCTAGAACTACTGGACCGATTTTAATGAAATTTGATATATACATACATTGATACAATACAAAACAAATAACCAACAATTGTAATACACACGCACGATCGTGCGTAACACTCGTTGGAATTGGAAGGTACGAAACAGCGGTTGCAGAATAAACAAAAGAAAAGAGTTAATAGGGGGTATGGTTTCCTCTTACAGATGTACAGGCCTCGCAGCGTAATTTCATACTTGAAATAAAGCAGTTTATCATTTCCCGTGGCAATTGGTCCCACTTGTTCAGCAACGCTGTTTTCATTCCCTGGATGGTTCTCGGAGGGAGGTTGCGAGTTGCAATTGCCCTCCCCAGAGCATCCCAGACATGCTCTATAGGGTTGAGGTCTGGAGATCTGCCTGGCCAATCCATCCGGCGAATAACCTCACTCTCTAGAAATTCGTCGACCAGAAGAGCTCTATGTGGCCTCTTCCATTAAAATGAATTCGGGGCCAACTGCACCCCTAAAAAGGCAAACATAGGGCTCCAAGAGCTCATCCCTATATCTCACACCAGTCACAGAGTCTCTTTCAAAGACTAGAAGAGGTGTGCGGCCATCCAACATGATGCCTGCCCAGACTATTAAACCTCCTCCGCCATAATGGTCGATTTCGTGGATATTGGAGGGTCGGTAGCGGGTCCCTGGTTCTCTCCATAAAAACGTACGGCGAGACTCGGTGTTTAGGATCAACCGGGACCATCAGTGAAGAGCGGTCGCCCATTGATCCATACTCCAATCTCTATGCTCTCTGCACCATACTAAACGGACTCTCCTTGCAAACAACCCTCTCTGATGAAGTCTTTTGGAAACAGTCATCCTTGATACACGGGTTCCTGTGGCTGCATACAAGTCACGAGAGAGCTGAGCAGCTGTAGCCCCTCTGTTATGCCTCGCTATAATGGACAAATGGCGATCTTCCCTGGCCGTCGTGGCTCTTGGACGACCTTATCCAGGCTTTCTCTCGATGGATCCAGTACCCTGGAACTGTTTCCATGTGTAACTTACACGACGCCGGGCGTTAAATTGAACTCTCTACAAATCTGGACTTGCGATTGGCCTGCTTCTAGCCTCCCCATAATTAGCCACCTCATTCCATCATCTAAATGTTGGTGGTTACTCATTTTTACTGTTACAATTTGAATTTAACCGATTGCTGCAAAATAACACCAAGAAATTCGCCGAAGTGTGCTAGCGATCGAAATGCGTCTTAACTTACACGCGCTTATGCAGCCTGTCTCTCTACATACGTGTACGCTTACGTATTTGACGTACAAGATTTGCATTGTTGTCTAGAAGCAGTGGTTTTACATTCAGTTCAGTTCTTTTCATGAAATTCGATAAAATATGCAAATTCTCTTAATTTATTTTACCAGTGTATTTGCAGACCCAGATTTGCTTTACTGTTTAGTCAGTTTGCATTTTCTGACTGCCTAGCATGGGTTTTGTTTTGGTTTTTTGTATCCTTAGATGTAGACTCCATCTATATGAAGTAGAGGTCTAATTCTAAATTTTAATGAGTGGAATTTGAGGCTTGCTCTAGCATGGCCGATTATTAAAGTTATGATAAACTGGTAGAAAAGGTATTTGATTGTGTGAAAAGTTTGGTAGAATAGTACTTGGTTGTTGCCAGCATGTTTGGTTTTGTCGATGGTCGAGTGAGTATCCTGAAGGAGGATACTATTGGAAGGTTGAGGATATGTTTCAATTCAATTATTACGATGTAAAATTGGCTACGCCTCCGGCGTAATAGAATTCTGTTTACTGACCCCTAGTTCCGATAAGCATATAATGGATAGTGCGCTCGATTGCGGTAACATGCACTCTTTTGCTGACTTGAAAAATTCTGCTAGCATCTTACAAAATTACAATATGAAGACAATGAGCCGCATATGATTTCCTTCCTGGTCGTGCCTCTCAGGCGCGACCCGGAAGGAAACCCGAAGCCTTTTCCGTGCTATTGAAGCCAAGGAATGAACAAAGCACGCAACAGCTTAAAACCTCTTCATCTCGACTCAGGTATTTAAATTTTTGCAGCCTCGCCGGTAAAAAAGCTCCAACATCGCCCATTTACGCATAGCTGGCACAACCTCGGCAACTCAGCATGACCAACAGCTTCGCGTGACTTACCAACCGCGCGCACCAGCACATACACAAACATACTAATATATATCGCTGCACCTTATGCCTGCGCTTTAAAATTTCCCCGTTCGAGCGTTTTCGAGCAGCAATTACATGATCAGATAGCATGCATAAAGCACTTTCAAATGCAAATGTCATTCAGCCGGAGCCGGTGCGCGACTATGATTTAGCTCTAATTAACATTTGCAATTAAGCCCGGCCGGCCCATAAATCCGCCCGTAAATGTGTGCTAGTGTTCCGAACATTAACATTCTAATCGTGTCAACGGCGTCGCGCTATCTGATGGAGCTGGAAATACGCCCGCCCGTTTAATTGAATTTCTTCATAAGCCCCGGCGTAATTAGAACATGGAGCGCGAACGCACGGCGCTTATCGCGGCCTTTGCGGCCATCGGACACCCGCAGCTCGTGGGGGTCGAAAAAGTGTGATGTATGCGCCATTGTGTATCGCCATTATCAGGTTGATGCCGTTTCCACTGCGATTACCTCACCCGAGAGCCGCGGCCCGCTGCTGCTAAATAATATCGTTATCTACGCCTCCTGATCTGCGAACGACCCGTGCTAACGGTATGCCGTGGAAACATCGATTTAGTGCAAAAGCACAATGGGACAATATACATTAGCATAATAGCTTTGACGTATTTGTGCCACAAACAAAAATCAAACGCGAGGAGGATGCTCTGCGACAATAAATCTTGGGCCTTATCTATTGTGCTTGTCAAAATAGAGCGAGCTAATGTATGCAAGTTCTGATGACAAAAAGCCAGCGCAACTGTAGCAACATCAAACATTTTAATTGACTATTTGCTTTATACATCAGAGGTAGCAGTGATAAAGCTAACAGCACATCTGTACCTACTTAGATACGCTAGTTCTGTTCTCAATTAGCTATGAGTCAATAAACTGAGGAGCTTCAAGAGGGAAACAATTAGAAGATTATAACCAAAGCACTGACTGTCACACAAACCAAGCTAGCATTTTTGAAAATTCTCTTATAGCTAAGAACTACACATGTATTTATTTCCCTACTTTACGCTAAAACTAACTTGGAAGATTTGATTTTCGTGAATCTTCTTACCGGCCCTATATTTTATGAGGAAGATAGATAGTCTCAATGTTCACGTGTTGGTGAAGTCGCTCTTTTGTTCATTTTTAGGGCCCGGTGGAGGTAGCTGTTTTTGATGTACTTTGGGCCCTACAATAAGTTGTTGGGTATTTTGTTGAATGATTTGGATTTTGCCTTGTTTGGTTCAGCCATAGATTCACAGTGATTTAAGTACCTGTTTGTACAGGACTCGCAATAGAGTTTTTTATTAGCATGGTCAAACTTTTCGGACAATTTTATATTTTATATGTTAGTTATAACTAAGTCAATGTTTGGAGTTTTGTTTACACTCTAGGGTAATACTAAATATAGTGTCAACTAAGACCGGCTATTCAGGCGAAGAAAGGGTCTTTACTGTAGCCGCCCTTTATGAGAGGGGCCGAAGAGCGAGTGGAGCGCTAACTGCCTTCAAAGCCAAGTTTGACAAGCAAGATAAAAATACCATGATAAAATTAAACTGTCTATTTTACCACATTACAATAGGCTGATTGAAAATTTTGAGAAGATGGCAAGTGTAATAGATGACAATTTGTCAAGAAGGGGTAAACTAGTCACTATGACGACTCCTAAGACCGTAGAACAGGCTCAAGAGCCCACAATTTCGGTTTCTAAAGGCGCAGTTCAACTCGGTGTGAGTGTAAGCTCTATACACATCATCCTTACCAAGAAATTGAATCTATTTCCTTATAAGAATCAATTGCAAGCGCCTCTCACGAAGGTCAACATTAGCAAAAGATTCACTTTTGTAAAAGTGATCATAGAGACCAAAAAGTTGGACATAAAGCACGTCTATTTCACGGATGACGCCTATTTGCAACTAGATGGCGATGTCAACCGAAAATCCACATTTGACTGAAGCTCGTTGATTGCACTCAGAAAAAGTTAGTGTACGGTGTGCAATTTTTCACTATGGAATTGTCGTCCCACTGTTTCTCACAAAATATGTGAATGGAGAAGTTTATCGCTCAGAAATTCTCGAGAAATTCATTCCAATTGTGAGACAAACGACAAGTCAACAAATACAGGTTTCAGCAAAATTAAGCCACCGCTCATGGGACTCAAAGCAACTTTGACATTCTCGCAGAATGTCTTTGAAAAGACTTTTTTATCGAAACAAACCCCAGTCCATGGACGAACTCAAGAATCGTTTCACAGAAGAGATTTTGGCTATTTCTGCCGACATCAGAAGAGCCGCAATTGAGAATTTTGGGAAAGGGTTGAAATAACCACCTCTAGTAAAGGCAATCATTTTGAAAACATAATTCACTAAACCCCATTTATTCATTATTATAATAAAATGTTTTTTTATAATGATTTTTTGGCCCTGTACAAAAGTGTTCGTCATATTTGGATAAAGAGAAAATTCTTCTAATTAACCAATACACTTTTCTATACACGTTTTCAAACTATGTCTTTTTTATATAGGCTTTTTAGGATAGCTTTGCATCTATTTTAATATCGAGGTACTGAACTATTTCTATGTAAAGGTCTAAGTGTATTATCTATGGATTTGTACAGAAATTAAACAAAGAAATGTGGCGTGGTACTCAGCCCTTGATTTACACGAGTAGGTCCGTGCGTAGTAAACAAAGGCAGCCTATACATTTGAACTAAAAGTAAACAAAGATGGCTGATATGAAATTTGGCGTGCCGCACTTACAGCGCTTAATTTACACGAGAAGGTCCGTGCGTTCGTGCATGTACATCGGGGCCGGTTTCACTCCTTGCCGAATGGCCGAGCGGCCGCAGCTCTCTGGCCGCTGCATTGCCGAATGCAAAAAGCATCTGCCACGGCAATTTGGTTTGCTTCCGCCAAGCGGAGCTTTGATTGTAAGTTAAGTTGTTTCACGTCTTCAGGGAAAAAGCCGACCCAGTTAAAAATTTATACGTTTTCACCCTGCAAAAGTTTGAGGAAAGGCGGGTGAAAATTGTCAGCTAGGACGCCAAACATATTTTTAGGCGAGCAATCCCTAGTTGTGTCATTATGTAATTATATAATTATGTAGGATTTTTCTTTGTAGTTTTATTATAATTAAAACTTACAGACAAAATGGCAGTATTATTTGCAAAAGCGACAACATTATCTGGTTCCAAATATTTAATTTTCTTTAAATCTTCTCACTTAATTCTAAAGCATTTAACAAAAAAAATTATTATACTTATCAAATGGTCCAAGGTCTTGTGAAAATAGTCTCCCCGACCATCTATCCACAGCTACCACAGTTTCTGAAGGTTATAGAAGCAAGCGAAAGAAATTTTATCCGATATTTGAGTTGCTGAAATATCTTCATGACACTTTTCTTTCGGCAGGGTAAAATTCAGCAGCAATTGTTTTGTTTCCTTCTGTTCCCCTGTCAGCGTGCAAGGAATTATTTTTGTATTAGTTTCCTATAATTTGATAACACATCTCTATTCAATTTTATCTCTTCTCATATGCGCGCAGTAACACGACGACCTTCTTGGAGTAACTGTCAAAATTTTTACATTTGGAGCGGTATGTGATATTCACAAGCTGATCGTCTGCATCCCGGAGTCTCTTATGTCATTTCAAGGCACGGCTTCTCAATAATAAGCTTGGTGTAACATATCCCATGTTTTATCAGGGGTTTGCTAGCTTAACGGGAATTTAAACTTCATCATCTCCTCGAAATTCGTTTACGCCAACAAGCCGAACAGTGAGTTGCTAAGCACAGCCCTGCCACCTAGTGGGTGCGTGGCAAGACTTCCAAGGCCATGTCTATTCAGAGCACATACCAGGTGGCTGAATAAAAGCATTTCTTGCGTTTGAATTAAATTTTCTTTTAACATAGTCAATGATTTTCTTTTAAAAGTTGTTAACTAGAATCACGAGCGGTTGTGATTTCAATTGAAAATCACTTCCAATCATCAATCTGTGTATTTGGCTGGTGAGAAAGTCCATATATTGATTAATATGGCATTATAATATTTTCTACTTTGACCACTGCACTGCATTTTGCTGAAAGTTGCCTTAAATTTCCATTGCACATCAATATTCATAATTTGCCTAAAACAATAATATTACAACTACCACTCTAGGAATGTAATATTCATTATTATTCATCTTCATGGATTAATGCGTGAGTGCAGAATTTGCAATGTAAATTAATGCGACTGCGATTAAGATAATTATTCATAACTATTTTTTGCCAATATTGTGTGAAAAGAATAAAAAATTATGTCACATCTGTATCATTCTAGCACTATTATCACTTAATCCTTTATTAATAATGCCTACCGTATTAATTTATATTTCCGCCGCAAAGGCATCAATATTCAAACTATTTTCCGACTGCCAGCTATGCCATTCAGCACACGCAACGGAATGTGGTGCATAAAAGTTATTTCGGTGGCCGCAAACAAAGGCCGGAGCGTGGCTTATGGTTATCAAACACAGCTATGTTTTAAATTTAGACAATGTGCTTAATCAGAAATAAAAGCGGATACGTTCAATAATTGTCCGCGACCGTTAGAGCAATTACTTTACCGCTGCTTATCATAATGTAACTGCAAACAGCTTTATTGGCGACATATTTTTGGGCGGCGACCGCTTGATTTAAGCTGCTGCTGCATTTCTGTTGTTTATTTGTTCGAATATGGAAGTACTTTAAAACGCAAAACGTGTGCATAGTTAAAGGAGCACTTACAGGTATATTTAGCTCTGCAAGCCGAATGGGCTCTCTTCAACGTTCTCCTTGTCTTTTAATATCATCGTCTCCTTCAGTTTCCCCTTTTACACGATAATGTTGGTTGGTAGTCGAAAGTAATCATTAAGAATGTTAGTTTATATACTTTCATTTAGTTAAATTTAATTACAAAAACAAACAAATAAAAAGTTAACTTCACATAGTTGAGACTTATTAGAAACATCATACCCAAATCAAATAAAATTTCGATTATGCAGTTTAAGGTAATATAAATAGTTACACTGTGTACCATTTGATAAAAACAATAAACAACAAATAATTGTTGATACACTGATTTTAATTGTGAGCATCTTTCACATACAAAGTGATATGTTCTCAAAAAAGAGGTGTTTTGGTACTCTTGAGAGAAAGTTTGGGTTGATTTTGCAATTTAAAAATTTTTGACTATTAATTTCTACAAGAATTGCTCTGGTTGTCGATCTAAATACAATTTTTAGTCAAATAAGTTTCTATGTATGTATTTGAAACAGTTGATTTACTATCGCCACATCCCATTTTTGTTTGGTTAACGTGAGGTTTAATTTTTGCTGTTTTTTAGTGTCTTCGTGAATGATAGTATCCAGATGCATGCTTAAAATCAAAATATTCTTCTTCCGAAAGTCAGACACCAAAACGCAGGTTTTCCTAAAATCTAACAATTGATTTCTTTACTGGTAGACGGTTTAGCAGATTTTATTATTACAATTTCTTCTCTAATACTTTCTTGATTAGTGTGCAAGTACAGGGTTGCCGAGATTAATCATGAATTCGTTTAGGTTGTATTGAGAGAAAGCCAAAACGCCGTCTTATGTGCAGACGCAGTCCCTTATTAGATAGTACAATAAGTTAGCTTCACATAATCAACACCCTAAGAGTGTCGATAAAATGAGTAGCTCATACGATCGCGAAGCTCCTTTACTTGAATCTCTTTGCGACGAAAAATCTCCGACAAAAATTCTTGCGCTGTTCGGCTCCAAAAAGACAAGTTTATAACATAACAAAGAAGTACAAAAGTTCTGACCGCTAGAACGGGGTAAATTTTAACAAGACAAGCAATCTAATTGCAAGAAAAGTCGATCAAGAACCCCTTGGGTGGAATAAGACTGGACTGACAAAAGAAGTGGGCGTGGCAAGGTCGACGGTTAGTATAGCAGTGCACCGGGATCTGCACCTCAAGGCTTTCGTGTTGAGGAACCGCCAACTGTTGACTGAGAACAAAAATGGACCGGAAGTTAAAGGCCTAAGCACTGCCGAACTTTATCCAGGATAGTGAGTCGCTAAAATGACCATTAGATCTGCCAAGATGCCTCTAAAGTGCTCGCCATTATGCATACAGTTTTCCGCCTTTGTTATGGTGATAAGGCTTGTAAGTAGCGAAAGGGATGTTATAAAGCCCCATATGTTTAAGGAAGACCTGAAAGTGACTGTCGACAGCTATAGTACAACAATTTGCATTACCACTGGCCTCTCCACTCGTAGCCACTCTACAGCCTTAACTGCAATCCTGTTAGCTACTACTCGTGGAGCATGGTCGAGGCGAAGATCAGTGAAAAGCATCATAACACTAAGAAAAACTTAAGGGACGTAATGGAAAGGAGAAATTTATGTTGGCTCACAACAGGTTTAGGTCCCGGCTAGAAGAGGCCGTGGTCGCTGATGGGGGCTACATTGAATAATATGATTGTCAATATTATTTACTTTAATTGTGCTAAGTTTGATGTAAATAAATTTAATTTTCCGTTGTTTATTTATTTTCGGGGTTTACCTCGGTAACCCTATATGAGGATTGAAATTAGCTAATATCTTCTAGAATTCCGTAAAATCTACTTAAGCTTCAAGGTTAAGGGCACAAAAATGTCTGATTATTCTGTATGTGGCATTTTTAATGAAATAAATTGTTGAAGAGCACATCGACATCTAAAAGTAAAAAACTGTTCATCTACGATCAAACATTTTCCTCCTGGGGGCCAATTTATCATTTTTTTTTGTTTTGTTTTTCATTTCCAATATCAAAGAATTAAATACAATTCAAATTTTAGTGGTCCAAACGAATGGTAACTACAAGACAATAAGTACGGATTGTTAAGAGAGTGCTTCAGTGAGTCTAAAAAATCTTTTTTATTTTTTGTCGAGTTTGGACAACTGCTAGAGTAGAACATTGTCGTAAAGTGCGATAATGTCTCAGATTGTAAATTTACATTTTTCTCTACGACATGCCGGTTTTGTTTTATCCAAAAGTAGACAGAAGTAATTTCGGCGAATGCGATCACGTTGGTCCTCAGACGACATTAGTCACTTTCACTCTCAAATGCTTCTAGTTTCAAAAAATGATTTATGCCACACATACACTTGAATTTTCTTATCGGTGTTATTCCAAAAAATTTTTACTGTGAAAACTTAATAATAATTCGTTGTACAATAAAAACAGTAATACAAGGTATTCTTCAGAGAAAAATTTCCTTCGAGCATTTCAGTCTACAACACTCGAGAGCTGCGCCCCTCTTTGTTTACTTTACGGCGCACAAGAAATAAATTCTGGTTTACATTTAGTTAAAAATAATTCCAAACAATCTTTATTTTGCATTGCAAGGAAAGGATTTTGGTCCTTGATTAGAAAATCCTTGTTTCTGCTAGACTTTCTTTATCGCTTTCCATTTCAGAAAATCATTGCTGATTTAAGATTTTCCAAATTACAAAATTGCTAGTAAGAGCATAATTGCTAAAAGACAATCTACATATACTTAATTTATCCCAGAACCAAGCAATAGTAGAGTACAAAATCAAGTACAGTCAATTTGTATTTCGCAGTTGAGCGCTTCGTTTACAACGGTAATATATTTAAAAATTAAACAATCAAACGACTCAATGAGTACGGTATATGCGTACTTAAAAATACAGTGAAGATATAGCTGTTAAAAAACACTTAAAGAACTAACAAAAAAACAATAAATGTTATGCAGTATTTGTTGCTAATGCCACCACAAATAATACACAGTAAAGTTTCTAGTATTTTCATTTTAAGGCAAAGAGTAATGAATATGCAATAAAGTAATTTAATTTGTAAAGTAGAATGCACCTAGTGTTTTCTCTGCCTTTGTTTACGTTAGTTATAACATTTACAGAGAGATGAAATATTGTTTTTTTAATTGTAATACTGAATAAATCCTAATGTATCATTGTTAAATGCGCTTCTATGTATGCTTTATCTACGTCTTATTACCCTCTCTCTGTGTTTCTGCAGCTTAAGGATTTGTTCACATAAAGCCAAAGTAATATAATGCAAATTATGTAGCGTGTGTATTAATTTGTCAGAAATGGAGTTGAATTAAAAGTAGAACGATAATAAATTCATTTTTAACTCAATGTACAGATAGTAGAAGTGCGTAATTTAATCTCAGACCTTATCGAGACATTCAAAGGAGCTTTGGAAGTACAACAACAGAATGTACCTAGTGTTTTCTTCGTCTTTGTTTACGCTGCTTCTATTGTTAATATTGCATAAATTTCAGTAAGTTGTAACAAATTCGGCTTCGTAACCGCGTTTTTTAGAGGCGGAATATGTGAACAAGCCCTAATAAATTCAAGTTGCGCGCTACACGTAAAATCATGATATTTTAAATTAAATTTTAAATTCTTATTGTTACAAATAGTTGGCATCCGGTAAGCAGCAACCAACAATCAGGTGTATAGATACATGGCTTTTTACATTCCGGTCATCACTTTAATCACAACTATTTTACTTTATTCCACCCACATGACCAAATATGTAATATTCAACTCACACGCTACATCTGACGCTGGAGATGTAGAACCTCTAGGATGAATCAATTAAAGTAAAATATAGACAATCAAACAAGATCATTAAAACTGCTCTTTATATTCATATATAGTGTATAGACTTTCAACTACATGCTACACAACATTTATTTGTTAATAGTGAAGAAAACCTTCTGCAGAATAACCTTAGGAAATAAAACTGATAAAAGTAATGCACACACAATCAAAATTTATAAAAAAATAGTAAGGTACAGAAAACGTAACACTCTAAACGTATCAGATAAAATAAAAGCATGGATATAGAATAGTAACTAGAAACCTACATTATTCTGTGTGAAAAAGATCGCTCTGCCAACCGCAAGGAATGTAGTGTCTATGAAGCCCAATAGTAACAAAAAATAGGTCTAGCGAAGCAAATTACAAAATAAGTAGCAACGATAAATCTAGTTGAGTTTGGTAGGAAGCTCATCAGCTACATTCAACCCCAAAAAGCAGCCAAGACCGCATTTAGGTTAACAACAACCTCATATGGGAGGCTATAGAGAGACTTTCAAAAGCCACTTTCGAGTAGTCATTGTAAACCTAGCTAACCCTTACGGAAAAGTAACCAGTGGTCAAGCTGAAACACTGCTGGAGATTTTGAACACTCATATGTTTACCCTCGCAAAAAACCAACCCGCACGCACTTTTAGGGGATGTTGGTATTCCGGGAAGACTCTTAGAATTACATGTAAAAAGAGTGATGCCTTGCAGTTGTTAACCGTCCCTCCTTGTGGGATGGAAACTGCCATCCATAAACTGGCAGTGCAAAACTCTTGAGCAAAGGTCCGAGCGTAGTGCTTCCACAATGCCCTAAAAGGAGGAACCTATACGTAGACTCCTATTGTTTGGTATAAGTGGAGAGGCAGTGACCGCCATTAATAACAAGGGAGGGCTTTGTCAGTTCTCAGTCTTAAATTTTAAAATCAAGGAAAAGAAGCAACAGCCAAAGGAGGATGCCGAGGTTACAATTTAGACGAGACAGCAGAATGTCCTGCGCTTGGTCCAATTAGAAGATCAATGTGGGTGGAGTTCTGGCCTTGCATGGCTAACATCAGCGCTACCCCTCTGATGGATAAGCTTAAGTCAAGGCTTGATGGATGAGCCCAAATGTATAATATAATTCAGAATCTAGTTGAGCACATATGAACAACTGAACTTCTTCGCAACATAAGCTCCTCTTGCAATGTTTTTATATGGAATAAGCAATCAATATACAAAGAAATCGTTAACAGAATTAGTTTCTTTAAAACTGAAAATCAACAAACGCAAGTAAACAACATACAATATTTGTCAACGAGTTTGAAGTTGTCCGAGTCAGAATATCATAATACTAAACCCACTAATAGCAGCAATTAGAGCATTCATTCCATGACAGGCTGAAACTAACGGGTTGCTTAACCATAGGCAAAAACGTAACATTTTTTAAATTGGACAAGTAGAATCCTTAGAAATTCAAAAAATTCTACAGTAGAATCAAATCTTGATATTTAAGCTGATTATGCATGGACTGCTAGTGATATAAACACTACACATACACCGTTTACTCCCGAGTTGACTTCAAAATACACTGATTCGTCATCGCAAGACTAAATATTAAGCTACGACTGGGATAAATTAGCATAATACTTCAATAAAATAATATAAACAACTAACATCGCTGTGAAAGCCCCAGCTAGAAGATTATAGCAAAGATCTAGAAAGTACAATAATCAACATTACCACAATAATCTATACTCAGAGATACGCAAAACAATATATTTCCAGCTAGACAATTACATACGGTGGCAGACAATCACAAAACCAAAAATCAGCTATTTGCACTCCCAACTAAGAATCCTAATAGGGCACACTGACCAAGACATAGCTATCTATCCCTTTGAAGTATTTAAATTTAGACTGGGAAGTATAGACAACAAAGTAAAAAATGTAGTTGATAAAATAAAATAAAAAATCACGACAAGCAAATCTTCTATACGAACTGACGCCTTATCTACCATGTGAAATAAAGCATTCTATAGGTTCTTACTAAACAAAACTTGCATAAGTTTCAATAAGTCGTAACCAATTTGGTCTCATGTATTTCATCTGCGTTTATAAAACGTGGCGATCATATCAATTAATACTGCTACGTATCTTATAACTGATTTCTATGAAATCCTGAGCTGTAAGATCAAAGCGGAAATCTACAAACACCATTGATCAATATTATTACAATACGCTATTCTGAGAATTAAAAGATGCACTGAAAAAAACTCAACACATCATGGATATGTCACCAGCCAGGCGATTCTATGCTGTAAAAAAACACGAAAAAACTAAAAGACTACAGTTATCTGCACCCCAATCAAAAAACCTAATACGAGTGAGTGCGCACTAATCAACAAAGCTGCTATTTTTGCTTTCTATCTCTAAGCTGTTTAAATTTAACTAGGAGGCATAGACAACAAGGAAAAAAATTAATGGATGTACCATGCCAAATTATTTTTTCCAAAATGATCATAAGACTCAAATCCTCTTCAAGAGTTAACATCTTATCTTGACCATATTAATCCAAAGCATTCTGTCAGCTTTTTCTAAGTAGAACTCGCAAGAACCATAAACAAGTTAATAAAGCAGTCAATAGAAGAGATTCTGTTCAACGTTTTGCAGGTATTTGACAAGATACGACATCCGAGCCTTCTTTTTAAATCAAAAACACACCCAAATATACTATTCAGCAATTTTAATATCCTTTTAAAGTCCTACTGAAAGAAATTTTTAATGCGCTAATCTAATTGCCAGTTTATTGAATTTGACGTCCCTTAAGGTATTGTTCTTGGACCAATCCTGTTCCTAATATAGACTACTGACATCGTTGAAGCAAATGACACTACCACTGACTCATTTGTACAAATGAGCTGAACTCAAGTTAAAAGTTATATTTACCTGTGCCAATTAACGACGCATAAAAAAATATCCTGGACTTATCCAATAAGCTTAAAGTATAAATAAACGCCTCATGATATGTCAGTAACGAAATATTTCAAATAAATCTAATTATTGTTACTATTATGATTGAGATTCAACGAATCGTTATTAAATGCCACGACCAAGTAATAAACCACAGAATTGCTTAGGATGATGAAAAATTGGAGTCGCCATGAATAATAATCAAGCGGAACTATGAACCTATGCAGCCTTATTTAATTAGCGATGTTGGCAAAAATGCCGCAGCGGGAGTGCTCACGAGCGCGGCGCCGCAGAACTCCAGCCTGAATCCAGGGAGGCTGCGGCAGAATGCTTGATGGGCATGGAGGTTCCCAGATAAAGAGGTATCGTGACCGCGGAGTGACAAAATGATGTATACAGGTCATGCCCAGGCAGCGCACGTACTTTTGCATACAGTTTAGATCACGAATTTGACGTTCGCGTTTTTGCTGCGCTCGCAGGGGTTAAGAGGTCCCAATTAGGGCAGGCTCCGCTCTATAATAGGCAATTGCCGTGGAAATACGGAAATGCGCGTGGGGCACGAAAACGCGGCTGCTTTCCTCTGCCATCCATTTGCCCGCTCTCGGAGCGCCTCGCGAAAGCGATCGCGCATGCCATCTGCGCCGGGCTGGCTTCTCTTTGAAAAAACAAAGGCCCGAAGCTATTAGAAGTAAGTCAGGGCCAGGTCAAAACAGAAAAATAGGCTGATTGTATTTTCCTATTATTAAAACACATCCACGTTTAGGATTAATTTATGATATAAACATTTAGATAGAGAACTTTAAAGCCTTTCATCATTTAGAAATGTGGGGTAACTGCCACTTCTCTGATTGTGCCGCATGTTCTCTTGCGCGCCCGGTGCTCGTTCGAAAATAGACTATATGATAACACCATATGATGTTAAGACACACAGAAAAAAAGGTAGTGAGTTATTTGTGCAGTGCTATGAGTGTAATTGTGGACAAGGGGGAAAACCATAAAAGTAGACAATTATGTCCAGCGAAGTACAGCAAGTTTTTTCTTAGAAAAAGGAAGTACTTGCTTTGGGTTTTTCATATTCTTACCGCTCAGCAAAACTTGTGGAGGTATGCCAACAGATACGGTAGCTGTGTAGTATGGATCCGGAGACCTTTTTCAGTATCTGGTCACAGCAGACAAATCACATGGAGGCATAGTCAAGACCGTTTATTCTAAAAAAGAATCTGCTGAAGGATTGGCTGCCCCTTCGTGAACTGTACTGTGTGTTGCTTAAGCGACTCCGCTGACGTATTGCAACATGAGTTGTTTCAGCAGGACAAAAGCGCAGCTACATATCAGTAGCTACATCATTACACCATGCTGTTTTATCCCGGATTTCAACGCAATAAAAGGAGCAGTGTGTAGTAAGTTCTCCTTTTCCGACAAGCTTCACTCGGCTGTCCACAAGTAATATCATGCGCTAAATCCAAATAATGATTTGCAGCAGCTTTAAGGGAACTGCCAAAGCGGTAACAAAACACATCTTCCTTATACAAGATTATTGCAAGGGGAACCAATTATTTTTGAAGGCATCGAGCACCATGTTTCCATATTTTGGAATGCAGAATAATATAGCATAAGGTTACCGTGGTAAATTGCTTGTACATATGTACATTTACAGTGTATTAATGTTAAATAACTGCCCCCGCACAGAATGAAAGGCCGGTAGCAGACTTTTCCAGCTTTTGCTGTAACGCAGACGTTTACTAATAAACGACAACTATATAATAGAGCGCGTGCTACTATATACAAAAATTATAACTCTTATAGCTTGTTATGGAACTATTTCAAAGTTGGCCTTTGGACACTCCTGCAATAACCTTCTGTGTTTCTAAAAGCCATAGAATTTAACGGTAGTAATTAACAGTAAACAAAATGTTTATTTCTTTTTGAGTGTATATACGATTAAAATTATACGTTATGTGCGTGTTTTTCTTAATTTATTGTAATCTCCAGCGCTTTCAATTAATTTATGGTTTTAGTTCCATACAAATATTTTTCTAGTTAATATTGTAAGACTTAGTAGTTTTAATAGATTCTAGAAAGTCTATTTGTGATGAGAAAATATTCTAAAATAAAGGGTCAAGGATTTGAAGCGTTGAAAGCCCCTAGACAACGAGACAGTAATCAGGGGAAGTTTTCCAAATCTATTTGAACCATTTCACCTTCTAGGCAGTTGCACACGTTTCATTATTTATGTTAAAATAGCCTTATTTTAGTCAGAACAAAATTACTCATAGCCTAATTAAAGCTATCAACAATAGTTACTAAGGGTTGTGCCTAATTCGAAGACAAAACAGCTAAAATCGAGTTAGACTACTGTATCTCGAGTGAATAGATTCTAGAGGAGATAATTTAACACTTTAATAATCAACATCGGTTACAGTCGACTGCTTTTTTCTATTTTTGGCCTAAATTGTTATGGGAAAAATTTGTTAAAAGAACGCAACTTTAAACCAGCAAAGTAGACGCAAAAGTAGAAAACATTATGAATGGCCAATAATGTTTTCCTGCGTGGGTGCATGTTTTACACAAAACAGAAGTATAGGTCAATAGATCTTAAGTATTCTTTTTGTAAAGAATATTTTACTGCAATGAAAACCTTATTCTCTCATAAAGCAGCGTCGTCGTTTGTGTTTCGGTAGTTATATAACTGCAGCGAAAATAAAGCACCTTATATGAATAGCAGCGAAGACAAAAATAGACAGAATCAAAAATGAAGAATTAGAGCGGAAAGCAATAACAAATTGAAATGGTTCGGACACATTTGCAAAACGGGCGAAGACAAACCGGTGAAGAAAGTAATACAAACAAGAGGGGTGAAAAGAGAAAGGCAGGAAGAGCTAAGAAAAGTTGATGAGACAGAATTGAAAAACTGGGGATGAAGGAAGGCAAGATCATAGAGCAAATAAGAGATAGTGCGGGGAATAGGAAAGAATCGAAGAAATGACTGGAGTCGATATTCGACGTCCAGTAAAAGGTCAAAAGGATTAAGAAGAAAGAAATAAAGAAGAAAGAATTGTTATTGAGTGAAATACAATCTACTGACACCAAATGATTTTCTTTGGGTCAGAACAGGGCAGATTAGGATTACATGAATCGCGACAAAATTCAAAAACCAATTTTATATATTTTTTAAAAATAGTCTTAATCATATACGTGGTTCAGAGCATTGCTTTACACTTGTACCAAATAGTCTTCATTCTAAACAAATACCAAAATTAGTTAAAAATGTAAATAGAACTTTTGAGTTATTTGTGTCAAGAATAATTAGATTTTACAGTTTTGTCATTGCAGATAATTAAGTAATTGAAAGTTCATCAAAGATTCACAATTCTTCACTGTATTTTGGGCTGCGAAGAGTTAAGTAGATTAAAGAACCGACTTTCGATAAGTATTACCAACTACGATCTTCCATCACACCAACATTTTTCTACAATCGGGCCTGAGATTAAAAAATATTGTTTTCTTGTACCCAACATTTAAATTTAAAATAACGTACTATTAGTATTAGTCTTTCTTTTAGCAATTTTTAAAAGTGGAAGCTGAGAAGTGCGCCACGTCGGCCTGTAATTAGTGTAGGTTTTATACCTACTAGTGTTCAAAAGGAATAATGACTGCCAATCATCACGTGTCGATTTCCCCTTTTTCAATCGTCAGTGTGACAAAGTCCGAGACATTAAATAATTGAAGGAGAGAATGCCAAGGTAGTAGAAGGTATCCAATCCCCATGGTTAATATTTCTTCCCAATCCTTCTTTTATTACAGCTTTTGGGGACATTATTATTAGTGACGATGGTCAGGTAGTCGGGACGGTGAGTATGGTTCTGTAATTATTTATATTTTTAATTATTATTGGTTAAAACACATATGCTGATCAATTTTATTTAGAGTAGTTTATGATTACATACATCGTGACAAGGTATGAAAATTTAGTGATATGGTTTTTAAATAATTTTATCACAGAGTTGGTTAAAAATTTAATTAAAAACCTTCTATTATTTTCTGAATTAAGAGTAATTAAACTTTACAAATTTTTGTTGCTGTTTAAACAACAATCTACAATTCTTGAATGCATTTTGGGCTACCTAGAGCACCCAAATATTTGTACATTTTGGCATGTAGTTTTATGTAGAAGTGCACCTGAACAGAGATCTACAAAAATCCATGCAGTAATTTTGAGGTGCATAGTTCATTTGTTGCCGAGAATCTAGCAATGAAAATAATTGTGCAACCTTATTAAGATTTTAAAGAAAATTTGCAAGCCTTCTATCATAAGATAAAAATTTTTGGTTGTAGATAAAATCGTTTTACTTATTTCTTTAATAGAATGTTCGAGAAAGAGCGAAGAAAGGAAAAAATAAGAAGAAGGATAAAATACAAGAAATGGGGGGGGGGGGGGGGGAGAAAGCATCATGAGAATCATTTTTTGAACTAACAAGCTGCATTAAAGAAGATTTAAGCACAACAAAACGGGATGCCTTTTATAAATTCTTAAAAACAGTAGGATATTGTAAGTAATGGAGCAAGAGAATGTTAGTGCAATAAAAAAAGTCTTCTGCATTAAGGTATATTTAACATCTTTACTTTTATAAGACAGTATATACGGTGTTTGACAATCGTCTCAGAAAATCCGTACCGCCACGGTGAATGAAAAATCCGGAACAAAAAAAAACTAGTGCTATAATTTGGCCAATTGCATAATCACAGGTAATAAGCCGATGAAATACTGCTCGCGGTGCGTTCAAATAGAGACGAAGCTTAACACTTGGAGATTCTCCACGCTGCGCTAAGCTCCGCCTCTTTTCGAACGCGCCGCGAGCAGTATTTCATCATTGGCTATCTTATTACCTGTAATTACCATTTGACCAAATTATAGCACTAACCTTTTTTGTTCTGGATTTTCATCCAACATGGTTTTCTGGGAAAATTGTCGAACATTTTGTATACTTAATTTTAACGCATTCACAGAAAAAATATTCAAATTGCGCTGATCTTTATGTTTTAATATTTTTTTAAATCGTAATTTTGATTATTATACTATTTTTGGGCATATTTATGCCTCATATAACAAAATTAATTTAGTGATTTTTTAAATCTACTGTTACGTGTCCTTTTTATCCTTTGCGTCCCATAAATTTTACCAGCGAAGATTCCCAGCCGCTTTATCTTTTCTTAATGGCCGGTTAAATTACACCGAAAAAAAACTTCCCACACAAATGATAAAATAGTAGCGGACATAAAAAAGTTTCGGCCGTTAACGCAGGCGTCGGCTAGAGAGCGTTCGCGGCCGATAAAATACACTTCGCATTGCACCTCGGACATCAAACATGCCCATGAAGAGCCAGATATTTAGACTATTCGGCAGGAGAAAAACCCATCTCGGATAAGTAGAAAGCTGTGTAGCCGCATTCTGCGTGCACGGGAGCGCGATATGTTGCGAGGCATTTCCCATTGATCACCGTTCCCAACATCTTCAGCAATTAAGCGCGATGCTAACTGCAGCGCACGCACAAAGGCACAAGTGCGCGGAATTTGCATAGGCCTGCCGCGCACAATGGCGGCCTAGCAGCCTAGCAGCTGCGGCTAGACGGCCGATAGTGGAGCAGGGCATATGGAATATGTTTGTTTTATTGTGGCACACGGGTCTGGATAATAAATAGTATTTTTATAATATTGACTTTATAGCCTCTTTATTTTGTCTCGCGTTCTTTCGCGTCTGTTGTGGTGACATCTGAATAGCAACAATGGCCAAGGCCGATCGTTTATAACGTGGTTGCAAGTCTGTTGCGGCGCTGGAATTCAAGATACTCCTTCCACAGAAGGTAGAGCCATTCAGATAAGGTGCAGCGGCTCTGCCTGCCTGGTAAGGGACCGGTTAGGCCAAAAGATCGATATGTGTGCACCAAACGTTAAAAATATACCATTTTTTGATTACAGATATTTCAATAAAGCAATTTACTTAAAAAATAAAGAAAAATTCGTTTTACCATAATTAACCTCAGATTCAAAAGCTTGGTTGGTACAAATTTGAAGAGAAAAGAAATTAATCTTGAGTAGCACCTTGCTTCAACTACCTACACGAAGGGTGTGTAGTTGGATTTCACCTGCAGATACAAAGGACAATATAGTTCCGAAATCAAATTGACTTTATTGCACTTAATAAGAGATGCCCAAACGCAATTAAATTATTATGGTAAGGACGTTACCAACATAAAACTAAAAACGAAGATAAATCACAGAAAGCACCTAAGAGGGTAGATATAAACAAACAGAGATAACAAACCGTAAGAGAGACTGTACGATAATTCCTACAATTAGGTGAGGAACATATAAAAGGACTTAAAAGGTACAACGCATCGTAACGGAAACAACAAAGAAACATCTGCAAGAGCAGAATGACAGAAAGGAATAATAAATGGCCGATACTAATCCTTATGGAGAAATGAGAACATAAAAAATAAAAATATAATCAAGTATCGTAAGTTACATAAGCAGAAACATAAGAAATGCTAAAGAAAAGGACAAAAGAGGTAATTGGATAGAAACAAATTCGGCAGCCAATAATTCGTACAACATAAATCTTATTAAGGAAACGATGAAAAAAATGGAAACATGAGAAGATATGTAAAGAGAAGCTAATATATATGTGAAGACTACCCATACTCATCTAAAGAAGACGTTGAAAATGCTATTTACTTGTTAGAAAACGTGATACGAATTTCTTGCTGCATTAACTGATTCATATAGTAGCATCTGTGATATTAGAATCACCATTTGTGCACCAAAGCATTTCTAAAGATTATACACCGACGTATCTATTCTAAATGTGAATCGGTAGCAGAAGAAACTTATATAGAGAGTGAAAATGTTAGAATAACATCAAACTTGTATTGGAACCAAACAGTAAAGATCAAAATTCAAAATAGCTACACAGACACTACAGAAATTTAGGGATGTGTTTTATCACCTACACTACATAAACATTTCATAAACAGTTGTATCGATGGTATAAAGTTAAACGATGAAACAATAACTAACGTCAGGTTTTCTGTTGAAGAATTGGATAATATCATTCGAGTTACCAAGGAATGTGGTCTGATACTAAACACTGAAATACATGACTATCATCAAAAACCCTCCACTTAGCTTACGTTCCTGTAGAATGCGTAAAAAAATATATTTACTTAAGAACATGGAAGTAGTCAACAAAAATTCGCACCTGAATAGAAGAAGCTCAACCGAGATTTTTGAAGGTAAAAAGTCAGTTAATCAGTCTGCCCCTAAAGATCAGACACTGTCACATTTTTTAATTCTGCTGTATGGTATAGAGGCCTAGCCCCTGAATGAAGTGTTGTTTTGAGGTGTAGGCATATTTCTGAATTCTCTGCATATCATGGACAGACCATACCATGAAGGATGAGGACTAAGGAGAATGCAAAAGCAAAAGAAAGTATTTATTATCAAGCGTAAGCTCCAGTATTTTGGTCGCGTAATATTGCAGGGCAAGGTGAAAGTAAAAGACACTAGTGGTTATAAAACCTATGAAAATGGGTCAGCCAAACTTCTACTGAATTTTTTAGGAAAGCCGTAGACAAAGCCAAAATCCGGCACAGATAAGGAGCGTTAAAAAATATGTAAGATGCTGCATACGTTGATATTGTATGATTAACTTTTTCCAATAGAAAAATTAAAAAATTAAAACAAGACCATTTACATGAAGTTGATTAATGTTAAAAAACATTGAACTAGATAACCCAAAGTTATTTAGGTGCCGCTTCCTTCTTGGCCCAAAATAATTGTTTCTGGAGAAGTTTCCGTCTGAGCTTATGGCGAATAAAATACACCCGAAAATTGCTTTTGGAATAAAAGTTTCATTATAAGCGCGAAAACTATCCGTGTGCCAAGAAGGTTAAACCAAATGATGATTTTTTATTTATGGTACGCTGCCCGATGTAAATACATTAAACTATAGTGGTCCTAATAGGCTTCCTTGTGGAACGCTTGCTTTGATAAATTTCGTTTCTGATATTATATAATTTTGATTTCCAATAAAGAAAAGGATAATTCTCTTTAGATGGTTAGATAGGCTGAATTTAAGAAGCTTTTCAAGACCTTGAGCCAAAGCCCCTTTTTGTTTTTCATAGATGTGTGGAAATTAGTGTAGCTAATAGAATTTTTTTAAACCAAACTGGAACGATTAGTTCATTCACCAAAAAAATGTATCTGATTTTCTCTAAAAGTTTTGAGAACAATGTTACTAACTTATCGACTTGTAGTTTCCGACCTCCTTTTGGAACGAAAATTATGAGTAATTATTACCAGACGTGCATGAAACATAGAAGAAACGTAAGCTACATACTTTTTGGCTCGCTATGTTAACACTAAGTTTGTAATGAGATCAGGCCCGGAAGACTTTTACTATGAAAATTTGAGTTTTAAGTTCATTTGGCGTAATAGGGTATGATTTTTTTCTATGTGGTAGATTACTTGCAGTATCTAATCAGAGTAATAGTAGCTTTTGGAGTAAACACTTCTTCTAAGTGAGTTGCAAAAGTCGTTGTTTGTATTGCATAATTAGTGTTGTGTTGGGGCTTTAAAATGAGCTTTGTAGCTTTCTACATTACCAAGTCACCTGATTTTAGATATACAATATGTTTGTATGAGCTTATTTATAGGTCATTCAGCTCCCATTTTAGGCAATGTGTTAGTTTCTTTAAAATATGTTTTGTTTAGGGATTTTTTTGTTATTCCCGTCTGGTATATTTATTACCAAGATTGTAAATTTAGATGCCCCTGTGTCTTTGCCTTTTTATTGTTCAGTTTTATTAAGCACTTTTACCACATTCTGGCATTTTTTGTAATATAATACAGAAATGAGTATTTTGTTGAAAGATTTTCTTTTTTCTTCAATATTTTTGCTGTTTAGATCGCCAATTATGAAAATCAAGCATTAGAAGATTACTTACAAATCTCTCGTTTAAAACTTTTTATTAGACTGTCTGTAGGATCTTAATATAGTATATATTGTTCATGCATTTTGATTTTCACTTCAATTGGCTCCAGGGTTAAGTTATCAATGTTAGACATATGGTTATAAATAAGTTTGTTGTTATTTTGGCGCTTCTGTCTTTCTTATACACTTGATATCAGGGTATTTGGATTGTATCTGCTTCAAACAGAGGCGAGTTTCCGTAATGTTTTTGGGCAAGCCTACCATATAGAGTTGTTATTACATTTTGTGAGTTATTAAAGAAAATAATATTTTGGAAATCGTCATCTGTTAATTTACTTCACAAACAGGTAGTGGCTGTTTGTTGTTAATTAAGAAGCGCTTATTTTAGATTTCTCGTTCCGTTAGTGATATTGGTAAGTTTTAATTACAACATTAAGCGATTTGTTGTTTGAATTTCAAAACGTGTTTAGTTGTGATCTTGTAATTTTCTTTTCGTACATTTTTACTGGGTGTGTTAAATCTAATTTACGCTTACGTAGCGTTTGAAATTCTATTAGATTAGCAGTATTGTTGGCTTCTGTTATTGAAAAGAGGTAACTTACAATTCATTTGCGTTTGGCTACTATCTTGTTAACTAGAAGGTTGCGGAACATTGTTCAGATCAATCACGTTAATAATCTTAATCTTTTGTAATCTTTGTACTTTGAAAGTCAAATGGCACCTCATAATTGTTATTTTTGTGAGTTGCAACGAGTTATCACTTCATATGAGGCAGTCAGAGAGATTCAGATTCTAGAAAGTATTTTGTTTCTAGCAACTGACAGTTAACGTGTTTCGTATTTTCAAAACTAAAAGAAAATAAGCCCATCACTATGTTTAAGTTCAAGTTCACAATGCTTTCCTAAAATCGCTTTGTCCGTTTCTTCTTAGGTAACTATCTGGGACAAATTAAAAATCATAAACTGTTTAAAATGTGTCTAAGTCTAACAAACATTTTTACGTTTTTACCTTTGAGTGCCTATTCTTGTAAGTCTTATGCCCTAAAATCGCACATCATTAAATGACACAAGAAAGTTTCACGATCTATATAGGGGAAAAATTTTATAAACTTGTTGTCGATGTTGAAGATAATATAGAGGATCGTTTCTCCTGTAGAGACTAGAGTTGATAAAAACTAGACACTTTGAGAAAATAAGAAAACTCATCCCAAAATAAAAGCTGTAAAAGTAAGCGATTTTATAAGGAGAGGAACGTTTTAAAATCTAAAGACCTATTTCTTCAAAAAATCAGATGATAGCATTAGAGAGCCTGTCCGAATTGAAAAATATGAATGAGGAAAACTAAAATAGAAAGTCTAAAGATCAGTATCTTGCCTAACTTCTTATATGGATAAATAAATGTCTACTATTTAATCATCTCAAAGAGTTTAAACTAATGACAACATTATAAAGTCTGCAAAACAAAACAATTTTTTCAACAAATCTATTGCATTAGAAACACTTATGCCACTGGTAATGCAGATGTATTTGTATTCCTCTTAAAACACCATGTATCGTTTTTTTTTTTGCTATTGACCTTTAGAATTTGTTTCATTATCTTTGTTCCTGACGTTCATCCGGCAGTATTTAACAAAATTTTTAATATCGTAAAAATTTACCTTTTGCTTCAAAAAGGCATTTTACTGAGAATAACTGAAATCAAAATCAGAATATTGCACTTAAAGCGTGCGTTGGACTACGGCTAAGAAACAGAAACGTTACGGCGCTTTTGAGTAAGAGAGATGGTGACAGAACGTCCTACTGAGGCATTTTAACTGCTTAAAGCATACATATTTTGAAAGTTATTGGTTTTGATGTTTGCCCGTTTTATCGTTACATTCTGGCCCCCCACCTGACTTGTGCTCTTTCTACAGCCCACACAAAGGTCAAATACATTTTTGGTGCTTATTATCTTAGAAATGTAATGATAATAGTACGGCATTAACAAAACACTAATACTTCGTTAATGAGAAAGACTACAGATTACCGTAATTTTGCAGATTTAACGTTTTCTGCAATCGCATTTTTCGGCGTTTTAGAGGCGGTTTTGGAGTCCTACTTACTTTAATAACTTATACACCTTGCCTACAATGAGTTTAAACCTGTTTAGGCTTCTGCTTAGAATCTTTGAAGCTGCGCAGTTTGAAGACGACAACTGATAGGCATAAAAATGCCTACGCACATTCCCCTAATCACCTTTTAGATTTTCATCAAAATATGCAGTACCAAAGAGCTGCAAAAAGAAGCCAAGAGAGCCATAGCAAATGTTATAAATAAATTAAGACACATAATACACATTAAGACCAGAATATTTGTGATAAAATAACTCGAGAGTGTACAAAACCGTACACTAAAGGCACGCTTTAAGAAATTTGACTAAGTAACAACGAACGTTTTCGTTCCACACCTATTTCTATAAAATAACTTCGCCAAGTGCGTTAAAGTACTAAATATGTACCGTTTGTGGTTATACTTTTTGTATTTAGTTGCGTTCTATTTGTTTTTTAAGGGCAAAAAAAAGTTTAAGAAATATCTTACAGAATGAACTTTATGAAACCCAGCCAACCTGGATCGAAGAATGGACCCAGGCTCTGCCTGTCACAAGCCAGGATGAATGGGGAGTGATGGAGAGTAACACCTTCGAGAAAAAACCAGGGTTCAGCTGGCCCGGCTGATAGCACCCTGTAAGGGCCCCGTTCAGGGATACGGATAAAGGTCGGTCCGAAGGGACCATAAGCGAGACGTTGGACCAATCACCCACTCTATATAACTTGCTAATAAGATTCAGAGAAATTCGACATGCGGGACTAAGAAATACGAGATGGTTTATAGATGGATTAGACGTGAAGATTTACCTCACAAATTAATAAATATGGAGGAGGTAAAAAGAATGGCAAGAGAGAGAAAACCGTATAGGTAATGGATAAGGGGTGCAACGCCGCGAAGCATAAATGGAAATGAGAAAGAAGAAGAAGAAGAATGAACTTTATGAAATTGAACTAAACTAAAAATGTTAATTATTCGAGGAGAGAAAGGGGAGATCAAAGGGAGAAAGAAAGGAAAATAAATAAAAACATAGTGTAGTAAATAAGCAAATAAAAGTAACAGGGTACGTCGAAGAAGTCGCTTTTTTGGCCACTAAAAAGTCAAAGGGAAGATACGAGAGTTTAATGACAATAATAATCATAAATAGTTTTAAAAATAAAAAGTAGGTAGTACCTAGCTTAAGACAAAGACGAATAGAATTTAGAAGAAACGACGAAGAATAATAAAAAAAACTATTATACAAAATATAAAAAAAGAAAATGGAAAGTTATAAACGAAAATAACAAATATTATGGCACCCAACTTTGAGAAGAGCGTAATATAGACAAAAATTAAGAATTCGAAAATTATGTATACGAGAATAAAATGGAATAGAATTATAATTGGAACACAAGTATAAAAAAGTTTTTAAAAAGCTTTAAGAATTAGAAAATTAAAAAATTAGTTAATTATAATCCTGTACAACACGATAAATGTGTAAAAAGACAGTAAATATGGCATAATCTATACTATACTTTGCTTAAGAACGTATCACTAACAATAATGAAATATGAACAATACAATGTTATGTAGATTATCAACTACTACAAAAAATAATAGTATTCGAAGCATCACGACATAATATTAGCAATACATAAAAATATTAGAATCTCCGAAGGTACTAAATTAAATGCAAATCATAGACTAATAATAATTAAAATTAAATGTTTGATGGAACGGAAGACATACAACAGAATAACAATGGAAACATTACTGATAAGAGATAAGAAAACGTAGAAATTTATTAGACAAAACTAGAGAAAGAGAAGAAGAATAAAAAACATAGAAGTATCATAAAATATAGGCTTAAAAGAACAGGATAGTGGAACTAAATTATAAAGGATATATTAAAATAAGGAACATAAAAGTATTAACAATATAGGGCAAGTAATCATATATAAATAGAAGAAAACAAGATTAAAGATAAAGGACACTAAAGATAATAAAAAGAAATTGACGACAGACAAAGGCAGGGTAGGGGAAATATAAAGAAAATACTTTAAAGAGAAGAGTTAATAAAGAATCGTAAAACAAAATATAACATTTCAAAAATACAACAAATAATAAAAATACTATGAAGAAGAATGCGGAGTGGGGACAGTAAAATGTGAAAGAGGCAGAATAGAAACACATAGAACAATATATAATATTACCTATACATAAAAAGTAATGAAAGTAATTGTGATAATTGCTGTAGCAATCAAAATGTACACAAAATATTGGAAAGAAAATTAAGAAATAAAATATGGTGAGGAATAAGTAACAAATAGGCAACAATGAGATAAAAATTATGTCCACATTTGTGATTTGATTATTATTAAGTTAGGAGTTAGGAGGGGAAACATAATAAATAGGTATATCAATCAGTAAAGATACTCAAAGCAAAATAATAAATATTATTATTCATTATGACCTTGAGATCAAACATATGTCTATTACTTATTGATTCTCATAAAGAAAATTTTTGCGAATCACTTGTATTTAGTGAAAGTTTATGATTGCATCGTACACGCAGCAACCATTGCGCAGTCTTTTGTTTTTTGATATTGCTTCACTACCATAATTATAAATTGTATTATATTTGCTAAGGTTTTAATGATAGAAAAATCACTCTAATAATTATTGTTCTTTAAATACCTTTGCGATTTGGTAGTAATTCAAAACATTAGAATTTTCCAAACGGAAGTGCAATTGTGGTTTCTGCTTATTAAGAAATAATCAATTTTTGCTTTACGAAAACTGTCACCGATCGGTAAATTACTTGTAGAAACAATTTTCTCAATTGTGCAAAATGTGTGATGAGAGGGGGAGGAAGCAGTTTAAAGAACTGATATACCATACTTTTCATTTCAAGTTATTAAATAAGCGTTTTATTAAACTTTTTCTTTTGTTGTAAACCACTCTAGAATAAACATTAAAGTACGGCAGATGAGAAGCTCAAAAGAAAAAATAATTCTTAATATTTCTACTCTCAATGATGATGCTGCCAGAAAAACCTTTGAAAATGCGACTTTCAAACTATGGGAGTAAACCAAACGTTACACTAACAAATTTGCCTTCCGCATACAAAATTAATAATGATAATTGTGAATTGTATACAAAGGCCACTTAATGAAATCTTCACTTGTGATACTCCATACTCAAAGCTCTGTAAAAGATTTTTATTTACACTTTAGGAATATTAAAATTTTACTTTATCTATTGGTCAACAGGTGAACTGACTTTTGAACCGTGCTACTACGATGTTTAGGGATTTTGTGCGCACCACACTCAGAAGAAATAACAATCACTAACAAGGTCCTATTTTTGATAATATAAAATCTTATAATTGATAGTTATAAGAAAACTGTTTGGAAAATTAAATTCGTTCAAACCAAAAGTTTTTCCTCTTTGAAGGCGTTGAAGAATTTTAAGTGTTATTTCATTGTTGGGTAACTCTTATAGCTACTTGTAGTGTCGAAATCTGCGTCTTTAAAAATGCCTTTTAATAAGGGATTTTTCTAGTTAAGATATCAAAATTTTAGGGAGGATAATTTTGAGTTCTTTTGACTTCTAGCATTGGTCATTGAACGAATCTATCGGGTATTGTTCAGAGATTATTTAAGATAATTATAAATGAAGCGGACCGTGGTTGGACCATGACAAATTCCCAGACGCTGTTCAAAATTTAGTCTTCACCCCATAAAGCTCATGGTAACTATATGACTTCTTGCAACCTGGTGAAACAATTGCAATATAGGCACAGTACAGAGAACTGGATATTAAAACAGGCAGCTTTGCTCAAGAAATGGGTTCCTATACTTATTTCATGACAACTTGAGACCTTCCGTAGTAATAGAGGCTGCATTTCGGTCTTGGAAGATTCTTTTAGCGAGATTTCTTTCAAAAACACCATTTCTGCCACTACTTCAATGTTGAATGCTAACTATTGTGTAGACCTTTAGTTCAAAATTGCAAACCATTTTTGCCATATGATAATATATGTAAAACTAGGTGATACAGTGTATATACCATTTGTAATATATGTCATGAAAAGCCAACAAACGGAAGCTCCCACGGTGCCCTAGGGCACATTCCCCAGGAACATTAGTTTCGAATTTCACGCCGAGCTTGTGACATAATATCGGTTCGCCCGTTTAGTTGTGCACACCTGCGACTAACCACGGTTCTTCTGGTTGCAGGCAAAAAGGCCCCAAAGTGGCAGCCGAGAGGAATTTGCGGAGGCAGCTCAAGTCAAAACAAGACAATTTTGCCTGCCGAACTAACAGCCCCAGAAGTATTGCGGCATCGCGCCGCTTTAATGAAAACGTCCAGCAACCGATTCGTTATTCAACAGCACGACATTTCACCAGTGACAGTGCAGAACCGCGCCTGGCGATTGCAACTCATAGAGCCAATCTAGAAATTTCTTTGTGTAACGCTGCAAATGAGCGCCGCTTCCTGGCGCAACGCTGAATCGAGGCCTCCGCGCAATCAAAATTGCGATCGAGAACGCAAAAAATCAATTTCCTGCCGGCGCGCAGGCCTATCCATGTTCAATTACTCTCGCCCCATTTCGGCTGGCCCAAGTGGGCCGCCTTGCTGCGATCACTGCCATCGCATGGCAGCTTTTCCAGCTTTCAGGCGAGAGCCCCCCGACGGCTGTAAGTAGCCTAGAATGACGAATCGCGGGAGCGCGGCCATTAGGCCGAGAACTCGTCAAAAGGCATTAGATGGCAATGATAAGGCCGCCATCCGGATCGTCGTCATTGTTAGATATGCCTCGCGCAAAGAATTATGTAGCCACTGCGCATTTGCACGTGCAGCGGCGTTCGTGTTACGCGGATCATGCTCGATCTACTTTACGAACAGAAGGCCGAAGTGGGGCAGCCTTGTCCTATTCACTTTGTACAAAAAACAAAACTGTGCTGCAGTGATTGTTTTACATAAGAATCAAAGAGTACAAGAAGAATTAAAAAAATACTGGAGGAGGGGGTCCAAATTCAAGTTGGCAGATGCTAGTCACCAGAAGAAATAATTCAAAATAGTGCTCAAGGTTAGACTTGTGATAGTTGATTTAATTTAATGCGTAGTTTAGTGAACCCGGAGTAGTATGTGCCAACTGTAGTGATGATCCATAAACACCTAAGTTTTCAAACAGTGCGTGAAGTAATTACAAAATTAAGTATAAGATATAGTGATAGACTGCACATTCATCCAAACATCCACTTTATTTGAAAAACAAAACAGAAGACTGAAAAGATTTCAAACATCAGACCTGTCAACTAGATTTACTTAAGTTAGTAGACTCTGCTCTGTCTAAAATAAAGTAACCACTTTGTAAGTAGCAGTTTCTTGTTCACTCAAATATCTCTCTTCATGTCAATATCCAATGTAATAATACGTAAAATTAACTGTATGCTCATGATCCCCCAAGCTGGGTACGAATATTGGAGATATTAAAAATAGCGTAGTTATGTGGCAATGCAGTGATACGAGCTTTTTCAGGTATTTTTTATTTATTATGCAGTCTTAAATATCAGATTAAGTGCTTACAGCTTGCTTTTATTTGGTTCACTTCTTCTTCTTCTTCTTGTGTGCCTCTTTAATTTTCAGAGGTCAGCTACCACTTAAACAAACTGATCTTCGTCTTCAGCTATTTTAAACAGTTGGCCTGCAGTCAACTCTTCTTCCACAAAGGCCTTCTTCCCTTTAACAAAAGTTTGCAAGAGAGAGTATGCCCAAAATATGTCTTTTCCATCTTTTGAGGTTTATAATTAATTCTTTCCCCGTCTCTGTTCTTTTTATAATATCTCATTATTATTTATTCTGGTTATCCATGGAATTTCCGAAATCCTGTGGTATTTTTAACGCTTCAATTTCCTTCCTTAGTCTCTAAATCCTACGCCGTACAGCAATGTTAACATTTAACGACCTTTATTTTAAGTAAGATAGGCAGGTGGTTACTATAAAATAGAATGAGAACCTTATATTATTTATAATTCCTCTTTTAAAATATCCATTCAGATTGCATAGTAAAGCAGAATCGGCGAAAAACATAACCTTGCCTTGCGCCTCTGTTAATTAGTTTTTCTTCTGTTCTTTCTTCTTCTACACATATCGTTGTGGTCTGTTTCTAATAGTTTTTTTTTACTAATCACGTATCTTTTTAGAATATACGAAACATTCGAACATATAGGTCTGCTACCTGAATTTTTGCAGAAGCCAATGGAAATACTGTACTAACATATCTCCCAAGAACCTCAATCCCAACAATATTAATTAAATCATATGGAATCTCATCTTATGTTAAATTTTATTCTGAAGGTAAAATAGTCCTCCGTTCGGATCTCTGGGAAGGAAAACACGCGAAGCTTGTACAAATAAATAAGAACATTAGTAAAATAGCGCAGTTGAATATAACAAATCAAAAGTAGAAGAAGAAAATGTGGTAGAAAAGTACGGTCTAAGAAAGAGAAATGGAGAGGAGAACCACTAATCAAATTCTGCATACAACAAATTAACTGCAACTAAGACAGTATTCAAACGACCATATTTGAAGGCGCTACTTGGAAAATGTCGAAGGACATAGCAAGATATCAAATATACTACGTTTTGGTTAAGCAAAGCTTTATAAATCAAGTTAAAAATTAGGAGCTACCCAGGACCAGACATGTACAGCGACACTATATGGTTATACTAAAATACCACACTAAGCTAAAAAATATAAAGAAGATGAAAAGAAGTCGTGGATGACGTTAGAATAGAACCCGTGAGAAATATTAACGGCATGTAGCTGAATATAAAACAAAGTATTACATAGGATGAAATGAAGTACTGAAAAAATATAACTGACCAAACAGAAAACTCTAGATAACCGAGGAAGTAATACAACTAACTGCAGAAAAACGAAAACATAAAAGTAATACACAGAAGAAGAACAACGATGGTATACAAAACTACAAAATAAAACAAAAAAAGAAAGTATGAGAGCTAAAGAAGAGTACATAATAAATATCCGTTAAGAAGTGCAAGAAGATTTGAGTGTAGGAAATAGTGATAAAGCATACAGGAAAATATGTTGAAATAAAAAACCAAATTGGGACAGCTTTAACAGAAAATAAAGAGCACGACGGTCGAGAGGTAAAAGCCTTGGCTTGTCACATTTGCGCCCAGCGAGCCTGGGTTCGACTCCCAGGTCAAAAACAACAGCAAACGTCAAATGCCCTCTGGCCGCCATACAAACCTTTGGTGGTCGTAAAGTACATTCTTCTTCTTCTAACGGGTTAGACTAGCCACCTGCCCGGGATACGCCCAACATGCCTCATAGTACTACACGAAATGCGTGGTAAGAAACAATCTAATAGCCTATAATAAAGACATTGCTCATAAATAAAAAAAAAAACGAAGCACTAACAAATGATGAAAACAAAACAGAATTTGACAAGGTCGTGAAGCTCCTGGTATTGACAAAACACCTGAGAAAGTTACCAAACGCCTAAATCAAGAAACTTTACTTTTAATATTTAACCCAATTAAAATGATTTATAAAACTGGACACATCCCTGAAGATTTTACCAAAAGTTAATAGTTACTATAGCAAAAAGGCCTGAAAGTCATAAATGCGAAGAGGATCAAACAATAAATAATGAGAATCGGAAGATAATCAAAACATTAGGATGGAGGTCTACAAATTTGAAGTGATGAATAATTTTAAATATTTGAGAGTAATGTTATCAAATAATAAAGATAGAGATATAGAAATTAGACAAAAAACAGGAAGAAGATATTACAATATTGGGGAGGAAAATATGAAGGACGATGCTAGAGCTGATAAGAATATCAGAAAATTAATCTAAGAGCAGAATGAATTACAACAAAAGATCATAAGTCAAGAAAATAAAACTACAAAGGATAAAATGGCTGGGACAGATATGGAGAGCTGGTGCAGACAAAACAATTTACTCAATGTTAGAATATAACAAAGGCAGTAAGAGGAGAAGGAGAAGACCAAGAACAAAATCGATACAAGAAATGAGAAAAAAACCTAATAAAGATATTAATTAAAGACTGGAAAACTAAAGTCAATGATAGAAGACAGTGAAATGAACTTTGTGAGAAAGTAGATGAGTACTGATTTAGAGAACTCCGCTAAGGAGCGGCAATACCCACTTGGGGCTGTAAAGTCGCCATGTATGTATCGAACGATGCATCTTATACCACACATTTCACTAAAAAAACTGATGACGCTCGTATATCGAAGAATTGAGTCAAAAATTGACAATACACTAACAGAAAATCAGTTCGGATTTCGTAAAAATATTGGGACAAGAAAAGCAAACCTAGTATTAAGATTAATTACTGAAAAATGTACCCAAAAGGACAAAAAAGTTTATATCGCATTGATCGCGTTAATGATAAAGAAAGAGAAATACAAATAAAAAGGGTGTCAAACAGGAATTCGCTTTGTCTTATCTTCTTTTCAATTTTGTACACCTAGAAGGCAATTGATTCATGCAACGCGAAACCAACGTACACGGAGAAAATATTAAAATTTATGTTTCGCAGACTCTTCAACAATGAAGAGAAAATTGAATAGACACTAAATATCATAAAAATTAATATAAACAGAATATAACTTAACATTTAATAAAAAGAATGCCAAATTAATTAAAAGCAAAAGATTAACACACAAAACCAAGACTGAAGTAAGAATTGAGGGAGAGAAATTAGAGAAGGTAAATGAATATGCATTACAAAAGATGAGAAAGCAAGAGAGAGATAAATGACAAAATTACACAAGCCAAAAGAAATTTCTTAAATAAAATAAGTTCTCTAATCTGCACTAATATCTCCCGAAACGTGAAAAAGGGAGTGTCGCTTTGATTAAGAGTTTTGAACAATGGTGTTGTAGAAAGATGGCGAAAACTGGAAAGGCTGAAAAGAAACGGATTGGACATATTTTTTGCGCCACAAATATATCAAATAAATTATCGACGAGTAATTATGAAGAAATGCCGAGAAAAGCTGGTAGAAAACGAGATTGGAGACTTACGTATAACCAGTCAAAAGAATGAAGGCCTAGTGAGACTTCAATAACCACGTTATAAGAACGTTTACATGAGCCTTTTCTGTTCCAAAATGCCAAGAAGTAAGTCAAAATACGCTCCTAAAAATAAAAAGGAAGAATTAGAATAAAGCAGAAATGGCAAAAGTAATTCAGGCTGTCTCTGACCAAAAGAACTGAAATTTCTCCTTCCAAAGTAGCGAGGACAAAAATTGGAAGAAAGCCTGTACAAAACTATGCTTTATAAAATCAGTTGGTTTAGTCCTTATTTCAAATAGAGAAAAGATAAACGTCGAATGACGTACCAATTAGGTATTAGATACCGCAAAGGATTCCTATTCAAGTGAATAGTGAAGAGACTAGTAGATCTTGAGCAAATCTTTTCCTGTAACCCCATAAAAATATTCCGTCCATTGAAGAACAACATTGCCACTTTTTTTGTTAGAGAAAGCTTTTGAGAAGCACAAGTTCTCCGCTGAAAGGGTATAGTAAATTAGTAAAGTAAAATGTCATATGTTGTTGGGAGGAAAGAAGACCGCAAAATTGCTGTATTAATGCCTGCCGAGAGGTTTAACAGTGGTGTACACTAAGAAACTTAAAAAAGTGTCTTCCAGGTACGTCCAGGTTTAGATTCAATCTAACACCTTGAGTAAATGTAAAGTAAAACTCTTGCGGTTTATCTCGCAACGGAAAAAAACATGTAATTGTTCTGACAGCGTCCCCACACTGCAACCACAAACTCCAGCTCTCAGACGGAAGCCTCAATGCCTATTATAAAATAAATTTAAAAGAGGACATGTGACATAATCATATATTACATGATAGAGCTTTTTAGTAAAGCTCGTCAATGGTTTTAAGGCAATGGAAATTTTCCCCCCAATTTTTCATGAATGTCATTCAAGATAATACACCATCTAAGCTAAACGTGAAATATCCAACATTTTAGTCTCCATGTTTTAAGGGTTTCCGCCAGGTACCTCAAAATTTGATCTCGAGCAAAAAAAAAGGAAGCAAAGTCAAGTGATATAACTGGCACTACACATAAAAATGCGTTAACTATGTCTGGGGAAGAGAAAGTCGCTACTAAATGCCCCAAATTTAAGGCAAAGTCCGCAAGAAGAATTAAATATTGAAGAAGAGCTTAAATTAAGAAAAGTTAAAAAATGGGAAGGTTCAAGAAGGATAAAAAGGAAAGGATAAACAACTACACACAAAAGACTAGTTGGGTGCTATTTAGAACTAATTAAGTAATTTGGACTTACTTATAGGTTACACCAACTAAGGTTGTATTTGTTGCAAACACTGAAGGAGAATTGAGGGTAATCACAACAAATTATAATTTTACATTGTAATCACTTTATGTGTATTATAAATCGGTTTTAGTGTTTTCTTCACTTTCTCGCCATATATTACGTAGCCCTAATTTGTACCACACTTCATGATTTTGCCATCTTGATGTTCCTTTTTGGAAAATTTGTAAAGAAGGATTTAAAAAATCTTTAAATTTATATTCAACAATTTGTAACCGATAATGTCATACGCCCAATTATAGCGGTCGTATCACTTTGCACTTATCCTTTTCATCGCCTAGTGGGAAGCGTTAAATGTGTGAAATCGCGAGATAACAGCGGAAGTTTACGCTCAAGCGGTTTCTGAGTAATGCTATTGTATGCGGTTTCGTTAGGAACTTAGGTGTAAACTCGTAATAAAACTCCCACCGAGGTTGAAGCTGCGTATGTGCAGTCGTAAATCGGTGCCCGTGTTGAAACATTATTGTTAAAAATGTCTCAGCAGCCCATTGTTTTTCGACAATGTCATCAGCACTGTTACTCGCTTACGGTTGCTTTTGGACAATTTCACAACGCACTTTTATTGCTTACTTGCTTCAATGCACCAGCGTGGTAGGCGGAAGAAACTCCGATTTTAACGAGCAGAGGGTGCGTCCGCCATTTCTTAATTTTATTGTGTATTTGGGGCTTTGTGTACCATTGAAGTTGTAGTGATATTAATATATTCCCGTGAACCTAAATATTTATTAAATTGCCTTCTAAGCTATTTTTTGTTGTTGGGTAGAGGCTCCTTCGTTTTTAGTTCGTCTTGGTGCCCAAATGGTTTGTAAAGTTTGAAGCAAAAACCATTTTCTTGCTTGGTCTTTCAATGACTACAGAAGTTCAAAACCATTGTTCCAACCCAATGCTTACTCTTGCATTTTGGGCTTTTCTACAGCAGCAGAATCCAGGTTGAAGTTTGGTCAAAGACTTCAGAGCACTACAGTTTTCAACCAATCTGCTGAATCAACAGTCATTTGCAACACTTTTCTTGGCAATAATTTTTCGCTCGAGTTTTATAGGATTCTTTTTAGCCGAGGTGCCGCCATCTGTTCCCTTTTCAACGTGACTTAGTCCTGGTGATGCAGAAGCAAAGCTATTGCTGAGCGAATGATTTGAAGAATTGTGCGAGTCCTGCGATCATCCGGCTTTAACACTTTCGAAAACGCGGGGCCTGAGTCATCCGAACGTTACATCACCAGCTTAAAGTTAAGGGAAACAACGTACAGTTTTAAGCGTATCGGCCACATTTACGCCTACCACCTAACGCAAACTTGACACCAGAAAGGGTGCAAGGAAAGGTAAAAGAAGAGCATGAAGTTCTTTTGAGTGTCCAATACACATATACATAGAAATTATATTGTTAGACCTTTGTTAACGATTCTAATTTTTAATATGTTTTGCTGAGCCAATGCATTATTCTAAATTTAATAAAATCATTAATTGGGGATGTCTTGTATAGCTCATAAAATTTTTTTCCCATTAATTCTTCGTGGTATAATAACTTTCCTTTTCAGTCGTTTTATTTTTGTTAGGCTTATTTTGTTCAATATCGACATTTGATAACCGCATGTTCAGTGTATTCTATTTTTTGTTTTTATGCATACTTTTTTAAATTTAGTTATTACATTTTAAAATTATCAGGTGAATCTTTTTGTCTTCATTTTGTTTTTTGTGCTCATAAGTTTCTAGTATTTTATTTTGTTTTGCATATCCTCAATTTAAATGGAATAGCTTTGACTATTCTGTTTTATTAACTGACCTAATATTAATTTCTATATGCAAATATTAAAAAATAAAGTTAGTGCCTGCTTTTATTAGTAATATTATCAAATTGTTTTTTTCTCTGTCTATATGTTTTCTCATATATTGAAATTTGTATGTTTTGTTTTCTTTTCGCCACAATATTTAAACAATTATTTTTTGTTTTCTAATTTAAATTATAACATTATTATTTTCTTTTTTTTAATTTCTGCTTCTATTTTGGGATACTTGTGACTAAAGTTTTCTTTTTTAAATATAACAACACGCTTTATTCCTTGTTTATTTTTTCTCCATTGTTTTATTTTTAAATTTTTTTTGACCTAACAAATAAAAAGTATTAACTTGTTTAATAAAAATACGTGGTACATGCGAGGCAGACTCAAAAAGTAACTTCCGATGATTTTATCTTTGTAGACAGGTCTTTTAGAAAATTTAAGCTGAAAACAAGTCGTAGGTATGTCGGGGTTTAGAAGTCTTACAGCTACCTTTTACGAAATAGTAAACCTTAAACATGTTTTAAAATTTTAACTAAATGACCCCAAGTTATAGAATAAAAGTTAAAACCGAACAAAATAATAAACATTAAAAAATTGAAGGACTATACAGCAACTTTAATCAAAATCGTAGCACCATTTTGTATGTAACTTTTTGATGCTTTAAATAGCGGTGTCGTTTTTGAGCAAATGAACCCATTAAAAAGTAAACTCGAGCGGCAAAGAATACTATAGTTCTATTGGTAGCTAAGTGATTTATCATCATCATCATCATCATCAAAGAATAGCGTTATAAGTCACTCTAGTTTTGGACATACGCCTCCTTAAAATTCTTCCACTCAGTCCAGTTTTGTGTTTTTCTTGTCCATTGAGTTCCTGTCCTTTTTGCGATATCATCCTCTATTCCGTTTCACAAGGTCGTCTTTTAACTCCATTGTTCGTGGTTTTTACGCATAAGGTCTATCTCTATCTCTATCTTTGTTTGGCTATTCTCTCCGTTACATCGTCGACTTTCGTTCTTTTCCTTATCAATGCTTGTTTTTTTCTGTCCAGCAGCTTGATTCACAACATCGCTCTTTCCATTTTCTTTTGTGCCACCTGTTCGCGCCAATCTCTAATTAATTTATTTGGATTTTAAATTAGGGCCGGCCGTCTTATGGCTCCCTATACGCTTTAGTTTTGATTTGAGATAGCTGCGACGAATTTTCGCGCTTGCGCGCTGCTCCCATATATAAAGTAGAGCTGCTTCGGCCGCTGCCTCCCCTCTTTTTGCTCGCTTCGTTTTTGAATTTTAGTTGTAACGGTTTAGAAAGCGTGCGGTCGGCTTTAATTTTCCGTATGTACGAAACCCTTTTGACCGAGAATTTGCTGGCGTGTTTAATTGGCAAGAGTTTTCACATACCGGTGGTCGTTTGTTGAAAGCCAATTGTTATATCGGAATTCGGTATTTTGCCGACCAGAGTTTCCTCATCGCGGAGGTCGTTTTGTTGACCGATTGTATTTCAGGAGTCGAAATTATGCCGGCTGAAAAGCTCGGTACGATCTTCTTTGTACCTGACCCGACGAGGAACCAAAAAAAACCTAGTCGTAAACTTCGGACAGAACCAGCTGAAGGCCTCACATCAGGAATGACGGTTCCAATCGACCCCGCAGCGAAGATTGGGGTAACGTCCTTTTTTTCACTTACACCATTTTTCCTCTTCCTTGATTCCCCAGGAGTACAGCACGGGGAGCCGATTTCTGCAGCAGAGCGTCCGCTTCCATAGGTAAGTTTTCCAGCTTTGACTTTTTGATTGAAGTTCCTTTATTTAAATTAAAGATACAATACAGTCCGCTTAAACCTGAACAGTTCCTTTATGTTCATGTTCCCAGAAGCGTATGCTAGGATAAGCAGTACGCGTTGGGTGAATATCTTCGTTTTTTGGATTTGTGTGGATGTTTTCTTAAAAACATTTCTTCGTTTGTATAAAGTCAAATATGCAAGTTGAATTCTTCGATTAATCTCCGCTGCTTGAGTGGGCTCCTTAAATGTCATTTTTGCCCTAGATATGTGTACTCATTAGTCAATTTTATTTGTTGTCCATTCAATAGTAACTCCCTTCAATCATTATTATTTGTTATTAGTTTTATTTTTGCCATATTGATTATGAATCTTCTGCGTGGTTTCTTTTACCTCTTTTACCATAGTTTTCATTTCCTTCATACTATTTGTAAACAACAAAATATCGCCAGCGAATCTCAAGCTACTGATACTTTTAAGACACTCGCCGTTTATGTTTATCTTTTTTGTTGTCCACTAAAGTTTTTTAAATGCATCCTTTAGTAAATTTGGGAATAGTTTAGCGGAGAAGGGAGCATCTTGCCTTACTTCTCGTTTTGTATCTTCGAACAGTTTGACAACGATATTTATATTCGTGTAATTGTCGGCGATTGCCCGTACGTAACGAAAATCGATTATGTAACTTTGGAGGGTGTTCATGATTGATCTCCAACTAATGCCAACCATTAGGAACGCGGTGGCTCAGATGGTTCAACCAGTCAGCTCTGTCCTCTAGCCGGCGCGCGCGAGTTCGAGTCTCGCTCAACTTAGGAAACTATAATAACGTTACTGTTCCTAATCTCAATCACAATAAAAATTGAAGCAACTCAAAAAACAAATAGATTAGATAAAATAATAATAAAAACAACAAAAAGGTAAAATTATTGATTAATTGTGAAGTTACTTTACAGGACCTGTTTGCACCATATAACATCACAATACCAAAAATTAATATGTAAAAACTTTTTATAGTATTCCAAAGCAACAAAAGTAAAGCTACTAAAGATAACTTTAACTTAAAGCATTGTGAAGCTAAATAAATTACGGGGTATAGATTTAAGAACAGTACCAGCTCATAACCAATTCACCACAACTAAAAGTAATCTAAATTTGACATAATTTCAATAGAACTATTTTATATGACTGGTCGTACTTCTTGTTATTAATAACAATTAAGAAAATAAAATACCTTTTTGATCCTAACAAATACAGCAGCATTTTCTAAGAATATAACATTGTTGTAAAGATGGAAAATGACATATCTGTTAAGAAATCCAAAGTTTTCTTATATTTCCATTGGTATTTGTATATTTGTGTAGAGATTAAATAAAAAATTCGTTTTTATGCCCTTGTCACCCGCTTTGTTTCTGTTAAAATTAGTCAATAAGTCCACACTTTTGAAGTACTTTTGTCACTTTACGTAGAACCACGTGGATGCATCAAATATAAACCGAAATTTGCTTTTTAACGGGGCTTTTCTAGTATCACTATGCTAGAGTATGTTTGAGTTATATTTCAAATTGTTATCAAATTTGTCACGACAAAGGTCGCAAAATGGTCCAAAATTTTGAAAAGGTTTAAGACAAACTTTGGGGACAACACTCTTAAGAAGACTCAAGTGTACATGTCTCATAAACAATTTTATAAGGACGAAGAACAGTTGAAAATAAACGTTAAGGACGTTGCTCTATGGATAATATTTAAATTGTTCGTCGTCTTCTCAAGAAAAGCAGTCGATTAACTACGGCTGTGCCCAGCGATCTGAGACATTATCATGATTCAGCCTCATAGAACTATCCGAACTCGTCAAAAAAATTAAGGGCTTGTTTTAGACTGCAGTGCAAGTATCATTTGTTTGGACCACTAAAAGAAGCATTTCGCTGACAACAATCTTACTCTGGATTATGCCTGATTAGCTGGTGTCAAAGAAACAATAATTATTTTGTATTTGATTCACATAATTGGACAATAATTGTACCTTAAAATAAACAGCTTTATCAAAAAGACGCTTGTTAATTGTTAGTTTTTGTGTTCTCGACAGTGTAGGGTGCAAACGAGATTTATTCTCTTAACATATCAGTGGCCACCACTACAAAATGAAACGAGATAGAGCAAGGTCAATCGCGCGGATATGTGTATTAAAGAAACTAGTGCAGTAATGAAGATGCGTTTGTGCGATAGGTGATACATCAAAGTGTGGACTCTAATTTAGAACAAGATTGTGAAGAAGCTAAGGGAACTGTTCACTAAATAGTAAAATTTTTAAATTTAAATTGTCATCTGAGCAAGTCATGTAATTAAAAATCGAATAAAGGCTAGGATTCGGCTGTTATAGAAATAGATAACAGGAATCACAAAAGAGAGCCTTTCTAGGGCGAAGAAAAATTATATAAACCATTACCTTTAGGTGGTAACAATTTATTTGTCATAGATGAGAAGACTAAAGTGGAAGAGAATGCTTTAGAGATAAATTCCAATTAGTATGTTTCTATTACATCAAACTACTCACCTCCTGTAAAAGCTATTGTAGAGCCTAAATCAAAATTTTTAAATATTAAACAAAACCTATCATGGTCACCAAGAAACACTATCAGACTTTGACCTCTTTCCCCTTTTATATTATTTTTCCCCTCGAACAATCAACTTGGTATGCATCTTATTGGGTTAGGCAATCTGCAAAGCAGTACTTCCTATTGGGTTGGAACCCAATCAATTGTTGATATTAGTTAGTAGTTTAGATAATTATCTTAAAGTTTTCATAGGTGTGGTATGTCCAAAAAATAATTTAAAATTTCTGAGTTCTTTTTTCCAAGTTTCATGGTGGCTTTACTTTGACTTAATTCTATATCTTTAATACTTCAGGTAATAATACATCTATTTTCTAATGCCAAAACGAAAATGTCTAAACTACTTACCCTACGGGGATGTAAATAGTCAGAGAAAAAAGATAATAACATTAAATTTTTCTTTGTTTTAATTTTAAAGCCAGTCTACAGTTTTCTCTCGTTTTATAATAACGTTTTTAATTACTGTCGCACTGTAGTTGTGTTACTAGTTTTGATTACGATAGAAATTAAAAGGCAAGACGTACACTTGTCTGTTACTCAACGTTGGACATTTTGAGAAGACTTAAGGCTTGGGGAAAAGCGCTTAAGAAAACTCAAGTGCAAATGCGCCATAAACAATTTTTAGGAAACGAGAAGCAGATAAAATAAAAATCATCAATGTAGTCCGAGAACCAGCGTGACTGAGAAGAGTATTTTCATTGGTCGTAGTCTTCTCGATTGTCGAGTGCTTTAGAACAGATGCGAATTTCAAATTTGTTATTCTGCTTTACAGACACAATCGCCGTCAATAAATTAAAATAATTCCAGTTTATATTTGATTCATCCATGTACTCATACACCAATGAGGTCTTAAAATAATCATATTTATGAAAACTGCGTCTACTAATCCTTGATTTGCGCATCTTCGTCAGTGTAAGGTATAAACGAGATTTATTGGCACATGTATGGCACAAGTATGCGTAAAATGGGGCAGTAGAGTCATTAATATTTTTTGGATTGGTAATATGATTTACAGCAAGATATATTGACCGTAATCTACATCAGAATCGTAGAGACAGCCAAAGTAGGTCTCTTGTAAATTGTCGATGATTAGAAACCTTTACAAAGGCTGACATTTGACTGAAAAAAAAACTGAAGATAGAAATTATAAAAGTGGATTTGAACTAACGTAAAGAAGAAATGTGCTAATCCATATAATCAGTCAGTACACCTAAACAGGCGCTTTATACATAAATGTCAATCAGTATGTTTTTTCCCTCCTGTAGAAGCTATTCTGTTCTGGTCTAACAAGATATCTTGTAATTATGCCCCTTCTAGAAGGTAAATAATTGGTCGATCAGTCACTGATGAAGAGGCAAAGGAAGAACGTCACTTAATTCAAGAGAAACTGGTCTAAAGTTCCAAGCAGATCATAACAAAATTTGAACTTTACCAAGAAACTGAGATCGGACAAAAAGGTCCATATATTTGTTTTGAAAAATTTAGTTTTTAGACATCCAGAAAGTACCTTGACTTCTTGTTCTCTTTTTATATCATTTTTTCTCTTAGGGCGATAAACCTAATTCGTACAATATTTCGTTATGTTGCTAATTTTCCAAGTAATCCTTATATTGGGTTGGTCTGCTTCAAGATAAATAGAGATATTGTAGCGGTGTTTACTTTGACTTTGTTCTATACCTCCGATAGTTCATTTTTATGCTAGATCTACTCTAGATAATGAGGTTACCCTAATGTTTGTGTTTTGGCTTTTGAAGCGATTGTACAGTTGGTTCTTATGTTATTTGGTCTAGTGAGACAGGGCTGGATAAATTCTACAAATTTATCTTAATAGTCTTTATGTCTTGTAGCTTTTTCCCAATGTTTTGCCCTTTTTAAGTTAAATATGTATTTTGATTAAATTTAAAAAGTTCCAAATATTTTCTAATCCAGTTTCTAGCCCTTTCGTAATTTATTGGAAATAATAACACTTTTTTACAGCCTCCACCAATTGCTATCTATTTATGTATTAAATTTCTGCGGTGATTAATTATACCAGGAAATTACAAAATTACATGGCAACATGATATATAAAAGTGAGCAGGACAACATCAGGATGTCCGCTTTTAACTTAAATTTTTTTATTGTTGTGAACATTAAAAATAAAAAAAAAACGTTAAAGTGAGCACGTAAGCGTCGTTTTAATGAAATTCAACCTATTGATTTGGTAAAACTAAAAAAAATAAAATAAAAAGCGACAACCAAAAATTGCGCCTTTAAAGGAATTTCAAAATCTGTGGCAATAAACGTTCACATTTATCTATCGTTGATTTTTGTTTACTGAATTTCCCCAACCCTATCGATAGACGAGCTTAAAAGCCACGAAATATTAATCGCTCAAAAATATTTCTGCATTAATTTCTATTTTTTTATAATTGCTATGTTATCATTTCGAATTATTGTTTTGCATTTCTAATTTTTCTATTAAAATTCGTTGTGTCTTTTAGTCCTATCAAGAAAGTGACTAATGGCTAAACCGTGCAAGATGTGACTAGCGACTGGTTACGTTAATTAGCAATATATAATTAAAATTGCGCTGCCTTAAGCAACCAATTTCAGATCGGAATAAATCATTCAGACACTAGTTGCTAATTAAGCTCTTTGCATTGTAAACATGAAGTAGATATTTATACCTGGAAAACTTTTAAGTAGTCCACAGCTGTTGCGCCGTGTAGTTATAGCAATCACAACTTTTTAAACCCGGTGCCCATAATTAGGCGTAATTCCCGTACATGAGCCGGTTAATTATCGCCAGTCCGCTCGCACATTACGAAAGTCCTCTACACCTAAGCTCAATGCCGCCGCAGCGTCTTCCCCGAACCGGATTTTTCGCGAAAGCGCGAACAATGGCGTTTCCTGCGCGGCGGACGGCTGAAATTGCGAGCAATTAACCGATAATAAATTAAGAGCGCGCGCAGCGAGCTTTGAGCGCAGCGTCGCCGGCTTTTTGCCGACAATTATATTCGATGCGCTCCTGCCCCGCGCGCGGCTTCGTTACGGCGCCCTCGCGGTCTGTATATTCGCCAAAGAATTCTAATTATCAATTACGGCTCAATGGGTTTCCATCAAAGTCCAGAATTCAATGGATATATGTCAGTTATATCGGCATTTTTATAGACGGCCGGCTTCGCGAAAAATGCGCAGGAAATATAGATGACCTTGCCTTATTGTCATGTTTATTGTTTCTCGTACCCGGCAAGGAGCTTGCTGGCTGCTTCTTGTGCACGAGGCGAAATGCCGAGTCGCGCTTATTTGGTTTGTTTGCAGCGGCTGGGAAGTTATCGGCGGGTCTCAGTCTGCGGATTCTGAAATTAATTTAAAGCTCCCGCTCGGCTGCAAGCGTCGCTGGCGCTGTACGCGGTACGTTTGAAGAGAAACCGATCTTAAAAGCCAACCATTCTTGTCTTACAACTTCGAATCTTCAGGTACGAAGTCATTGCCGGAGTTAATCCATCTCTTTCGGCAACAGATTTATGATGAATGAGATTGTTGATATATGCCCTTATCCTTGCACTTTTGATGTTAACCTGAACACTAATGAAGCTGCTAAAAGGAATTAGAAGAGTAGGGGATGGTGAGAGGAATATAACCAGCAGTGCAATTTCAAGAAGTAGGAAACTTAACACTATCAACAAAATTTTTCTTTTTTTTTGCAAAACTCGAATTTTCAGCAGCATCGACGTTGACTTTTGGGGTGTAGCCGCGAGTGTGTGCTAGTCCCACTGAGAAAGAAAATTACGAGGACTGTGGTAAAGCTCTTTAGTTTAGAGAAGAACTTTACCCACCTTAGTCTCAGAGGTTTTTGCATGATCATCAGCCAGAAGGAAAACTTTTTATAGACTTCCTCAGTATCTAAGTTACTAATTTCTAAAGAATCGTATAATATGTAGAAACGGGTAGTCTTTATTTCCTGCTACACCTAGCAAACTTTAAAGAAGTTTTTACGAACAGAAACACGATGATTTGGACAAGAAAAACTTTTATCAATATCTTTGTGTGTACAAAATTCGTAAAACGCTCTAGTGTTTTTTTTTAAATGAACTGATCAAAGATGCTACATACGAGTTTTCACCACCCTGCAATAATTTTTAATACGAAAACTCTTCTATGGTAAGTTGATTAACTCTCACAGTATATTTAAGGAGACTTCCGTCACCCGCCTTTATCATTCGATTTAATGAAAACCTGATATGGCATCATCGTTTTTACCAACCTCCGTTTAGAATGGAAAAGAAAGATTATTTATCACCACAGGTGAAAAAGTGAACTTGAGTGAAGTATCAGGTAGAACAATGGACCTTCATAACAACCAAGAGTACAAAAGACTGGCTACCGAAGTTATGAGACGTCGTCGACATGATTCCATAGCTGCTGAGGACACTTCTTTAGGGGTGTGTTTTGTCCACTGGAAAATCGCTGACGTAACAGCGCCTCCTTCATAGTCAAAAATTCTATATGTTTTAAGACATTCCCACACGCGCGGCCTTGAGTTTATGTCTTAAAGACACTTTCCGCATCTTCAAGTAATCATGCAAAATAGACGCCACAAATCCTACGAAAATGCAAAGTTTAGAAGTGATATCACGCATACTTAACCGACGGTTAACATTTTGATCCACTCGCGCAATTATGGTTTTGGGTCCGGCTAGTTCGTGGCCGAGGCTGCTTCGGTTTATTGTCAGACAACTGTCGACCATCTTTAAACTTTCGAACGCACATTTTTGACTTACTCAATTTGCGATGGGGGTTTCACCACGGCAAGAGGAGAAAACTGATGATTACACGTTTTTTGTGATCACTAAATGTCGTCATTTGCAGTACACAATACAACACTCACTGCAATGACAGTTATTCGACCTGAGTACATTGCCTAATGGTGCCATCTATATTATAAATTCAAAAATATTTCTGGCGTCTTTTAAAATTAACCGCGTCTTTTACTTGTTCTCACTGTTGAGGAAAAAAGAGACCTTAGAACTTGAATGCACCTCATAATAGGGTTTTACAACTTGTCAAAATGCCACAGACCAAGTAAACCCACCAATTTTGTGCTGCTGACAAACTACGAACATAAATCGCCGTCAAAGCGTTTAGAAAGGACACACCACAGATAGATTTATTTGAACTGACTAAAAGCGTTTCACTCAATCTGTTACATCACTTTTTTAATTTATCGGCCCAAAACGGACGTCCAGCCGCAATAAGTCGTGCGGCCTGAGTCACAGCTTCGGCTCGGTGATTGCGACCTTTCAGCTTCCGCGGGCGAACGGCTGCGCGCTCGCGCTCCCGCGGTATTTCACCCCTTATCTCAAAATTTCAGGTCGGCATAAATCTGCTGAAACGCCGCGGCGAGCTAATGCCAGCGGGAACGCCGCTATTAATTACGCGTTTGCTGAAACAAAAGTAAAAGGGCGATTTACGGCCGCAATCGATCAGATTTGCGGGCGCGCAGCGTTAATTGCATCGGCGCATTTGCCCCCATTAGCGCACGCAAATTGCGCAATCGGGGCCTAGCGCGCGTCGCCGCAGTTTTCGGCGTTCTGGGAGGAAGAGGAAGCTTTAAAACGAGCAGCCAGCGGGCGTGTCAGGGCTGGCAATACAATTAACAATGAAATATTGCTACATACGCGGTTATTTATAAGGTAACCTTTCAAGGGAAGTAAAATTTTTTAACTTTAAACAATTTTGGTAAAAACTGTATTTATGCATTAAGAATATGAATGAAACTAGCGGAAAAAGATAATTAGAGTCAGACAAGACACAGGCAAGTGTGTCATGTGCAAAGGAGATAATCTGCTATAAACCACGTAGAAAATTGTAAAAACTAGCAGGATAACAGCTACCCTTACAAAAAAAGCTACTTTAGAAGAAGGTAACAGAGGAGTATTAAAACTGAAGCCATAACATGCTTCTTTTAAGAAAGTAAGTACAATTTTACAAAATATTAGCTTGAGTTTTTTAAAGATGCCATAAGGAAGATCTGGATGAAAAGAAAATTTCAATGACTGATCTAATTTTGAAAGGATTTTTGTGAAAAACATTACGACTGATAACTATAATACAATAGAGTAGTGCTATGGAAAGTAAATTGTAATATTAAAATTCGGAAACAGAGTTGCCAATACTTCGACTTCTTACAAAGTCTATAACGTCTATACAAAATCAATGTACATACATCTAATAGTAAAATCCTAGACTAGCGTGAGATACTTTTATTAACTCCAACGTTCCACATGGTCGTGTATTGGAACCTGAACTGTTCAGCAGAGTTTACATCACGACATCACTAAGTAACTTATTATGACGGCAAATGAAAGTCGACGTTTACAAGACTGTCTAAATAACATTTACAATATGGACAAACGTGCTTTGTAGTATTAAGAGAAAACTCAACCAAATATTTAGGTATCTGTCTTCACTTTTGATTGACTTCAAAAGCGTTCTGAAAAGTACTAGTAAGATTTACAGAAAAATACCCAATACTCAATCTATCATACAAATTTTTCTAACGACACTACTATTATAATTAAAAATGTCATTAAACATCAATTTCGTGACCAATTTAATCAAAAACACATACAGGATTGGACTGATTGTTAATACTTACATTCATTTACTGTCTACGAAAGCATCGAATCATAAAGGAATAGTCTGAAGACTTCCGACATATTAGGAGCAGAAGATAGTTCTAATGCTAAATTTTCTCAATGATAGGGAAGACGACTTATCAGTCTTAAAGATAGATTACAATTTACATTATCTATCAACTGGAGAGCCTACATACTAGCCTATTGACATGAGATAAATTTCTAAAGTAATTAACTTTAAAACCGAGTGTGATGTAGGTAAGTCTACCATCTGCATATTTCGGTGTAGTTGTCATACTCTGTTAAAATGTAATAGTAAACGAAGAAATTCTCACCTTGAGCACAAAAATAATGGATTGGGAAAAATTCAAAAGAGTGCTCAAAGAAACCTTCAAAATCGATGTCCATCTTATTAATGAAAAGTTGTAATATCGATAAATTTAAAGCTGTGCAGGATGTTGAACGGGATTTTACATCAAATGCTGAAAAGGTAAACTCGAAGTAAGCCATTAAAGAACTTGAGCAAACCTTAAATAGCCAAGAAACCATTCAAAATTATCTTACAAATCTGATAGCTATAGAGTCCACTGATAAGTTTTTATTGAGAACTAAAAAGAAAGTTAAAAAAACCTCAAAGCAGATTCGGTTTGGGGATGGAAAAATGTCTAAAAAGCAAACTTGTCTGAAAAGTATCTAATTAGTGTTCAAGATTTTCAAATTTCAGGAAGACAAAAAAAGTTTCAGAACAGTCCGGGAGACCTAAAGAGTCAGAATTTCTGCAGTATGATATAAAATATATAAAATCGCCCCGCAACAGTACCTTCTTGGAAAACTACTAAAAAATGGAATTCAAATTTGTCACTCAAGTCTTCTATGCATTATCAGTACTGTCAAATTTTTTGAAAAAGCCATTTATTAGAACAGTTAATATTACAAAACATTTAACTAACACCATCTATATGGATTTATAGAAGGCCATAGTACAAAAGAATAGTTAAACAAAATCTAACTCTCTGAAATGGTTCTTTATATTTCAAATTTGTCCTTCATAACAGATATTTTAATAAATTTCAAAGAAACACACTAAATACTTAAATTAGTTAAATGAGGCTAACCTAAAGACACTGCGTTGGGGTCAGTGTTGTACCTCTGGTACAGCGAAATTCTACCGATCACAAGCAAAAACATCGCGAATGATAGGCCTTTTCAAGATCTAAACATGGCTGCAGAAATGGTTCAAAAATGGCATATTAAAGTTCTTCCTGACAGATTACACAAAGAAAGTTAGGTTCACCTAATGATGAAGAGTATTTAGAAACGATGCTTGACAAACCAGTGGCTTAAAGAAAGCATGTGGTTCTAAAAAAGCAAAAAGACGCTTTGATTATCTTTCCAAATGTTTGGAGTCCAATCTGGAAGTTTTATAACGAGGAAACTTGACGTGAATCCAAAGAAGGAAGATTGTACAATTGTATTTTGAAAAAATTCGATTATTGATACACCGCCGATATTTCAATGAGAGAAAGCGGATCACTAGAAAAAAACTGTATTTAAAAATAATACAAACATACAGCTTGTAAAAGAAAATATATAAGAAGCGCCTAAAACAAATATGGCAATGCAACGGTTGCTACTCGAGAGCAATCATCCAGTTTTTTACGTCACGTGATTTGAAGTGACCCAGAGATATGGTTTCAGCAAGATGGAGCAATTGTCAAGACAAGTTTTTGGGGAACGATTTACAGATTTATATATGGGTTTACTTAAACTACGAAGTATACAAGAGTGAGCCTTGAACCTTCTGCAATTGATGAACAATTTTCGAGCTAAAATTGGGAGATACCACAAGTGACTTTTAAAACCCTTATAGGGAATACCCTACAAAAAGCAGTAACATTTGAAGCTAAATATTATTTCTACTATCTACTATCAATTAAAACATTGTTAAAATTTTAAATCACCTAGAAATTTTTGGTCCACCCTGTATTTTATAGTAACAGACTAAAAATACACACACACACACACAGATAAGCCAGCCAGTAATTAACAAATATTTAATCCACTAACAGCATACAGGACTGTTGCTTCCATATGGATAGACTATAAACTACATTAAAGAATAATTTAAAGTTGATATTTGTTTTATTAATTTTTTAGAGGGGGGGGAGGCTCTAATCGTGTCGCGTAATTTAACTAATTGTTTTGCAGGATTCGCTAACTTATGTTAGAGTTGTACAGATCAGTTATTTTCCGTGATATCGTTTTATCAGCTCGACTGCCCGATTTTACTCAGTGATCAAGTTTCGACTTGTAGAGCCGGAATGGTGTAACTTTCTTAATTAATTGTGAAACATCTCCCATTATTCACTGCTTAATAGGACTACCGACAGTTGTTGTCGTACATCTTGGAGATAAATTACTTCCGTGTCTCCACCAGTTGATGTACTGGTTAATCGCTAGTTGACATGGAAATTGTGTTTGTCGAACTATTTTTAATTGCAGTAAAGTATGTGTTAGAGTTTTTAAGTTAAACTTGATAATTTTGATCTAAAACGCTCAGCAGGCATTAGGATTGAGATTCTCATGGGTGTTTTGTGCAAAAACAATTTTAATTTTTAGTTAAAACGTATGATGATGTTTTCAAGCTGTTGAAAATTACCTTTGATGATGAAATATAAAATGGGACACCTTTTTACGCCTTATGGTAAACGTAGAACGTTATATATTCCACCTTAGTAAGCACTACGTTATCAGAGCAATCGCGCATTGGATATTTATAAAGTTTCTCACAACAGAGGGCGTAAAAATGTCGGCAATTTTGAGAATACCTAAGCACAGTTTGAGGACAATTTGCTTTTGAGGAAATAATTTTTGGGAAACAGAGTGATTATAACTTTTTCATTTTGTCTCGGAATTTTAGAGCTTGTAATTCGAAAGATTTGATATTGGGTTTGGGTCTGCCCATAGAACTTTTGCCACATTTCGCCCATTAAAATAGAAAACCACCCTCAGTGTCTCATTACTCGAGATCCAAGCCAACGTTACCTGCTACTTAGTTAATTACTACACATCATTAGTTAGATATCTCTTCCACACAAACAAACTTTCGTCAACCAATGTATTCCTCTACAAACTTTTATTTTAAATTTAATAAATAGCGAAGTAGAAGAGACAAAAGGCCAGTCTTCATCCATGACTCATGGACAGATGAGACCCCGAATAAAAACCTAACTTTTCCTTGATAACTGCACCAAAATGGATGCTGAAACGTTAAAAATTTCAATAATTCGGGCGGTTCAACTGTAAATTCTGGATCATAAGCACAGATATGGGACAGAATCTTCATATAAATGAAAGTAACACATAGATTTGAGCATTATTTAGGTAAACAAAATAAGAAATGGAATAATTTTGCACAAAATTAGATAAAATAATGCATTTTGCAAAGACAGAACCTTAGAGCATGCGGTTTTGGCATAAAGAACGCCAGTTTCATATCGAAGGAAAATATAGACCCTAAAATTAACAGCAAAGAGCATAGGAAGAATAGTAAAAAATTCTTAAATATGGAATACCAAAATACACATAAATTCTAAAAATTTACTCTGATGCTGGCTACAACTTGTTATGATGGACCTTAAAGTCAAAAGGCTTATCAGAGTTAAAAGAGAAAAACGGACCAAACTTCCAGCCATTTACAAACCAAATGTTCTAAAGAAATAAAAAAAATAAAATAAAAACAACTAGAAATAACAGAGGCGTATATACAAACGGAAGAAGAAATACACATAACAGAAAAGGAAAATGATGCTGGATTTAGGGAGAAAAATAAGAAACAAAAATAAAGATTACAAGAAATACTAGACATGAATAAACAGGAAAGGCATAAAACACAATCAACGAAATTTATATAGAATTATTAGAAAAATACAAAAAAGTAAAAGAAAAACTGATAAGAAGATGGAAATTAAGGAGAAAACACCAACTAAAAGATTTAAACATCAAATAATGTTAGAAATCAAAGCCAAACTTAAAAATTTAAACCACCACCAGAAGAGTAAATAAGAAATGACCTGAAATCTCAAAACGTAAAGTAATCCACACCATAAAAATACTCCAAAAACATGAAATATGCTGATCCTACTAAAATTTAAGCAGAAAGCCTTAACGTAATAGCATATAATGGATGTAGAGGGCGAGATCTAATCATTATTTAATAAAACAAGACCATAGCACTGACTCAACAGTTTGGACAATTTCGAAAATGTAAAATCCTCCCTCTGCGACGATTACCATAGTCTCATGTAATGAAAATATTTTAAAGAAGTATCTGTACAGTTATTGAGAATGACAAATTAACGACACATGATTTGGATTGCTAAGTGGTTTTAATACATAAAAAAGCCCTTTAGTCCTAATATATTGACACAGATATGTATTCGCACCCTTAATGGGCTATCGTAAAGCTTTTGATTGTATAAACAGCAAAAGCTATCGCAGATCTTAAATTTGACAAGACTGGATAAGAAAGTCAGCGAAACATAAAATAGAACAAGAAAACACAAAAGATATATAATAAAATAGCCGCACGAAGCAATATTTAAAGGAACATTAGAAGTATAATATAAACGGCGCTACAATTAACATAAGATATTTCGATGATATTGTAATAATAGCAAGCAACCCCTCAGAATTACATAGCAAATGATATAGTTAACCATACAAATATACTTTGGATTTTTTAATTCCTCTATATAATCTCCTGATTTAGAAACCTATTTTTTCTAATGGGCAAGTAGTTTTTTGATCCCGCTATAGTAAAATAAAAGTGGTTGTAACACCAGCGCACCAACGCTTCAAGAGCCGTCAAATTTCTGCCTCTCAAGTCTTCCTTTATATGGTCTAAAGAAATGGTAAATCACAGGATAACAAGCCCCCAGACTGTAGAGAGAGAATGTTCCATGCAGGCAAAAAAACTAAAATTTTTGTCGGCTTTTGAAGTCTTGGATTGCATTGTTGCAGCTTACTCCGACTTCAGATGCAATCTTGGCCACCATTAGTCGACGATCGTTCTAGAGAAGCTGGCAAACATTGCAAATATTTTCTTCAAGATTTTAGATCCTTGGGCTATTAATTAATTTAAATGCTTTTTGTTTTTCCAACACTGAAGTTCTTTAAAGGTGTTGCCTTGAGTCTTTTCTTTTACTCTAATAGTGTAGTATGAGCTAAAACAGTGGTAGTACGTACAACCTTTAAAGTCCAGTCTCTTCCTGTTCACTTTAAGGTACGCAAAAAAGTAATTTTCGGTTATATCAGACTCATATATGTAATAAAATAATTGATTTACAAATAAACATATTCAATACCAAAATAAGCGTATTGTTAAAAACGCACGGCAAAATAATTGGGCAAGCAATTTCCTTTAAATATATATGGACTAATATTACTCAACAAAAAAAGAAAAATTATCTAGAATAGACTAAATTAGGAGGACGCTCATGGGCATGAAAAGGCAGAACTTGTATGATTAGGAACTACATTTTCACCATTTTACTTAAAAGATGTGAAAGCTGAACAAAAGCTGAGGAAAGATGTTGTAAAAATATACTTCTAGACTACGCTGTATGTTTGGCGGACACAAAGAACAACCAACGACAGAATTCTTTTCCGAACAAGTAAACAAAGTTATTACTAAACAACATAAAATTAAGATGAAAACAATTCATAAAGCATGTAGTAAGAGGCGCACGATATGAGTTATAGAGATCTATAGCAGACATTCCTTCAAAAAACTCCAAAACTCATCGTTTAAAGATGATTCGTATGTTTATTCGCAGAAATCTTCGCATGCACAATTTACAAGGCTACAACCGCCATTTGAATCGCCAATAACAGGTAAATCAAGTTTGGTAAGTGTCCTAATAAAGATTGTAGGTTTTCTATGATTGTTTCTTAATAAAGATTATATCATGTAGCAACTGCAGCGTGGAACATTAGATGTTCATTCTCAACGAAGACAAGAGGTTAGAAAATTTTATTTATATCCAACAGAGTTTTCAAAGTTCTGTGTCGCAGTATCTGTCCAAAGTTATCGAGGAAAATGGTGAATTATGTAGAGACGAATAATACTCTAAACTATTTTGAAGAGCTGTTGTTTCAATTCATGTAGTTTCATTATTGCTGTCAACTTACTTGAAATAAAATGTAACGTGGGGTAGTGACCTACAGCTTTTTTCTAAAATTTAGTCTATATAAGAACCACTCTGACCTGCGATTACGTCACAAACTTTATCGGCTTAAATATATTGGCAAATTATCACTAAAAAACTACTTTCTGGTGATGCAACTACGAAATGGAATCTTCATCCTCCCGACCGCACATTAAATTATTATAATGACTTCTATAGGTCTCTTATCACGCAGACGTAACAAAAATTTCATATTGCGCAATCGCAAAATCTTCCACCAAAAGTAATTAAGTCAACTCACCGCGCTCTTCAGTAAGGCTGCTAAAAACCGAAATTCAGCTCTAAGATGCAGTTGCGAACGCATAATCACCGACCGAACGAAATTATAGCCCGACAAAGTCATTCCACTCGAAAATCCGCGACTAACTAAAATTGACTGCGGAGCCACCTGCTCAGCTATGCCCTTCGCACTGCTGCTTATCAAAAGCGCACCTGGTCGAACTGAGCAAGCCAGCACGTGCAGACAGCAAATTCGAAGTACATAAAAAGGAACACATTTTTGGATCTCTAAACTGAAGCCTATTGCGCATCTTCCTTATCGCGCAGTTATTTTGCACGGTTTTGTTTTCAATCTACCCACATAACTTAGGAGTAAAATTACTAAAAGTCCAAAGATACCACATAGACCATTGGAAATCAAAGGATCCATTGTAGAAAAATTTTATATAGTCAACAAAATAATAAACGTAAATTGAAATTAAAGCAACGGCATTTCCAATGCAATTATACCAATCACCAAACAGGATTTTGCACTAAGGGTGACCAAGAAAAGGCAGATCAAATCACTTATCTAATGTTTTTACACCCTTTTAGACAACATAATTAACAATAGTCCAAATAATACGCCACAACAAGTATGCAACTCTTAACGCCAAAGGAAATCAAAGAAAATATTTTAATCTTCAATAATACATGGGCAACAAGAATAGATCAGAATTTCAAAAATATTGAAAAACCAGTTATGCTATGATTGGTCTAAACAGTTAGGAAAGTCGGAAATTATTTTGATCGCAAAGTCTGGAACTAATGTTGCCTCATCCAGACAAATAATAAAAAAAACGATTGAAAGAGTTAATTATCCAACATTATTGAAGTTGAAAATGCAAAAACATACTAGTGGGCAGCTTTTTTAGATGTGAATCAAGCCTTCGGCAAGGTCAGGCATGAAGGTTTGTTACAGAAACTTCGTACAATATCTTATTAAAGACTTCTCTAGAGAATACACATTTTAAGACAAGAACAAGTTATGCAACAATCAAATCAGGTGCCTGCCAGAGTAGTGCCGTGGGGCCAAAATACTATAATCAGAACATTCACACAAAGATCCTGAAGTAGCGAGTTTTATCTTTCAGTTAGACGAATGGCTCAAAAAATGGAAAGGAAAGAATTATATTGGTTGCTAAGTGGAAGTTCAAAATTCCCCCACTTTGATATATAAAACTACAATTAGTCATAGAATTGTAGGTCTGCGTCAGTAGATTCGGCATTACCATTATTCAACAATTAAACTTCATCCGTCACAAATCAAATGCTCTGTCAATATCAACAGTTCAAAAAGTAATTCAATAAAGAAGCAGCAACCACCATAAAGGTTAGAATCTCAGTCAATCATCTATTCCAACAGCTTTTGGATGACCATAAGAATAGAAAACTGAAACAGAAGTAGCGATGGACATTAAGTTAGATAAAATGGTTCATCTTGGTGGAGAAGTCTCACTAAGACAAGGAAGAAATGATCTTCAAATAGTACCTAAGTTAGTAAAACAGCTTAAGGAGTGTAGTTTTGAATGCTGTTTAAATAAAGAAATAAAAATAATTTACAATAAACACTTAATAAAAAATTGTACTTTCAAATTACAAGAAATGCTTGAATAGCTTTTATCTTTGAATCAATAAACGAAACATTACACGACAAATTAAATTAGTTCTTATACTGCAACCCTTATATTCGGTTGTTTCAAGTAACCGATCTGATTTTTATCAGTTCAATCCTACGCGTTTTTACCACATTATTTTAAACGATATAAATTTGTATTCTTTAACAAAGTTTTGTAGGGATTGTTCCAAAGCAGAATTCAAGCAGCTGGTAACCTTGCTTAGTCTTTCAGGCCAGATGGAAACTAAATATTTGAATTTAGTTCGACTAATTGTTTACTCGAAAAATCCAATTAATAAAGCTAAGGAAAACAGGTGGTAGATATTGGAAAAGATAATACATGCAAAGTTATTTTACAAATATGTATATAACATAAAACATTAACTCTTCGAGCTTCAGTTGAGGACAGTGAAATAGTTGCAGTTTCTGAAATACTCATTAGATGCGCCGATATTAACTTAGTGTGTTAGAATACGTAAAAGCTTCTTCGTTAGTCGTTGTTTAGAAACAATCTTGAATTAAATTTGCCGAAGAAGCATGACACTGTCACAACGTTATGGAGAGGGGGTACAGGGATAAAATAGTTTGATGAGACAAGCTCCATGTGCAAGAGAAAAAGCACAAAGCAAACATCCGTCAAAAAGGAAATAGTGGAAAACATTCGTGGAATATAGCAACTTATTGTACCAGTGGAGCGTGTTACACTAGCGTCTGCAGGTAAAGCCCTAAAAAACGACAACCAATACGGAGAATTCACTGATGAAGCTACGTTTTATGTATGTGTAAAAGTAAACAGGTATAATTTGAAATATTGGAGCACGGAAAATCCGTATGTTGTACTAGAACATGAAGGTAATAGTTTTATGCGCCATAACCAACTGAAGTGTGTTTGGACTTTCCTTCTTTGCGGAGCTTTCAATTATAGAGTTCATCTATTCTGACATGCTATTTGAGTGGTTGTTACCTCAGTTAGAAGAAGATATACCCGGTTTCACTTTGCATCAAGACGGTGCTCTTTACATTGGCATATACACGTACGCACCTGCCTTAACCCGCATCTTCCGGAACGTTGGATTAACCATGTAGAGTCGAATGACGTGCCATTAAAGCTTTGGCAGATTACCCGACCTAATCCATTGTATTTTTTTTTGTAAGTATTTTAAGAGCTTTTTTAATGTAGAAATATGTGGGATGACAAGGTTTAAACGCTAAAATATGAGTTTGTCTCCAAAATCCTCATTACATCAAGATAAAATCGAGATAAAACATGATAATGTTTTAATGGGTTCACTTCTAGACCAAATCCCCGAAATGTGTTGATAATAAACTGAAAATCGCACAAAACGGTGTTAAATCGATAGATCAAGACAACATTATCTAGGTAAACCGTAAACTTCAAGATAACTTCTTAATAAAATAGGCCGTACTGGCATGACGAAGACAATAGTTCCAAATAAATTGCCTTGTTGAACCCCAACCTTTGATATGTCCGATCTAAAAAGAAGGCGCTAGTCTCACTAGCTTATTCTGGAAGAAAATCTCAGTTTAGTAACTCAAAAAAGAGGCTACGATCTTTAAAGAACTGTCAAATGCCAAGTAGTAAATACGTAAGTACGATTTAAAGAGAAATAGGAAACGAAAATCTTTTTTCCATTGTACAAAGATAGTTCAATACAATATTGAAATGATTTCAAGCATCAATCTTAAATATCACGTCAACATACATATTTTCTTTCCAATTGATATATAAGCTATCTCAGTTGCTAGTCTTTAAAAAGTCCCCTCGATATCTACAAACTAAACTCCCCCGTCTTTCTTTGATAAGGTACGTAAGCATACTCTCTATTTACAACACTGCAAATGTCCTCGCAGATTTTTCCAGGTAATATAAAATTGTACAGATTAGTTCTTTCTCTAAGTAAACCATGACCTACTTCCTTATTTGTTTTTGAAATCAAATCTTTTAAATTCTAAGACTTAAAACAATTTCCTCTTATAGCAGGATCATTAGGAAGATTTAGAATTACGCTACAGATCATTAAAAAATAACATTATTATAAAAACACCTCTGTCACTATCAAAATATTTATTAATTTCATTGACATTCTTTACTAAAGCATTTGATGGTTTATGTGAGTTATGAACAACTTTAAAGACAGCACGGGTGAATTAGTTAGTCTAAGTTTGAGTATGCAAATGTTTCTTTTCTACAAAACACTTATTTGTGATTTTTTATTTAAATTAATGTTGATATTTGAATATTTGCTGTTTCTATAATTTTTTAATCATTTTTTTAATACATAGAGCAACAAATTGACGACCGACTTGTATTACTCAATTTTCTGACAGATACTACAAAATAAGATTTGTTTCTGAACCAAGTATTAGCCACAAATAAGACAAACTCAATTATAATAATTTCTATAATCTTTATATAAGATCCAAGCTCCTAAATAAACAGTCCCTGGATCATATTGTTGTCATGTTGTGTTTGGATCGTCAAACAATCAAGAGTTCTTTAGCTTTCTGGTTTTTATTTGAGCCAAAATTTGGTTTGAAAAAAATCATATGCTAGAATTCTAAAATCAAAACTAAAAATTTGATTGTGCAAAAGAGGTGCATAGAAAGGTTCTTGTTGGACAAACGTACAAACGTTATAATATATTTAAAGTCCAAAAAGGTTGAAAAACTTCATGAGCTTAATGATTTTCTCAAATTACACCACGGATGTGGCTTGTCCCAAAAGTATTAAGTTGTATAATACAAAAATTACAACTACAATGACAACAAATATGAAACAAGATAAAAGAAATATTGTCCGCCTCTAAAGCACATAGCTTTAGGATCTCACAATTTTCCCATCGTTGTTTTTACTATTAAAAACATTCTGCATAGTCCTGTACTGAAACCTTCAATAATTACCTCACTGTTTGATCTCAATTTCATCGACTCATCAGCAGCAAGTTAGTAGTTGTAGCTTAATGTTGCTTCTGCTCTGTCAACAATAGTTGCGGAATGAATTTTACTCTAATACATTTTATATTAAGATCAACCCTTAGTTTTTGGAATACCTAACTAGGACTATCAGTCGCCGATCCTTGTTAGTAGTAGCTTCTATGCATTCAACATTTTCTTATGTTGCTGGTCCTACAGAACGTGGATTACTTTTAACAGATTGCAGACCATATTTCAATCACCTATACAATGCCCTTAGTCGTAGTGGATTAATTATATACCTCATCCAAATAGTTGGTGCGAACGAATGTTCCAGCTTGACACAAAATCGGATGCAAATCTGTTTCTCTACTTGCTCAAACTGTTAACCGACCCAGCCAATAAAGCCGTCCGCATTTGCTTATGGGTATTGCGATCCACTTATATAGCACTTGTTTGCATTATGTTAACATAGGCTTGCTATTTTTGGAACAGGACTCGTATATAAATGCAGAAACTTAAGGAAGCATTGTTCGTACGTTTAGCTACAAAAAGAAAAATGAAAAACAAAAAACAGCAAAAATGCATACTAACAGATACAGTCAAAGAAACGACACAAAAGTTTTTGTAATCTTTTAATTCAGAACAAAGTCTGTTGCACTTTTATAGGTGACGAAACATTTATTGTAGTATATATGTAAAGGGTGTCCCAGAATTAACGCAAGATTTAAATTTGCCTCCATTTATGCAGTAAAGTGTTGACAACTCTAAAACAAAAACAAATCGACAGCTGACAGTTTAGGGTTAGTAAAATGGAGCGTTACACGATAGAACAACGTGTCTTCATTATTGAACAATATTTCAAAAATAATGAAAGCTTGGCGGCCGCTGTTCGAAAATTTCATACAAAATATGGTCGGAATAGTGTTTTAATTTCGTCAACTGTTAAGAGATTAATTGAAAAATTCCGAGAAACAGGATCCGTTGGAGACGCCAAACACACTGGTCGTCTAAAACAAGCCGTTCAAATGTCAACATCGAAGCAGTGCGTGAGAGTGTCGGTGACAATCCAGGAACCTGAATTCGGCGTTGTGGACAAGCAAATTTCAAGAAGCTCTACAGCGTATACTCACTAAAGATCTGTGTCTCCAAAAATTCAATTAACACAACAACTGAAGCCTAATGACCATGCACAGCGAAAAGAGTTTGTTGAATGGATTATTGAGCATCAACAAATGGATGCTGATTTTCGAGCAAAATCATCCTAAGCGACGAAGCACATTTTACCTTGATGGGTTTGTTAATCGCCAAAATTGCCGCTTTTGGGGTTCTGAGAACCCACATATGATTGTCGAAAACAAATGCATCCACAACGTGTCACTGTTTGGTGTGGATTTTGGGCTGGAGGCATAATTGGACCATACTTTTTGAAAATGAGGCTGGTCAAGCAGTGACTGTTACTGGTGCTCGATATCGCGACATGATAACACAGTTCTTTTTGCCGAAATTGGATGATATTGATGTGGCCAATATGTGGTTTCAACAAGACGGTGCCACATGCCATACAGCCCGTGAAACACTTCAATTACTGCATGAGACATTTCCAGGTCGTGTACTCTCTCGTTTCGGTGATCAGAATTGGCCCCCTAGATCGTGTGATTTAACACCATTAGATTTCTTTTTATGGGGTTATTTAAAATCACAGGTCTATGTCAACAAGCCCACAACCACGCGTGCATTAAAGGAGGAGATTCAACGTTGCATTAACAAAATTCAGCCACATTTATGCAGACTGGCCATGGAAAATTCCGACAAACGAGCGCGTATGTGTATGCAAAGCCGTGGAGGCCATTTGCCCGATGTGTTATTCCATAAATAACCCTATCCTATGTACTTTATGATTCAATAAAAAAAATACAATCAAAAGACTAAAAACTGTGTTTTCTATTTAATTCAAATCTTTCGTTAATTTTGGGACACCTTTTATTATCGGAGTTTTATCTTTACAATAAAGTAATTGAAGAGCGTATACATAACAATTAGAGAATTGCACATAACTTTTATAGGAAAAAATGTATACAGACATATTCCTTATTTACATTTGGTCTGACTTCAACTAGTTATGATGGACCTTAAAGTCAAGAGGCTTAACAGAGTTTAAAAAGAAAAACTGGCCAAACGTAAAGAAATTGACAAACCAAAATATTTTAAAGAAATAAAAAAATAAAATAGAAATAAAAAAGAAATAACAGAGACGTATATACAAACGGAAGAAGAAATACACATAACAGAAAAGAAAAATTATGTTGGATTTAGGAAGAAAAATAAGAAACAAAAATAAATATTACAGGAAAACCTAGACCTCATAAATAAACAGGAAAGGAAAAACACAGTCAACAAAATGTATATAGAATTATTAGGAAAATACAGAAAAGCGAAAAAAAATACTGCCAAGAAGATAGAATTTAACTAGAAAACAACAAATACCAACTAAAAGATTTAAACAGTCAAAAGATAGGCATTAAAGCCAAACTTAAAAACTGAACCACCACTAGAAGAGTAAATGAAAAACAACTTAAAATCTCAAAACGTAAGTAATCCACACTATAAAAATACTCAAAAACAGGAAATTTGCTGGTCGTATCAAAATCTAAGCAGGAATCCTTAACATAATAGCATGTAATTATTTAATAAAATAAGACCATCGTACTGATACCAAATTTTATAATGAGTGTTGTGTCTTACGTAATAAAATTTTAAAGAAGCATTTATACTTAAATTAGCAATACTAACTCGACAACATTTTAATTTCGAAATGATTTCAATACGTAAAAATTACTTTTTACTCTTAATATATTGATACAAAGATGTATACGCATCCTTCATCGTGTAAAACACCAAAACATTCTGCAGGTCTTAAAATTGACAGGAATAAAGAAAATTGTTAACGAAATTTACTGGTATCAAACAACGAAAGTCAAAATGGAACAAGAAAACACAGAAGATATATTAGTAAAAAAGATGCAGAGCATATTTTTGCTGCAAATTTTCAATTTATATTCAAAAACAATATTTTAAAAATCACTAGAAGTGGATGCAGGTTTAGTAGCCCAAGAAATGGTAATGATAGGGTGATAAACCCGCAGACTGCAGAGAGAAAATGTTCCATGCAGGCCAGAAAAATCCTTAATTTTTTGTTGAGTTTGAGCGCCTTGGATGGGATTGTTGTAGCTTATTCTGTCTTTGCATGCAATTTCAGCAACCATTAATCGACGATCATCCTCGAGAAGGCTATGAACATTGCAAATGTCCTTCTCAAGCCCTATCTTCCCAAAAAGTATTTATACCACACATACACTAAGATCCTTTAAGGGTGTTGCCGTGAGCCTTTTCAAAATTTCAGAATATTTTACCCTTGTTGTCACGGATAACTAAAAAGCGGTAGTACAAAGTACCCCGTCAAAAAAAATTTTTTAGGCATCACTACCTGCAACGATCAAAAGCCGTATCTTTTTCTGTTTATCTCACGCCTTGTAAAAAACTAATTTTCATTTATTATGTTAGACTTACATACGCAGTAAAAGAATTGGTCCGCAAGTGAACGTATCCAGGACCAAAGCAATTTATTTTAGAAAACACAGCAAAATCACTGAGCAGGTAATTTTTGTTAAATGCTTAGGGACTAATATTACTCAATAATCAACAGTTAGGGCAAATCTAAAAAAATAAATAATATATAGAGTAAATCAAGTTACGAGAGCATTCAACTCTTTTCAACTGATCAAACCTTAGTTTGAAAGGCGGAACTTCTATGATTAAAGGCTACATTTTCACTATTTTATTTTACAGATGTGATTCAACCACCAAAAAAAGATGCTTTAGAAATGTGTTTATATAAACTAATAAGCAACCAACAAAAATTCTAATTCAAACGAGTAAACAAAAAGAACTACCAAACACCACTAAAGCAAAATAAAAGTAATTCATGCAGCACGGATTAAGGGGCGAACGATATAAGTTATTCCCCCAGAAGACTCTAAAACTTATCGTGCAAAAATCTAAAAAGATGCTTGGCATGTTCATTCGCAGAAATGTTACGATGCATGGCTTCCAAGACTCATCAGCCATTTGAATTGCCAATGGCAAAATAATCAAGCCACGGCAAATGTCCTAATGAAGGCTGTAGGTTAGCCATAGTCCTTTCCTAATAAAGATTATATCATTTGTTGGATAATAAAACCAGATTAAAAAAAACGCTCTGCACAGTGTAGCAGTCCATTCTCAACAATAAAAAAGGTGAGAAAATTTTATTTATAGCCAATAAAGTTTTCGGTGTAGTAGATATTCTGGCGGAATTTGTTAAGACAAATGGTGACTTTTGCAATCATAAGTAGAGGACTTGTTCATTCTTTGAAAATAGGCAATGGCGTAAACTGTAGAGTAGCATTAATGAAGCACACGCTGGTGGTGGTGAGATAATGTAGAGAGGAATAATACGCTAAACTATTCTGAAGTGTTGTTATTTCAATTTATTTAGTTTCATTATTGCTGTTCACTTGCTCGAAACTTTATCGGCTTAAAAATGTCCGTTTACGAAGCAAATTATCACTAAGAAAGCGGTTGAGGAAATGCAACTAAGTTTCTAGTGACGTAATTACAAAATCGAATTTTTATCCTCCCGTTTATAGAATAAATTATTATAATGACTTCTATAAGTCTCTTATTACCTAGAAATACAAACATTTCATAGTGCGCAATCGCAAAATCTTCCACCAAAAGTAATTAAGTCAACTCACCGCGCTCTTCAGTAAGGCTGCTAAAAATCTAAATTCAGCTCTAAGATGCACTTGCGAACGCATAATCACCCACCGAACAAAATTATAGCCCGACAAAGTCATTTCCACTCGAAAATCCGCGACTAACTAAAATTGAGTACGGAGCCACCTGCTCAGCTATGCCCTTCGCGCTGCTGCTTATCAAAAGCGCGCCTGGTCGAACTTTGCAAGCCAGCACGTGCAGACAGCAAATGTGCCTAATCTCGTTCGAAGTACATAAAAAGGAACACATTTTTTGATTTCTAAATTGAAACTAATGCAGCTGTTCTTTATCGCCCCCTTATTTTGCACGGTTTCGTTTTAAATCTACCCACACAACTTAGGTGTAAAATTACTTTTCAAATAAATTTTAAATAAGTCCAAAGACATCACGGAGACCATTGGAAATCAAAGGATTTATTGTAGACATTTTTTTGATCAACGACGTTATGAACTTAAATTTAAATTAAAGGAAATACTCACAGAATTACCAAACATAGGATTTTGCACTAAGGGTGACCAAGAAAAGGCAGATCAAATCAATTATCTAATGTTTTTACACCCTTTTAGACAACATAATTAACAATAGTCCAAATAATGCGCCACAACAAGTATGCAACTCTTAACTCCTAAGGAAATCAAAGAAAATATTTTAATCTTCAATAATATAAGGGCACCAGGAATAGATCAGAATTTCAAAAATATTGAAAGACCAGTTATGCTATGATTGGTCTAAACAGTTAGGAAAGTCGGAAATTATTTTGATCGCAAAGTCTGGAGCTAATGTTGCCTCATCCAGACAAATAATAATAAAAAAAACGATTCCAACATTATTGAAGCTATAAATGCAAAAACATACTAGTGGGCAGCTTTTTTAGATGTGAATCAAGCCTTCGACAAGGTCAAGCATGAAGGTTTGTTACAGAAACTTCGTACAATATCTTACTAAAATCTTCTCTAGAAAATACACATTTTAAGACAAAAACAAGTTATGCAACAATCGAATTTCAAACTATTAAATCAGGTGCCTGCCAGAGTAGTGCTGTGAGGTCAAAAACTATAATGAGAACATTCGCACGAAGATCCTGTAGTAGCGAGTTTCAACTTTCAGTTAGACGAATGGCTCAAAAAGTAGAAACTAAAATTGAAATGAAACTAAATCTCAACAGCTTATGTTCAACACAAAAATACAATCTCCTCGAATTTTCATGAACATCAAGTGTAAAGTGCTTAGGGATTGATCTCGATAGCAAGTTGATTTGGAAGGAAAAGCAAAAACAGATTGAAATAAAAATCAGAGAACTGTATTGGTTACTAAGTAGAAGTTCAAAATTGTCCCGAGTAAATAAAATTTTGATATATGAAGCCACTATTAGGCTCATGTAAACTTATAGTTTAGAATTGTAGATCTGTGTCAGTAAATTTAAACAAAAAAGCAAAGTACGACGTGAATGGCAGAGAACACGAAATCCTATACTTAAAAATACTTTAAACTATCTAACACACCAAATAAAAAGAGAACTTGATAAATATAAAATTCTAACGTATCAAAAACATATTGAAAATTTAGAACCTGGAGAGCCAGGTATGTGGAAAGCCACGAGAAGAATCTTAAAAGAACCTCAGCAAATACCTCCTATGACAGCCAACAGCACAACTTATTACACAGATAAGGAAAAGTCTGAGTTATTCGCTAATCACCTAGAACAAACGTTTACTCCCGCAATCGGCAATAACCGTAATTTCACCAACGCAATTCAAAACCATATTGAGACACACCTTCCAACTCCTGATCGCATACAACCTACTTTTCCTAGCGAAATAAAAAAAAAATCATAGACGCCCTACCAAATAGGAAGTCTCCGGGATACGATCTCATCACCAATGAAATTCTGAAAAGACTCACCAAGAAGGTCCTCGCATTCCTGGCAACATTGTTTAATGCTTGCCTGAGACAGGGATATTTCCCAATAACATGGAGACATGCTATAGTCGTTGTCTTTCCTAAACCGGGGAAAAACAGCAATAACCCCAACAACTATCGACCAATAAGTCTTCTAAATACTCTATCAAAAATACTTGAACGAATAATCTACTCCAGACTAAATACTCAACTGCAAGAACTAAATACCCTCCCACCATTCCAATTCGGATTCAAAAGCGGACACTCAACCTGCCATCAGCTTCAACGAATTGTAGAAATAATTGAGAATGGATATGAGAATAAACAGTATACCACAGCCATCTTTTTGGACATCGCGAAAGCTTTTGATAAAGTCTGGATAGAAGGCCTTAAATATAAAATACTCCACCTACCAATACCAGGCTGTCTTAAAGCGATACTTTACTCTTTCCTAGACAATAGAACCTTTGCCGTACGAATCAATTCAACTGTCTCTGACAGTAAGCTAATCAAAAACGGAGTCGCCCAGGGGAGCGTGCTGGGACCGCTACTATTTAACATATTTGTTACAGATATCCCGCTCACACGAGAAAATCTTGCTATGTACGCTGACGATACAGTGATCATATCGCAAAGCTGAAATCTTAACCAATCAATCTCTCAGCTTCAATCAGCAATCGATGAAGTAAACAACTGGCTAATCAAATGGAACATAACCCTTAACACAGCAAAATGTGAAGCCAAAATATTCACCCTCAGGAAAATTAAGGATCCCGATAGTTTAGTAATAAACGGTACACACATTAAATGGAATCCCAACACTGAAGCGGTGAAATACTTGGGCGTTTATCTAGACACACGCTTATCGTGGAAATTTCATATTAATAAAAAGCTTAACTTATGCTACGCTAGACTAACAAAACTATACCCATTAATTAATAGAAAATCATCACTAAAATCCAACTGCTCTCTACTTTTATATAAATCCCTAATTCAACCGCTAGCAACATATGCTTGTGCTATATGGAGCAATGCCTCTAAATCCAGCATCAACAGAATACAAGTGTTCCAGAACAAAATCCTAAGAATATCAGTTGATGCCCCTTGGTATGTACGAAACATCCAACTCCATCATGAGCTAAAAATTCCAACCATCGAGGAATATTTGAGGAAAACCACCAAAAAGTTCCAACTTACTATCACCAACTACGAAGGCGCTGTGCACTATAAATTAGGACGCAAGAATCTGCATAGAAGATTAAAGCGCAAACTCCCACAGGATCTGTATGAATAACAACGGATAACACAAAAATTGACTAATTAACCCGCCAACACCCAAGACCCATTGATAATCCTTTAGGACTACCTGATACGATAATTGTGTATCTTATGTTATGTATCCCGAATGACATGTATACCTTACTTTATCAATGCTATGAATAACAATGTACAATTGTTGAACTGGTAATAAACTTAATAAAAAGAAAATAGTATTGCCATTGTTCAAACCGCACAATCAAAAATTCTCCGAAAAATACCAATGCTCTATGGTATAAAACAAATCAGATGCTATATTAATAATTTAAGAAGTAATACAATAAAAAAATAACAAACAACCACTTTTTCATGATCATAATAACAGAAAACTAAACAAAAGTGGTCGATAGACCTTAAATAAGTTAGAAAAGGTCTTTTTGACGGAAAAGCCTTACCGAGACAAGGAAGAAACAGTCTTCAAATAGTTCCTAAGTTAAAAAAATAGTCTAAAGAATGTAGTTTCTAATTATTTTTTAAATAAACAAATCAAAATTATTTATACCAAAAATTTCACATTAAATATTTGTTGAAAAAGTAGGTCATCATCACAACGTTATGGGGAGGAGGTAAAAAAGTTTGATGGGACCTGTTCAATATGCAAGAGTAAAAACACAAGGCGACCATCCGTCATAAAAAAATGGAGGAAAACGTTTGTGGAATATACCAACGAAGGCCCCGCAGGTGAACGTATTGTGCTATAAAGAAACTTTACGTGGCGTGTGTTACACAAGCGTCTGCAAGTCAAGCTTTACAATTTTGACGCTAAAAAACTAACGACAACCAATACACAGAGAGTTCACTGACGAAGCTACATTTTATGTATGTGGAAAAGTAAACAGGCATAATTTGAAGTATTGCTGTACTAGAACATGAACCTAATTACCAGAAGATAACCGTTTCATGAGCCATTACCAACTGAAGTGCATTTGGACTTTTCTTCTTTGCGGAGTTTCCAGTTATAGAGTTGACATGCTATTTGCATTTTGCACCAAAACGCTGCCCACTACATTGGCATAAACGTGTAAGCAAATAACTAGACCAGATTTTTCTGGAACGCTAGTCAATCTTGTTAATAGATTGCATATGTTTCTGACCGTTTTAAATATCCCAGAGTGTTGTAATAAGTACGTAATACGAAAGTTTACAAGTTAATGGGTATTTCATTTTCCTTTTTATCTGAAAAAAGGAAATATATTACAAAAATATGTAAGCTGACAAGGTTTAAATCTCCAAAAACCACATTATATCAAGATTTAAAATTATACTCTTAGGATAAAACACACTCATGTTTTAATGGGTTCACTTATAGACCAAATTTCCGAAATTTGTTAACACAAATCAGTATTATATCCATCGATCAAGCTACCATAATCTAGATACCATAAGCTTAAAGATACCAAAAGTTTAAAGATAATTTTTACTTTCCTTATCCTATGATAAGGAAAGTAATGTAATCGGCGGAAATTTGACCTACTCAGTTTTTCACATTTCTGGACGAAATACAGCCTCAGGACACCAAAAAAGTTGGTTTGGGCTATTGGTCCATGTGTGTGTGTGTGTGTCTGTCGGTCTGTCAGTAAACAGGATATCTCGAGAACCGAAAGAGCTAGAGACTTGAAATTTGATATGCAAGTTACTTGTGGGTAGGGGACGTAATGTCAAACTTTTGGGAAAAATCGGCCGAGCCGTTTGGTCGCAAGGTCGCAAAATCGGTCGCAAAGCGGTCACGAACCTAAACGGTTGAAGATACAAATAATAGGACAAGGAAAGTCGTGTGATGTTCACACCAGATTTTTTAATAATAGGTGTGCTGGCAAGATAAAAGTTATAGGTTCACGTAAATTGCCTTGTTGAGCACCAAATTCTGAGTGTGTAATCTTGTTTGAGTCAATCACCAATTCTGTTTATTTGGATATTAAAATAATCAGTTCATAGGGTCTTGTGCAATTCTCTGTACGCGTTTTTTTTATTTAGAAACCGCGACGGTTTGTTCGCCTGCGCGGCGACGTCGCTATAAAAAATTTTTTAGCTGCTACGGCCGTTATTGGTGCAGCCATCATGGTTTTGGAAACATTCGACCGGCTTTAATTTTTCCGTGCATACGAAACCATTTTGACCGACGTTTTTGTTGGTGGCAGAAGTTTTCACATACCGGAGGTCGATTGCACGTACGGGAGTCGATATTTGACGATGGAGAAACTCGGTCCGTTTGTAAATCTCGGACACGAGCAGCTGAAGGACCCATATCAAGAAAGACGCTTCCGATCAGCCTCACAGCGAAGATTAAGCCGTATAATACAAAAATTACTATTATAATGACCACAAGATAAAAGAAATATTGTTCATTTTTGGAATAAGCGCCTTTAGGATCTCACCTATTTCTTCCAGCGTTATTTTTACTAGTAAAAACATTATCTAAAGTTCTTTCTTGAAAGCTTTAACAACTACTTGGTTATAATGATCTGAATTTCATCGGTTCAACAGCAACAAGTTGTTAGCAATTGCAGCGTAATGTTCCTTCTGCTCTGTCAACAATAGCTGCGGATTGCGTTTTGCTCCAATACATTTTATGTTAAGATCTTTTTACCAAATTTCGTACTCTCAGTTTTTGGTAAACCTAACTGGAACTGTCAGTTGCTGATCCTTGTTGATTGTAGCCTTTTCTGTTGCTGATCTTTCAGAACGTGGATCACTTTTAACAGATTTTCCTCTATATTTGAATCACCTATACCACGCCCTTAGTCGTCCACGGCTGGATTGAATAATTTCCAAAAATCTTCTAAATCATTGAAATAGTTGCTGCAGAAAAATGTTCCTGATTTGTTCAAAATCGGATGCAGATCCGTTGCTCTGCGTGCCCATTCATTGTAAATGCTATGATTATACACTACATGTGCTCACTCACTGGTGTTTAACTCCTAATTGACCTCGTCAGTAAAGTCGTCCTCAATAACGCAAGCGCATTACAGTCCATCCTCAGCAGCTGCCAGGTTATACAACACCTGTTTCTATTATGTTAACATGGACTCACTACTTTTGAAACGGGGCCCGTACATAAATGCAAAAACTCAAGAAAGCATTGCAATATCGTTAAAGAAATTGTTGAGAAATGAAATACAACAAAAAACAAATAAGATAAAGTAACAGCTACAATCAAAGAAATTTCTTCTTTTTAATTTAGAATAAATATCATTTTTGGTCTATGTATACATTGATAAATCGGCGAGCACAAAATTAACACATATTTTGTCTCGTAAGTTTATCTTATAAAAACAGTGTTCTGCTCCTTAACTATGACAATTAAACGCTGTAGGTGTTTTTTCCATAAAGTGATGGAAATGTTAACTATTTTTATACCGATATTGTCTTTCAGCTCCTTACAATATTTCTTTCGCCTAACTGTGTAAAAATCTAAAGCCGTCAAAAAGGAAATCTTGAAGGCCAATGAAAACGACCAGAGTAAGATATTAAATGACTTGAAAATACACGTGAAATGCGCATGCGGTACCACCGAACAAGATAACCAAAGCGAGATGATCACTGCTCGGTAGCATTCTCTCGAAGCAGCGACAGTTTTTAGTCTACGGGTCACTAATTCGAGTTTTATGAATTTTCCCACAAAATGAAAACTTTTATTTGTATGCATTATTTGTACCAATTCACCAATAAGCTTGCCTATTTGAAACATTAATCTCTCTATAGGGTTTGTTTTCATTTCCTGTTACCGCATCACAAAATTTCTTTTTAATTAATTTATCTCAGTGTTTATATTTGATACACGACAGTATACGATATAAAAAATAATAAACACACCTTCAACAAAGAGTAACTTATGATTTATACATTTGATTTACGATTCATCAACATAAGGCAGAGATAAAGAAGGCTACAGTAAATTCTTTAAAGCAATAAAAGATTGTATGAAGGTTAATGCAATTTGGAATCTATAAGGGCAAATCGCAAAGAAACCTCTATCTGCGCATATGCAAAAAATAGGCGAAAATATTGACACCAATCTTGTGACGTACAGTGCGGAGTTAAAGAAAAAGATTATGAAACTGTCTACTCGTCCACTAGATTAATTAAAAATAAACGCTGTCAAATGTCTACTGCGTGCAGTAATACGATTTCTGTGTGCGACAAAACTTGGTAAGTGAAGGGGTTGTACGTCAATAAGATCGCATTTTAAAGATGTGTAGTCAGCGATAAACTTGTGCAAGAAATTGACAAAAAGGTTTAATACGCCAATACTTGTGCCGACTGACAAAAGGTTCTTGTAAAATGCAAAGTTGTGCTCGGAAACGAAATATAACACTGATTACTGGTGAGTTAAGCGCAATGTTCGATATGTGGCTGAAATCGGCATCGGCGCTGGCAATGGCAATCGCTACAACAGAAATACCTAGAAGACTCAGGAAATATGACAGTAATCTTCGAAGATTTTTTGGGGTGTCAATCGCGGGTCCTGCCAAAGGGCGAATGCCAGGCCAGTCCCAGCGACAATCAGGATTTTAAGCCTTTTTGTAAACGCCGTCCTGTCTACCCTTAAGCCAGAGAGTCAATGGTTCCACCCTCTCCAATAACCACCAAAAACGCCTTCGCGATCCTGAGCGATCTCAAAGATGCCGAGATTTCCGCTGAGATGAAAGAGAAAAAAAATCGCTCCTGAGGTTGAAAGGGGCCCTGCCTTCTCTACGGGAGGCCATACTCGAGAAAAAAATCGCCTTCATCAAGACCAACATGTGGCGGATGGAATATCCATCCATATTGCCACATCCGACCGCTAAAAGTGCTTGACTGGCTTTATAGGCAAAGATAGGAAACCATTATCACCTACTCGCTGATAAGCCTCTGAAGGTCGTTTTGCGAGACGTCCCGGAGTACATTACCAGGAAGAAGTTGCAATAGGAGTTCTACGACAATGACATTCCCATAATTACGGAAGGTGAGAAAGGAAACCCACCAAAGTATAAGGTAGAGGAACATGAGCGAAGCGATAAGAGTGAGACAACGTAATAATCATCTTCGATATAGTTGTAATAGAAGAACAACCACATAAGAGAGTGCAAAAGTCCCAGAATGAGCATCCAACCTGTGCCAACTGCTAGGGTTCCCATTCCAGCCAACTTTAAATGGTATCTTCCTTTCCCCAAGCTCACACCCCGCCAGATGACGACCGCATCTAAACGAAGTTATGCAGCAGTAATCAGGAGAGATGCTCTTGCAGATCTGCGGTCTCAGCCAGCTCCACAAGGCTGCGGCCAAAACACCAAAGCTGGGCAACCATTGCGGGATTCTTCCAGAACATGGACTACTCTTCTACGTTTCTGAAAACATTTATTAATATAGTGGCGACCACCTAGAAGGCCACGAAATTTCTTGAGGTGATCAAAGGGCTGATATCCTGCAAAGATATCACCGCTATTCTTGACATATTTAAGACTCTCTGAACACCTCGGTCACTATTAAGCTCCCACTACTTTGCCAGTGCCTGAAAGGGCTCAACAAATTTTAACGCCGAGCCTTCCCATAGAAGAACGGTTGGGGACTTAGACCTAAGTGTCTTGAATTCCAGGGATAATAAAAATCAAGACTGAATCGAATATAAACCGACTTTTTTTCGTGTACAATAAAAATCTGAAAGGCCGACAAGGCTTTCTGTGGTGTCTCTCTCTCCACCATGACGCAATTTAGAGCTCAACTCCGTTTGGTTAGTAGTCTTTATGGTATATAAGTGGAAAATTTCCCGCTGCATTACAATGAAGTTTATCGCTAACGAAAATGTTGGGTTTAACAAGATTTAGCGCAGGTTACACAAATGGTATAAAAAATCAGTAATATTAGAAGCGCAACTACAATTTTAGTCAAAAATATTTCCTTGCAAAGTGTGAGGCATAAACGCCGGTCCAAGACAAGCGCTTATAACTTCATTGAAGCTACTCATCGCTTCACCGCGGCTGAAAAAAGTTATGTTTATTAAACCAAAATGTATTGCTGCTTTGTGACAATGCCAAATCCCGTACCGCAACTAACACACACAAAAATAGACTAAAATGTTCTAAACTACTCTCAAATACCCCCTCTAATTTATTGTAGAGCTTATAGTGTGCGCTACTTTTAGCTAAGGACTAGGTGTGAATATAACAGACGAATAAGATGACTAGAGAAACTGACTATTGTTAGCTAGAAGAATTAATTCTTACTAACTGCAACTAACTAGCACTAAGCGAAGCGTTACGATTGTTTTTATAGTTTGTAATACTTCTGAAGATTACACGTGTTCAGAAGGTTTCTTAATATTTCTTTATGCTTAATTATTTCTAATTACTCCAGTTATCTGTAGCTTAATTATAATTGGTTGAACAAAACATTAAAGAAAGTCTGTAATGATGAGGAAGAAGAAACTAAGAAAATATAATAACTTAGTACAGACAAAATTTCAATAATCTTTTTTAGTCTAATTAGTATTGCAAAGCGTTTTAGTTCCCTTACCAAGTCCCACTTCTTAGTAGTTTTACTCGATTTAATTTGATGTGCTCAAAACGGTGCCACTCAAGTGCACAAGAGTAGATCGTCGATACCGAAAGACCTACAAAATGCAGATAATAGGTCAGGGATTATGTTTCGAATGGGAGGTCGAATTCCTCGAGCGCGAAAGAATGAGGAACTATTAAACGTGGGCTAATAAAAACGCCACTCGCAACTGCACATGACAGCGATCCAGTCCACCCTAATTGCTGCATTTTAAATGCCAAGACGACGAAAATTATTAGCGGAGCGCGAGGCAACAATTACGGCCCCGTTTCGGCATTGCATCGGCCGTAAATAAGCGCGGGCTCAAGGTCCGCGCTGAAATTGTGCCGCACGCGGCCTCCCGCTTCTGGCCACCCCCGCAGTGGCGAACTTCTGGGGTCATCAGTTGATGGGCTTAAGCAGCGGCCGAGACAACTCTGACCCAAATTGTCGCGGCTGTGCGTTGCGTAAAGGCACGAGGCTCGGGCATATTTGGGCACAAATTCGTCACACGAGATGCTGTGGCCAATCGATTTACTCGCGAACGCGCGTCAATTCGGAGTGGCCGCCGAGCAGCGAGACGTTCTTCGACCTATAAATATTAGACTGCCAGAGGATGCCGGAATCGAAATGGATGTGCCGTATAAATTATTGTTAGCGGAACGAATCGGAAGCCGCATTAAGGAGATAACCAAATGACTGCCAAAGTTCGAGAGGAGCGGAGCCGCAAATCATGTAAAACATTAGCGAAGGATTAGCCGCGTTGGTTTCTTTTCTAGTTGCCTTCACTCTTGAATTTCAGTTTTGTATACTTTCCCTAACCTTTAAGAGCAATATTGCAACATATAAGGATTTTATAACAAAACTTTTCATTATTTATTACTAGAAAGTGAACCAAAACTTTCTCCTTCTTTTTCAGATTGGATAAAGAAAAAACAATGAGAGATACACAAAATGTACTTCTACAAGGTACAATTACTCCCCCTAGAGGGCGCCTTCCCAGGTGGTGGATCAAGAAATGCCTCCCAGATATGGGGAATAGGAAGGACAGCAGGCAAAATAGTGTCTGTCCTATAGTAGACGGCTACGAACAGCATCTGATCCAAACTAGACGGTTGAATTTATAAGCCCTTCTAAAAGAAGATTATGGCATTAGACCTAAGCATTCCAACTTATGTAAAAAATGTATTTGGAAATGAAAGGCAGAATAAAAAATTTAAATATTAATCCCCGGGTGGTAACCCACACTTCTACAAGATGAAACTTCAGTAGTTACGGGGGTGGGGGGTGGTGGGTAGTTCTGCTAAGAATTTACAAAAGTTAACCGTAGAAATTAACCAGGAAAACAAGAAAACACAAGTTAGCCACGTGGTTGAAAAATTAGGTAAAGAAGAATTCAAGAAGATAAACTTGATATATTGATTATAAATAAGGCAAAAAAGAAGGAAATGGGACTAAGAACATTGGCGGTATTCTACATATTTGAAGTAGCGTTAACAAAGAGGAACGAGCCAGAGCCAATGCAAGTTTTCTAATAAAAATAAAATACAAAAGAAACGTTGAAGAGTAGGAACCAGTAGATAAACGAATGGTAAAAATAAATCTAACAATTTATGGAAAAAAAGGTCATACTGGGAAGACAGTCCCATAATAGAAAAAAAATCTTCTTAGATACATTACATCGAGACGCAAAGAAAAGGACGGCGATGAAATAGTGAATAACAACGAAGAAAGGATAATAGTGTTGTCAATTATTTCACCTAAGAATTACGAATGATTTTGCCGTTACAAAAACATTCACAAATACACATAGATACAACCGAAAAGGAACCTAAAAAAACAAACAACAATTAAACTTAGAGATATGAGAGTAAGACGTAGGGGGAAATTCGAAAATGACCATAGATTGTTAGTAGCAAAAATTGAGTTTTCATGGAAAAGAGACAAAGTAGACCAAGAAGTCGATAGAAAGTAGAAGTAAAAAAAATTAAAAATTTACTTGTTACGGGATGAATCAATAAGAGACTTATATGAGACAAGACCTGATCAAAAATTAATAGAATTCAACTACGAGGATGACATGAATAAGGTATACAAATATGTTAAGCACTGTAGAGAGAAGTAGAAGTAAAGCATTGGGTGCACAAATCCTTGAAAACAATCTGAAGAAATTAAAAAATAAGAGAATACCTATATCATAAATGGCGAAACACTCAAGACGAGGGGGCTTGCCATTACTTTCAAAAAACAAGAAGTTCAGAATCTTGGAGAATATTAAAATCATCGAGGACAAATAGGACAAAAAGAGCATATATTATATATAACAGAACAAAATTCACAGTTCACAGAAAGTGTAGAAGAAGAAATGAGGAACCTAAAAGACAAACTCTAGAAATAACACTCGAAGAAACTCGCAATGCGATAATGTCAATAAAACAACAAATTTAGGAGACCAAGAAATATTGCACCAGAAATGGTTAAGTACGGCACAAAGAAACTATGGGGAATGCTTCGACAGCTATTTGAAAAAGTAATTAACGGTGAAGACTCACCAAAGGTATAGGAAGGAAGATATTTTTAGATCTATTTTTAAAAAGGAGAAAAGAAATACATGTAAAAACTATAGACAAATTAGTGTAATTGCAAGAGTAGGACGCATTTATGGCAGAATAATAAAAGATAAGCTAGAAAAAATGTGCTAAAAATATTAGAAGAACAAGCTGCGTTGAGTGGGTAAATCCTGTATACACCACATCTACACTATAGAACAACTGTCAAAAAGAAAAATAAAGACATTCATTTGGATTTCGTTGACCCGAAAAAGCTTATGACACGGTATCTAGGAACATACTATGGAAAGCTATGGCAAGAATGGAAATACCGACGAAGATAATAAGAACTGTGAAAAACTTGTATAAAGACAATATAGTGTACATAAACATTGGGAATCGACTCATCCTGAACTTCAAAACCTTCAAGGGGTTATTGCAAAGCTTTTCAACATCATTAACACTGTTTAAACTATTTCTGAAATATGCTCTCAGAACTTGAAAATAAAAATGTCAGAGAATTTGAGTACCCCTAAAAAATGAATATTTACTTGTGTTTTTTGAACGACCAGATGAAGAGGATGTTAATCGACATAAAAAGAACATCTACATTCAAGTATTTAGGATTCACTATATTAAAGAACACAACAACACAGGAAGAGATAAAAAAAGACATGATCAAACAAGAAAAGCTATCAGGGAACTATACTCGGTAATATAAGGCAGAAATATCTAAATAAAAACAAAGAAAATATATATGACCATAGTGAAAAATGTTATGACATATGCAACAGAAATATGGATCATTAACAACAAAAATTAAGGAAAGATACAAGCAACTATGAATGAAATACTTGAGAAAATGCTGTGGTCTGACCATGGTGAAGAATGGAAATCGAAACAGAAATAATCAAATTTACAGAAGATAAAAACTATTATGGTATGGCTGCGTGAGGAGGTTAAAAAACACAGGGAAAAAAACCAAGAAAGACTTTGAAGATCCCGAAGAGACAAAGTGTTGTAGAAAAGAACCTGATCAAAGAAAGGGAAGCAACGACAGCTGCAAAACCCTTTTATATATTACAAAACTGAAAGATTTATTTCAATGTGTTTTAGAGAGAATATCGAATCACTCTTGTAGTTGTATTATGAAGTTCTTCATTACTTTTTCAATACATGTTGAGGAATAAGTCTGATTTCTTGACGTATTACATTTCATAGGGCTTGGGGGTTCCTAGAGCGATGTTTGGAAACCTAGAACTTGAAATATCCTCATAGGAAGAGGTCACATTGTGCAAGATCTGGTGAGCGGGCTGGGCAAACGACGTCATCGTGTTGAAGACTAGGTGGCGAAGAAACATCTCATGCAACACTTAGAGCCAAACTCTTCCTGTTGAAAGCTAGTCGCTTCCATTTGAAATGCATAGGGATTTGGCGCAAAAAATTATCAAATCATCTCCGCATGTTAAATGGAAGTGATAGTAACAAACAGGCCTCATTTAAATCATGTAAGAGGCAGAAGTAACTTTTAATAGACACAAAAATTGTATAGAAGTGGGGCATCAAAAAATTGGACATATGGTATGAGAAAAGATTATTCGACACTAAAATTTGCATTCAACATACATTTTAAAGTTAATACTATAAGAAGGAAATAAACAACAGGAACAGGCCCAGAAATATTTATATACAGACGAATCAAACACTGGGTCTGAAAAGAGAACAAGCATGCATCGTAAAAAGGGAAATTTGTAATTAAGCTTTTCACTAGGAAAATATACATCTGTTTTTCAAGCAACGATTAAGGGTTTATCAAAATAGACGAATCAACATATTCACGGACAGTCAGCCATCTCTGAAGATATTAAAGTATTTGATAGTAACATCCAAGCTGCGAAGAACTCATTTCTCTCATAGATCACAACAAGTTAGCTTTCTCGTGGATACCCAGCCAACTCTATATATGAGCTACAACCGACTCTGGAGTATTTAAAGGCACAATACGAAGCCGGATGAGAGAATGAGTCAGAAAACAGCAAAAACAACGTTGGGAAAATGTAACAGGGCAAAAACAGAAAAACCTTCATAAAATGATACTCTCTAAACGAACTAAATAAATTTTAGTACAAAGCAGGAATCAGCTACGAAGTATTATAGGTCTTCTTGCAGGGCAACAAAATGAAGAGCTAAGTTGCAGGCAATGCGGCAGGAAACCAGAAATAGTCGTCCATATCTTGTGCAAAGGAAGCAAAACCAATAATTAATCCAGAAGGTACAAGGAACTGCAACACTGGAAAAAGTGCTGTACAGAAAATGAGAGAAGCAGTGCTACCGTAGACATGGATCAAACAGCTCTCAAAGAAAAAAACACATTGGACTCCCTCCTCAAAAAAGTAAAGACCAATGACTCAACTTTACCCACTATACGTAAAATAGTGGCATAGGTTCGCTTTAGAGGAGGCCTTTAATAAGCATTTCGTGGGTTGTTATCACTCCATAACAAAAGTTTTGTTTATTGACACTTCCCATGCGTCATTTCGCACGATTTTCGGAATGTTTTTATCCAATTCCAAGTGATTTACCAATTAAGCTATGAAAATTTTGTACAACTTTGTATATGGATGAACATTAAGGTCTTGGTGCAAAATTTACAGTACAGTACGACTAGACAAGTGAAGAACAACGCATGTAACTACAGAATCTGCTCTTTTAAAGTTTCCTACGGACAACAAAATTGATGAGGAACGGAGACTCGAAACGCAAGTAAAAAGGGCTCTTCCATCTATTGAAATTAGTACCCCACTCTCAGATTACCCGTCGCTTAGAGAAGAAGTTTTACCCTATCTTGTACATCTTTATTAAACCTTAATTTTTACAAACAAATTAAAAATCTTATTAATGTGATTGTTACTTGTAACTAATTTTTCTTTGGGATTCTCATTTAATTGAGTGCTGATTGTTGTTAAAAATAATTTATTATCGCTAGTTTAATTAAACCGTTAATTTAGAATGTGTTTGAAATATTAGTGTACACATCTGACAAAAAAGTATAACTCAACTAATAGAAAGGAAGATCTAGCGCAAAAACATCCGCGACAATCGGGAGACTCCAACGATCGGTTAAGCAAGAAACCCCCGGACGCGAATTTCTTATTATTTGCGCCGATCGGCAGCACGTAAATTGCGGCTGTAAATGGCTCGAGCAGTTATCGAGCACAATGTCTCTCGAGATAATTAGAAGCGAACGAAATTTATGTCATCAATTGCCTGCCTTACACCTGGAACGCCCTACTGCAGCGCAATAACAAATGCTTTCTCTTATTTTCCGCCGGTTATGTACGGTTTACTCGCCTCTTCCATTTACGTAACTGGTCTCTAGCTCGTTCTCAATATGACAAAAATAAATCATGCGCGGCTGAACCGTATTGGCCTGCTGCTTTCTGTACTCCTACATCACCTCAGCGGTCCCGAAAGAGGCTGCTTTATAGACCACGAATTTACTTCGTTAGAGACAATTCTCAGGCGCCGATTGACATTCAAATGTTCAAAATTGATTGGACCGCAAAATGCGAAGAAGGTAAAGTTTGAGCGATGCGCGCGAAGTCGAAACCTGTCGAGGCGAATTGTTTAGGAGGCGCTGGTCTGGCTGCTGGCAAGAACAACAATACAAATATCTTGACAATGAAGTAATTCGTGCAGTGGCCAAGGAGGCCGGGGTCGCCGACGTGACCACGACTCGTGACATCCAGAAATCGCCCATCTGCTCCTCTGACACCCTGTGTGCCAATGTACTCCCACGAAGCACATTTTGTTCTTGTAGGTGTCTCGCAGCCGGACAAGTTATAAGAATTTCGCAACTACACATAAAGTGCTGAGCGACCGCGGCTGAAAGCTCGGATTCCTGGCCAGAAGCAAACTAGAGAAAAACAATATGCAAGCGGCAGCTCCGCAAAATAGCCATTATAAATGACGAAGCACTATTTTATCAGCAGTATCAGAAAGAGCAGCAAAACATAAAAAGACGTTAATAATGCCCTGCACACTGGCGAGAAGTACAGTAGCCGTACGCGTTTCTTTAAAAGCACGTTTCGTTTAATTTATTACTGTCGACGACGGAATTCTAAAGGATGCTAAAACTTGCTTAAAATACTGAGATTGCGGCTGCTTATCCGGCTTTAATCTGCCTTCAAAATACCTGCGATGCTACACGGCCGACCGGATCATTAAGATAAGGCGGCCGCAAAAATTATGTAATTAAGGTTTTCGCTGCTGTTGCGAGCTTCCTTTTTTTAATCGAAAACCTGGTTGCGCCGCGAATAGTCGCCTTGTTTATTATTGTCCGAAAATAGAAACATGGAAAATAGCAGATTTAACGGCGGCGGAGATATACGACGTGGCTGCTCAATCAAAGTCATAAAATGATCATTTAAATGGAAACGACTCGTTGACGCTTGTTTCTCCTTTTTGTTTGAATTTCGCGAACAACTCAATTTTTTGTGGTACTGATGTTCAAGTTGCAAAAGGCTGTGGATTAAAAAACTACCGCTATTTATAAACAAGACACATTTAGTTATTTTTTTGTTATCGTAGCTTCAAAGTCAGGCAAATGCAATTTTTTAAAGATAATTGTATTTGATTAGTGTAATTCCTACCAACTAGACCCATCTATCGATAAGATTTAAAAAATTCAGCAAGTAGAAACCTCAACAATAGCTTAATTTATTGTTAAAGCTCTTGAAACTTTTAATATTAAAAATTTAAACTGTCCAATTTGGAAAATTTCGCTAAAGACACAATTAGATGTATATTTTTGGTTTTAGCTTTGCCAAATTAATTAATTAAGCTTCCCCTCACATGTTCACTAAGCGTTTCTATTTATTTTTAAGGGTCGGAGCAATTAAAATTGTTTTCAAGTTAAAAGTGCACATCTTGGTGTTGTGCCACTTATTTTGATATATAATTTTGCCACATACATTTCGTAATTTCCGCGTATAATTAATCACCACAGAATTTCAATAAATGAATGGATGGATAGATAGATGCTTAGCTTTGGCTCAATCTAACACGTCGTGGATAGGGTGGGTGAAATCATAATAAATAAATAGGCATTGTGGTTTATACTTTATGGTAATGTAAATACAGATCAGCTTGCTGATTGACGTATTCACGTACGTGAGTTCGTTTCTTGTCATTGGCCTAGTTTGTGTGCTAAAAATGCAAATTATTCTTTGTGTCCTTGTTGAAGGATCCTACCGAGGTCTAAAATATTTATAGTGGGGCAGTGTAAATATCACGTAGTAAAATAGAATTCTGTAATTGTCGTCACAAGAAATGGTTGAAAAACTTCAATTTTGTTGTGAAGGAAGTCTTAGCTGAAATAACTTTCTGATGTTAAAACAAAGCTGGCTTTGCATGTGATTGACCTGGGCACGAAAAAGACAAAACATGTCGGTAACAGGTGAACTAAATAAAGTGAGCGAGGCAGAATCCATTTGCCAGATTTTTATCTTTTCGAATATTATGAATGACTACTTTTGATTACGATGGAAACATTGATTAATTCTTTTTCCCAGATGTTAGTAGTCCATTTAATGTATTTTCTGCTAAAAGTTTTCCTCTCTGAAGTTGTACAGGGCGAAACAAAACTCAGGTTAACAAAAAAAAACAACGATAGGAGGCATACAAAGTAAAACTACAGAACTGGAAGTAGTGCTCCTCATTTTGGATGCATTGTTATCTTATATCTGATAAAGGACTTCGCTTACGAAGAAATGCAGCTAGATTTCTTTATGACTAAAAACATGGTATAATTAGTTGAATCTTCACCAGTTTTAGTAGCCTTCCTTAAAGCATCTTTCCAATGTTTATTGAGGTCATCTGCAAGAGTCAGTCGAAATAAATCCGCATTGGAGACTAGCGTGGGATATGCTGGGGCAATAAAATAAAAGTTTCTAATTTTCTAATACGTAAACAATTGAGTAAATTGGTATAAGTCAAACAGAGAAAATTCAAGATTATTTATTTAATTCAAAGCGCCAGCTTGGCCGCGCCGTTGAGGCGTTGGCTGCCGTGCAGACGGGTCCCAAGTTAATTCTAGAGCTCTCTAAAGCTTGGTGGGTGGCCTGCTCAGTCACTAAAAAGAATTGAGTATCCAGAGTTGTTTAAGGCACCCCGTATTAGAGATACCTCAACCTCTCAGTTCATAAACCGTCCTCCCACGTGGGGTGTCAAAGCTTTACCATTATTTATTTAATTCAAGCTTATAATTGCAATTTTGCTAGTGACTTAATAGGATCAGAGCGTGTATAATTGGTTGCAGCTGTTTGTCTATCTTTTTATTAGTATTACTTCTTTCTTTCACTTTCGGGGCATATAGATCTTTATCCTGTTACGTCACTTTAGGTGGAAAACCGTTTTTTAATTGTTTCCTCAAAATTAAAAGTTAAAAAAAATGCAAAATGCGTGTCTTTTATTTTTAGAAACCTCTATAATTTTCTGAGTGGCATAGTCTATTGTACACACACATCTATGTGCCAGGTCGTGTGTCAAAGCTAAATCAAAGGATGTACTGTGGGCTCTGTTGATTAAGCTGTCGCTTCATAGTACCAATGTCTGGCTCGATTTCATCGTAACGAGAGATAAACAGCGATAGTGCAATATTAAAAGTAGACAGCTCTGCATTTGTTGGAATTCGTTAGGCATTATCCATTTTCGGTTGGTATCGCAAAACACTAGTGTTGTAGTATAATACCATCATACCCAACATTTTAACCGAAAAAATTGCAGGCCTTCCCCTCCCCTAGCGAAATTAAGAAGTTGCTTAAAGTTTTCTCATTTACCCGCCGAACAGCCAGGCTACCATATATTTCGAAGGTGAAGCTCTACTTATGAGTTAGAATACGCCTGGTATCTTAACATATTGCGTTTTGTGAGGATTGGAGGGTCTTAGAACAATGTTTGCAAATCTAGTTATGCGATATTTTCCAAGTGGTATCATTGCTTTCAGAGATTAGGCACTCAGGAAACATCTTACGCAGTATTTATAGCAAAGATTTTGCTGTATGAGTTGTGGCTCCATCATGTTGGAATCAAACGTTGTTAAGTTGATATTCAGTGCGAATCCTATTGATTGGAGATGACAGTAACGCATGGCTTCCTTTCCTAAAAATATAAAAAGGGTCAATGACTTCAACTTTAGTAATCGCACACCAATCAATGACATGTTTGGTGTGGAAAGGTCTTTTATGAATATCTTGTGGGTTGTTATTACTATAACAATAAAAGCTGCATTTCAATATGTTTTTACATATTTCAGGCGATTTTACTAATTTTATTTGAAAAATTCCTATATAACAACCATCTCTATGGATAAAAACTAAGATCCTGGTTCAAATTTCGCCGCACAGTACCATTAGGCCAAAAGATCAAAAGCATTGATGTTTTCTGCTAACAATAAAACCGATTTATTATGAGAAATAGGCTCAAAACGCATGTTGAAAGCACGTTGTGTGGCTACAACAGTCGTCGCTTTGTACATGTCGCGATAGCAAAACTCTGATTCTTCGTCCACAAAACATTGGTTACTAATCTACTTCTAAAGTTTTCTGGTCACAATAAAATCGATTTCTTGTAGGGAACGGAAGCCTTGTACGTAAGTTTCGACAGCAAAGATTTTTGTTTGTTATCTACGACATTTTGACTACTAAATGATGTTCCTCCCTTTCTCCCTACAAAGCTAGCGCTTTTAATGTTTTCTGGTTATAATAAAACCGACTTCTTATGTAGAACGAAGGCTCGAGTCTCATATTGAAACACACAACAGAGTTATCGCTCCATACATATGTTTCAACAGCAAAGTTTTCTGTTTGCTCATCTACGACATTTCGACTATTAACCGATGTCCCTTCCTTCCCTCTGCAAAAATAGTACTTCTAAAGTTTTTTGGTCACAATAAAATCGATTTCCTGTAGGGAACGAAGGCCCGAGACACATGTTGAAAAGCATGTTGCGTGACCACAATAGTTATCGTTCAGTACAAATTTTTCAACAGCAAAGCTCTCTGTTTGTTTGTCCACAACATATGAGCTACTAACTGATGTTCCTTCATTTCTCTCTACAGACATATTGGCTACTAACTGGCGTGTGTTCCTTTCTTTCTGCAAAGCTATTACTTCGAAAGTTTCTGGTTACAATGAAATCGATTTCCTGAAGGAAACGAAGGCCCGAAATTTATGTTAAAAAGCACGTTGTGTGGCCACAACAGAGTCATCGCTCCGTACATTTATTTTTGACAGCAAAGCTCTCTGTTTGTTCGTCCACGGCATATGAGCTACTAACTGATGTTCCTTCATTTCTTTCTACAAAACTAGTACTTCTAAAGTTTTCTACTTACAGTAGAATTGATTTCCTGCAGGAACGAAAAGTACGTTCCGCGGCCACAACAGGCTCATCACTATGTAGGTTTCGACAGCAAAACTATCTGTTTGTCTACGTCATATTGGCTACTAACTGACGTACTTCGAAAGTTTTCTGGTTACAATAAAATCGATTTCCTGTAAAGAACAAAGACTCAATACTTATGTCGAAAAGCACGTTGTCTGGCCACAAAAGAGTCATCGTTTCGACCGCAAAAGCTTCCTGTTTGTTCGTTCGCGACATATTGGCTGCTTTGGTCAAAATTTCTGGACTACCTGTCTACTAAAGCCACTCTTTCTATTATCGGGCCATTCTTCGCTTTATAACCTTCATGTTAAATTACGAAGGAAGTTTCGACCCACCCTGTACTGTTTATTCGGCGCATATGCCCACGTGCAATTCTAAATTAATTTTCCTTTCCATTGTTGATGCATTTAATATTTTTTTGAACTGAAAAACAAAAAATTGGACTATTTCTTACTAAAAGCATATCTCTAAGAGAGAAGAGGCAGATACACATTTCTCGCAACCTCACAAATACTTGATATGAAGCTACGTGATTTTTGACCAAAAATGACAACACAGTGCACTAATCTCATACATACAAAAATCAGAAAGTATAAATAGTAATCATTGCTCATTTATAAAATATGAATTAGTGAAAAAGAAATCAGCTGAATGAAAACAGTATTAGAAAGCCTATATCACAGTTCTAGTTCTCAGAAACAATTCCGCATTGGTTAGAAGTGCAAAAAGCAACTTTATTACAATTGTGGGCGTCCCAGAAGTTCGAGCAGATCGCATGCCGGGCCGCAGCGACGAAATAATTATAGAAACCAATAAAGATCGGCATCTGCGGCCATCTTCAAGGCGAGGTAATTGAAATGCGATCTCGGAGCGGCTTAGCATAGCCTTGATTGCTACCGAGAACCAAATCAATGGAGTTTTATCTCCTGACGTCATCGCGCGCAGAGCCAACAATTGGTATTCCGAGAGGGCGCCCTGCACCCGTCGCTTCTGGAAAGGTAACTTAATCTGATCCGAAAGAAAGAAGCGATTTTCGTTCCAGGAACGCTGAAAATAGACGCCGCTTTATGGCAGCGCTATCCTTGGCGGCTCGCTCAGCTGCTCTGCCGAAATGTGGCCGATGGTTCTGCGAAGGGGCGTCCAGCTGCGTTATGTAAGATCCTTTGTCGGAATTTTATTTTTTTACTCTGTATTCAAAACTTAAAGAGGAAAAATAGAGTTTATTTGTGAGTTCTCAGTCGCACATTGCTTGTCCTTTACTAATATAATTGTTGATAATCTCAAGATAAATTGATAAATATAGCTTTTTAATTAGTAATAAATAACTAATTAACGCTAATTATTTAGAGCACGTGGTACTAATTATACAGAAAATGTAATAATTAAAATATAAATAACTACTGTAGCTTTTAACGCCTGCTGTATAGGCAACTTATTTAACTGACGTACAGTATTGTTATATTTTATAAAAATAATTTTTATATTACATATTTAGATAGGTAAATTAAAATTTCGTGCACGCTTATCTTTGTTTCATCTAACGTGACATTAAAATACCGGTAAAATTGTATTCCTTTTTTAAATTTTAATTTGTCGCTTAATTATGTTTTAGTGGTTTGCTGGTTTCTGGGAAATTTGTGTCAGACGGCATACTATTTAATTTTTAATATCATGCCTTGCATGTCATGTTTCCTCAACCAACCATAAATATGGATTTTTTAAAACTATTCTTTAGCAATGAAAATTAGGATGTTGAGTCGCTGCTGCGCTTGCGTTGTTTTTGTTTTGTAAGCAGTAATCTTGCCAAAAGCTTATTCTTGTTCAATTAGAATAGTTCTAAGAAATGCTATAATTCCCTCCAACATTCCTACTTATACAGGGTGGCTCAAATTGAACGCTGGACATAAAATTTGCGTCTTGTTTTTTGTCTTGCGGTCGGAAACTCTGATACTTTGACAGATGTCATTTAAGCTTCTTTCGACTAGTAAATATAGAACGCCATACGAAATGTTTGGATAAAATAGTGCTCAATGTGAATCAACTGTCCAAATATTAATTATAAAATTTTGATTAACACTTCAGTGGTCCAGCTATTTAGTTTTGATACCTAAAGTTGGGAACACTTCTGAACTTGAACGTACATCTATCTTCTCTCTACTCTATCTGAAACTCTTCAGTTCAGTCTCAACTGTCTCATAGTTCATAATATATTTTTCAAAGATATTTTTCTACATGCTGCATTTGTGTATTAGTGGTCGCACACTGTCTATTATTAAGAAAAGTAACTTCTACTGCTAATATAAAACTAGAAATAAATAACGATGTCTGAACGGGACCGTGACCAAATACTACGGTAATTGAGAGAGACAGAAAAATAAGATTGCTAAAGCGTTTTTGGTGTTCAAGATCTGGGCGAATAAGAAGATTTTGTGGTATATAATAAAGATCAACGAGTTGATAAATCTAGTGAAGAGGAAGAAGGGAATATTAAAAACATTCCAGGAGTGCTAAACGTGCAGGAAGATATCCCTGAGCCGTTATCTAACACCCAAAAGTTTTTTATCTTGGAAAGGATTGGGAAACCGGACAGAATATAATACCAGGTTTCCATAAACCAGAACCTCAAGGAAATGAGTATACAAACTTTATATTCAAAAAATTAAAAATAACTTTCCAATGGCTTTTACCACTAATTAAATTTATTAAAAGCATTAATACCTCTATAAACAAGAAGGATACCACATCAAATCACCTAGCCGCCGGTTCCCTCTGAAAAACAAAAGGGACAGCCAAATTTGACGTAGAATCCGAATTCGCGATCAGAAATTCAATAAAACCAGAGCAAGCGTCCCAAAAAATAGTCTCTTTCACATTTATGTGCCAGTGGCTACATTTAAGTGGGGGAGAAGGTAGGGCTTGCACTTCTTACAAGGTGCGAAGCGGCTCAACGTACACCGCTCGAAAGCTTTACCATCTTATGCATACAAGTTAACAAGACCGCGAATCTAGTCATATTATATATACATTGAATGCATAGCAATTATTTTAGGTAAAAAATTACCTAAAGTTAGTAGATTAGGAATATCCGGTTATCATGAACCATAAATTATAATGTACTTAAGTGTTCGATACGACTGAATTTAATAAGAGCCTTGACTCACTATCACCTTGATAAACATAAAATAAATATAAGAACGATTAAAAGATTGAGATATAATGTGCAAACACTCCTAGAGATAAGATAAGAAATAAAATGTATAAATTGGAATATGATCGGAATCTGTAAACTATAATCTGAAAATACAGAGTTGAAAATAGCCCCCAACAAGGTCATGAAGACATGAAACTGAAATACAAAAATTTTATGGCTTTATTTAGATTATGAACTAAAAATTGAATAGATTTAATCTATTAGGTCTCCTTGTCGGTTCCAAACGCCACAACGCAGAAATGTTGAGGCGTTGGGTCAGCTATCCAACACATGGAAAAAAACACCTGGAAATTTCGCATTGGAAAGGCAATCAGCTTTAAGAATTGGGGAGGAGGGTCAAACATTGACATATAAAGAGCCGATATGATATCAGACAAACAAAAATAAACAAATATAGAATTTGGAGACAAAAAAGAACTACAGCTATAGGAACTTACATAAAGTACACACAGCAAGCAGAAAGAAGTTATCGCAGAAATTTAAAAAATTAAAGTTAGACATAGTAGGAAACCAAAAAGAAAGATATAGGCGAAAAAAATTGACAACTATTGTCACCTAAGCACCAAAATGCTTTTTGGAGTATCTATCCATACTGATAAGAATGATATGAAAGCAGTATATTACCAGGCTTGAACAGCAAAATAAACTAATTATATTATAATTATAATACTTTTTTTAAGAAACTGACAGGTATTGTAGAATATATGTCAAACCATAAATAAAGAAGTAATCACAATGTGTACTGACGTAATAGGATATTTTGGTGAGGAAGCAAATAACGATTATAGAAATAGCCCTGTGAATTTTTGCAGAGAATACAAATGTGTGTGGTTGAGAACACATAGTTTCAATATAAGGAGATATGAATAGACCCAATAAGAAATAAATTGAGCTCTGGGCTACTCAAAAGACTACTCCTCTACTATTAGAAAATGGAGCGCATTGTTCTTCAGCCAAATTTGAGTTGACTATGCTGGTGGAAAGATCCAAGTTTAATATTTTGCCTACAAAGCTTTGGTTTAATACTGATACTTACAGCTTTGACTGCCTCAATAGTCCGCGGTCTTCCAGACCTCAACACTTCTACTCCCATTAAACAATTTTGTAATTCGATACATAAACATAGGGCTAATGCTGAGAGGACGCAGGGTCTCAAAGCTTACGCTTTTCCCAATTGCACACTTATGTAAAGCTATTACAGAAATACAGTTTTCTATTCCCATTCATTAGTAAATAACCAAACTTAACAAAAATAATGGTAAGGCTTTCTGCGAACTGAGAGGTTAAGGCTCTCATATGTTTTCTCTCTCTACCCGGATGTCACGCATCATTTCTAATGCAGAGAGAGGTGGCAAGCACCGCGCCTTAGACGACCGCCATTATTGTCCCTTGTTCGAAGTGAACGCAAGTGCTCAATTATTTTTAGTGACTGAGTAGGCCACCCGTCAAACATCAGAGAGCTCGAAGAATGAACCTGGGACTGTCAGCATCGCAGCTCGCGCCTCAACCACGAGACCACGGTGACTTAAAGCTTGACAAGAAGCTCGATGTAACTTACAATTTTAAAACTTCATAATTTCAATCGCATGTTAACATCACAGATATCTTAAAGCTGCGTAAAGCCAGGGTGGGTTTGATTTAGTAACAATATTTATAGAAACTTAAGTAGCATGATGTTATTATACCAAAGTAGGATACAAAACAAATTATAGTGTTACTAGAAGAAATATGTCCAAATTTCAAGAGAATTTTATTTGAAGCAGCGACTAAATTCTTGTATTTCAATTAGGAAAGCTAATATATAGAAAATGTTTTGGAAAATCTAGAGAATACGAATAAGAAAAAAGAAGACAAATATAAATTGGAAACCAAAGGATATCAAAACTTAGAGAACAATGTATGCCACTATAAAACTCAGTAAAACTAAAAGTAAGTACCAAGCATATATAAGCTCAATCTTTAAAAAAGGAGAAACAAATTTCTGCTCTATCTATAAGTCTACGCCGAGACTATTTTTCATTGTCATAAAAAGTAAAATGTAGAGAATAAACGTAAGCATAGAACAAAGTGGTCTTAGAAGAAACAGATACGAATACAATTTTATAATAGCGTCTCCAAATGTGAATTATGAAAAGCTATGAGAAAGGTGAATAAACTCAAACATCAGATACAAACAGTTCAAAAAATGCATTACAAGAGAGACTTATAAAAAAGGCATTAAAATAATTCGCGTTGAAATAACATGATAAGTATCTGAAAAATACATGTTGAAATAAAGAATTTGAGTACTGAGGTTTGAAACTTAATTACCAAAAAATTGCACTATATGCATCCAAACAGAAAGGCACAGAATTATCAGAATAGAGGTTAAAGAGATCAAATCCTGCACAACGTCTAAATATTTAGGCTCACTTTTAAGTTTAGCAGATGCATGCGGAAAACACCAACAAACAAAAAAACACCAAGAACAACAAACCAACAAAGGCATTGCCTGAAGTAATAGAGAATAAAAATATCGATCCAGACATTACCAAAAGAATATTTCATGGTGTGGGAGAGAACATAATATTATATGGAGGAGCGATGTGGTCACTTACAAAGATCAGGACAAACTAAATTAGATACATTTTATGAGAAAGTTTGGAGAAAAATGAATAGCTTTGTTCAATCACTCAATCAATGGTATACCACATCTGGTAAAAGGTTGCAGAGAAGAAGAAGCAAATTGACTCTTTCCTAATAAAAACGGCTACGGGGGAAATACGTTTACAGGAAGCAATTTGGGGGGGCAGAGCTACATGAAAACAAAAACGGCAAACCTTTTTAGGTAAAAAATAAAGAAGAAGAATAAAAATTGGTAAAGATAATCAAAGTACAAAATTCATTGCTGAATAAATTTAGAATGAGCAGCTTTTGGCAAAATGCCGCAAACAACTGTGAAATTGGAATTGCACTCATATATAGAATACTAAGAACTGTTACTGCTATACAATATAATTGGTTAGGCCATGTACTGAACACCCGATACTTCTTCTACGACACTACCAGTCCTTATTCGTCGGTGGTTATTCGGATTCAGTTGTTTACTGTTAATTGAGGTGTTTTACCTCATCCTCTATATTAATTAGGGCTGGCCCCTGCGTTACTGATTCTATAAATCAGAAAAGGCGCCCGGGTTAAGTTTTTGTCGTCTAAGACATTTCAGGAGCGCGGTTTAATGAAAATAGCACTCTAAACACCAAAGGAACTTAATCTATATACCACAAAAATACTTTAAAAAAAGACATGAAAATTTTTATTTAGAGTGATCCAAATTGATGTTGGGTTTTAGAGAACAGCAGTTTATGCTGATTTTTATTTTATAAAAGTCATACTGCGCAAATAATCTTATTCAATTCATCCACAAAATCTCCAGTTTGGTGAGCATTGTGGACTGGAGGAACCACTGGCCAGTTTTTTTGAGAACAAAGCTGGCAACGCTGTTACCGTCAATGGCCTACGCCATCGGGAGATGCTAAACCACTGTTTTTTGAAACAGGCCAACGACTTAAATTTGATTGACGTGTGGTTTCAACAAGATGGAGTCACATGCCACACAGCACGTGAAACACTCATTTCACTTCAAACCAAATTTCCTGGTTGTGTTGTTTTGAGTCTTGAGATCTAATCCCATTAGACTTTCGTCGTTGAGGCTATTTGAACGGAAAGCTAATTGCGCATTTTATACGTTAGTAATTAAATTCAGATCATTCCAATATTTTGCGTATTATTCAGGAAAAATCTTTTAAATTCCAATATTAATCATCCCATATAACAGCTTGGGGCTAGATGTATTTTAGTTGAATGCAACGGCGATATTCTGTTACGTTCCTAGTTGAGTCGGATTAGAACCACTGAAATCAATTAAAGGCTACACGATCGGACCCCGTGCGGCCTGCGGAGGCCTATCTGATTATTTGCAATTTTTTAAATAATAAATTATATCCGCTGCGGCGCTGCCTTCAGCTCGAATCGCTCTATAATTGCGTTTCGTAATTGATTTGCCGGAATTAAAGCGCATTAATACGGTAACAAATCCACTTAATTTATTTGAGCGGGCTTAACTGTATCACCTTTTATCATTGTCGTTCCCATGTTTATTATCAACCAGATGGCGCGGTGTGCCCAACTCGTCCGTTCCGACTTTTACGTCCGATGCCCAACAAAGGCGCGTGTTCCGAGCCGCTGGCGGGGCAAAAGCGGATTTTTGTGGCGCGCGGCGGAGCCCTGCATAAATCACGGGCGCTAAAGAGTTTAGATTATTAAGTTAAATTTATCGTCGCGATAAATCACCGCGCGTGTGCAATTCATCGGACTGAGACGCGCAAAATAAAATAATTTCACTTGTTGCAGCGCCCAGCTTTGTAAATACGCTCGGATGGGGCAAAAACAGTGCGGCCATAATCCTGTAATCGCGTGCGGCCGCTAAGCACCCCATATTCACCAGTCATAACTCAGCAGATCAAAGTGGCACCCAAGGCGTGCCGCGATTAATGGGAGTTAATTGCGAGCTGGAAAACCAGCTGTTTGATAACGAACTTTGCAATGTAAAGGCTGCTCTATAAAGCGCCGAATTTGAATCGGACGGCATTTTTTATTTTGAAGTTGGCAGACCTGTTCTTATCATTTTTTTAAATTTAGCATTGGTTATTTTTCCAGTACTTAAATTTGTTTTGGTTTGTATTTGTCATTTAACAGTTTACAACGAAACAATGTGTTTTTATTTTTACATTTTACAGGCTTATCAGCCTATTACTAGCACTGTCTAACGCATTTGAAAAAATGTTCTTATAGAAGTTATACCCAATCCTTCTAGATAATCATCTTATCCTGGTTTTTGGAAGTACACGCAACAACTGAGCAAGTGCATCGCGTAGTTCATAAAATCAGTAAAAATTTCGAAGAGCACAGGTACTGTGCATCAATATTTCTGGATATAACACAGGCCTTCGACAAGGTCTGATTGGAGGGTCTGCTCTATAAAATAAAAACATTCCTACGCACGGATTATTTTGATCCCCTGAACTCATATTTATCCAACCGACATTTTTTTGTCAGGTACAGCAGCGCCTTAAAAGCAATCTATGCCATCAACTCCGGCGTTCCACAAGAGAGCGTACTGGGACCAGTTCTATACCTCTGATTTACGGGATATCTCCCAACTCTACCTGGAGACATGGTTGCCACATTTGCGGACAAAACGGCAATACTCCCACTGCACGCCGATCCTAACATAGCTTCTCACCACTTAGATGCAATCCAGCCCTGGTGCCAAAAATAAAGATTTAAAATAAATTAATGCAAATGCGTTCAAGTTACATTCACACTTAGTAGGGGCAATTTCTCACTGCTGATAGTTAAAAATCAACAGATCCCGTAAGCAGACAGTGCCAAGTAGGTTGGTATACATCTGGGCAGAAAATTGACCTGAAGGACGCACATCTGGACAAAATACAAATGAGCTTCAAACTACAAAAATGTATTGGGTGATAGGACGTCGTTCACCACTGTCTCTCGAGAATAAGTTACTCGTTTATAAGACAATGCTAAACTTTAGAGCACCGCTAAAACATCCGACCTAGAAATATTAAAAAGGTTCCAGTTAAAGGTCTTAAGATCTCTAGTAAACGCTTCATGGTACATTTCCAATGAAATCAGTCGAAAGGATCTTGCAGTTCCAACAATGTATCAAAAAATTCAACGGTTAAACTGCTTTAAACACTAACATAGGTGTGCATTATTTGATGCACGTCCTTCGCGACTATCACCAATATCGTGTTTGTTAAACAAACTACTGAATGTCAATTTATGACAGATTGTAGTGCCAATGAATAAATTAAAAAAATGTTACATTTTACCAAAGCGGGGAAAGTACCGCGCAGACAGTGCGAAAACTGTGTGATTTTTGGGAATAAACGAATTTACAGTTTAAAGACTAATAAGAAAGCTTGAGACGACTGATTCAGTGGGAACTGAAGTCCTGGAAAATTGATTCGTCGATGTTAGCAGCAGTTGAATATTCAGACAACTTCGTTGGATGGAATTTTGCATAAAGGTTTCCGTATGAACCCATATAAAATCCAACTGACGCAACAACTTAAACCTGCAGATCATAGAAAACGGATGCGACTCGCGGAATAAGTTGCGGAAGCTGACGAAATTTTCGCAAAAAATAATTTTTAGTAGTAAAGTCCACTTTCACTTGAGTAGGTGTGTTAACAAACAGAACTGTCGGATTTGGGGAAATGAATAATTCAGGAGCATGAAATGCGCTAACTAAGAATGGCTGCGTGGTGTGGTTTTTGAACAAGTGGAGTGATAGCGGTTTTTCTTTAAAGACGATACGGGGACTGCAGTAATTGTCAATGGAGAACGTTACCGTAACATGATGTTCAAACAGTTGAGGCGTATCTTTGTAGATATGGAAATTGACGCCTCTGGTTTCAAAAAATTCCCGCAATTTCGTTGTACGGTAACCGGGAATTGCCGGCAAGTCCCTGCGAACTTATACCCTGCAATTTCTTTTTTCCCTGTTTCTGAAATTATAGATATACCTCAACAAACCACGCACAGTTCCGGAACTGAAGGTGAATATCGTACGCGCGATTGAAAGGATCGGGCTAAGTATCTGTGAGAGAATTATCAATAATTCTGAAAAACGCATAAATGGATGCAGACTCTGTACGGATGGACATATGCCTGACATCGTGTTTCATACCTAAATGGGTGATTTCACTGATTACAAGTATGTTAAATATAACCACTTTCAATATAAAATATAAATAAAAATTCCACTAATTCATTTAATTTGCAAATTTGGCGCCCTTTATAGAAAACCATTTATATTTATATAAAAATTCGATCTGTATCTTACAACTTAACTTTTAATTTGATTAATAAATTTTATGACAATGAGGTGGCACTTCTTATTAACTGCCTATACATTTTAATTGCATGTTTCAGGGCTTAACACACTCTCTTCTATACTTTGAGTCACAAAAAGTTAAATCTGTGTACAGACTATATTGGTTTTATTAATAACTCTAAAGGACCAAACTGTAAAGGAAATGTATGTTACTGTCGTTGTTTGTTTCTTTTTGCAAATAAAAATAGAATTTAAATTTTGGATTGGGACTATTCTTGAGGTGAAGCTTTGTTTTATTTAAATCAGTCAAAATCCTCATGCTTTTTATTATACGGTATTTAGTGTGCAGTTTCCTGTCATTTTTTATTATGACCCAGTCAGCGAAGCTTATTGCAGTCTCATCCAACGGTTTATTGCATTATTAGATATGAATTAAAGAGACCGCCCACTTAGCAAACAAAACAAAGATGAAGATATAGTATTATGTTTCACCTTAATTTTCACGCACTTTAGGACTGGAAGGCAAACATTAGAAGAGTGATTACAAAAAGTGACCGCTGGTGTATTACCGGCAGTTTGTTTATTTAATTTCCTGCGATTATAGGTGTATCATCACTTCATCTAATTGGTTTTCCCTAGGTTTCCATTATAATAGTCTTTTGCTCCACTTGGTACCAAAAATACAATATATGTAATCTGTTCTCCTCCAAGTAGCTTGTGTGATACGTTGGATAATATTATTGTTTTCGTTTTTTGCCTTATTGTCTTGGTGGCATTATATCTCTTATTGTTGTTCCGAGCATAGATCTCTCCACTACTTCTTGGATCACTATTAATTTGTTTGTATATTGTTTTGTTAAAGTAAATAATTCGACACCGTAGTTAATCAGAAATGCAACACATTGTTTATAGTCTTTTTTTCTCAAACAGATAGGCTGAGCTACCCATTTTAAATTTATTCAGCAATATATTTTTATTTTATAACATAGTTATAGGAACAAGTGATCTATGTACCAATTTTTAAATTATTGTAAATTCCAAAAGACTGCAAAAAAGGGCAGCCACCAAAGGGATTGAGCCCACGAACCTCGCATTCCGAAGCAAACGCATTACTAACTCGACCAACCGGACATTGCGGAAAAAGGCGCTTTCTGCTCTGATTTATTTGGGAGGATTTTTGCTCGTTATACAAAGCGGTTATTTTTTTGGTCACTTGTCCTAGTTTTCTTGAATTTCTGATCGCGAATTCGGATTCTATCTCAAATTTCGCTGTCCCTTTTGTTTTTCCAGAGCGGGACTAGGGAATTTTATGTATTGTGCTTATGTATCTGTAAGAGACTAGCTTATAACGTAAAAGCCGCTTTGCGGCCTTGTTATTATAACATAAAATCTACTTCGCGGCCTTGTTAAAGTATTCTCCTATGCATGAGATAGTAAAGCTTTCGAGGAGTGTGCGTTGAGCCGCTTCGTGCCTTGTAAGAACTATCAACCCTACCTCCTTCCCTATTTAATGTAGCCACTGGCATATAAATGTGAAAGCGGCTATCTTTTAGGCTACTTGCACTAGTTTTGGCTGCCGCTTTTGTTTTTTCCAGAGAGAACCGGCGGCTAGGAGATTTTATGTGCTATCCTTATTGTTTATAGAGGAATTTGATATGTATTATTTGTGTAGAAAAAAATCACCGCTTTATTCCGTTTTCTTAAAGTTCCCAAACAAAAAAACAATTACTTTCACTCATTCTTTACTATGTTATCTAACTTAATTAATTCTAATTTCTCCAAGGACCTTATGGTTTTCATTTCCTTTGGAATATGTTTTGTTTTACAATCGTTATTTCTGGTATATGTTCAAAGCTCTAGTCTATTATTTTTCGTTCTTATATGTGACGCATCATTACTTGTCTTCTGCTTAGTTTTCTATTTCTGTTACTTCTATTGATTGTTTTTCTTGCATTTCTTGTTTTAAATTTTTTCTAAGCATTTCTATGTTTTTAGTTTCCTCTACTGTTTCTGGTCTAGTTTTTACGTATCTATTTAAAATTATCTTATTTAGGTTCATCAATTCTTTTGAAGATTTATTTGGTGGTTTTCCTTTTAATTTTCTGTAACATTTTCAACAGTTTTGTTATTCTTATTGAAATTTTAACATGAATTATAAGCGGATATTCTGTTGCGATGTCGGTCTATTTTATTTTACCATTCTCTCTTACGTCTCTTCTTGCTAGGTGGAGGTACTAAATAACATTTATTTCATGACTTATTTCATATTTATTTTTAGTTTTACTAAACGGAAACACTTTAGAAAAGTGCACAACAGCAGTATTTTTAGGTATCATGTAAGCCTTTGACAAAATGTGGATAAAAGGTTTACAATACAAACTACACTTTCTATCTCCTGCAAAATTCTTATTTTGTATATATAATTCTCGCTTGTTATAACAATTAAACACTAAACAAGTTTGTTCCGGAATAATCCAGGCAAATGTTATTCCAACCCTTTTTTCACATACTTGCATGATATACCTAACCTAGGATAATACCAACGATAATATAGTCATTTTTGTACAAAACAATGAAAAAACCATGCAAAAATATTCGCATAATTCCTTGGAGTTTTATAAGTAAAGATTAAATATTTCAGAGTGTGTTTAGGCACTAAGCTAACCTGGAAATATTACATCAATATGCAACTCAACCGAGAAAATAGTCGTATAAAGCTATTGCATCACCTAATAAACATAAGTAATTCACGTCCCACAGATTGCACGAGTCTGTTGTACGAATCACTCTCTCAGATCAGTTATGACGTACGTTAGTCTAGATTTGAGCATTACATTTAACACTTATTATCATAGTAGCAAATATTTAAAAAAAGGTTTTCCTCAAACGAAATTTAAAAGAAAATTTAATATTTTCGAAATTGATTGTTTAATTCACGCAAATACAATTTCCTATCTACACAGTTATTCGGTGCTTTTAAGAGGATGTAATAATTTTTAACATTTATCATTTAACCTATATATTTATTTCTAACAATTCAATTTCGGCGGTTGGAAGATTAGAAACAGTAGAGTGCTGAGTATTTGCCAAGACTCTGAGAGAAAACTGCTAGGACTTTGGTATTCGCTTCAGATGAACAATTATCTATCGTCTGATTCGCTAGGAGCTTTCCTTTTATTTTTTGTTTTCTTTTCCTGCGACTCTCACCTTGTCTCAACCTTTTCGATCGCCGAGAAAATCGGGTTCTGCGGATAAAAAATTACAAAACTATAGGCTACTAACAGTATCACAGATGAAGGCTTATGGAAAGATTATCTCAAGAAACACTGCACGAGGAGCATTGCATTTATTAAGTAATCAAATCGAACTCCTAGAATAAGCAGCTAAGTTTTCAGTATTCGTTAAAAGTGGAAAGTCGGTACAGCAAAACCACAGCGTGGTATAGAAAGTAGAGAAAAACTACTTTCACTTAATTTATTGCCCTAGCAGAATTATAAAGAGCAATAACAATTTAAATACGGCCCATATATAGCAAGAGAGTGCTAAATAAAAACACCATTCAACAAATGAATGGACTAAAATAAAGAAACCGGAGTTGGCAAAATATAAATCTGGCAATTGTGTTATATGCTACTTTAGAAGTAACTGTAGAAATTTGAACGGAGTTGCAATGTTAGTAACTGAAGAATTGAATGCGATTGTCGATACTTCACTTTTAACTCTGACAGAGTAGCAGTACCGCAACTATCATCGATGTTAGGATAATAAAATGTTACGGATGCAGAAAATAGGAAAATAGAAAATTTTACGTAGAAAATATGCAGGCATAAAAACTAACTAAAAAATGCCATGCGTGCATAAACATAATTGTAGGAGATTTGTGTATAGATTTTGCTGAAAAATGTAGCCTCGAGCTTTGCCAATTAAAATATATCCCGATGCAGATGTCGGATAGAATGGCGTTCTCTTACCAACAAAGTTTCGATTACAGTTAAAAATAAGAGAACACAGAATAGAAACGGCATACCATAAATTAGATTAAAAGGCAATAAGAGTAGAAAAGACACCTATAGATAAGAACAACGCAAAAGAAAACTGGACACAATGAAAATAAATAATTTTTAAAGCAGGGAATAATCTGAAACTCAAGGGCAAAAAGAAAAACATGAATGACTTATGGCATCCCCTAATTGATGAAGAATCGTAGGAACTATAACTACAAGAATAAACAATGATGTCACAAAATCAACAAATAAGTAAAATATAAAATCGAAATTGTTCTACAAGAGAGGCACGGCAACTTCAATTTATTCCAAAAAGTAAAGGAACAACACAGAAACAATGCAGTAATTAAGAATTCTAAGGCCAAACTGTTGAGGAGGAAAGAATATCTCTAAACGCCAGATCATCAAGTACGACGTAGTGACGAAACTGGTGTTCAAATAGACAAAACTGTAAAGACTATAAAGCAATTGAATCTTGGTTAAGTACTAAAACTGCTAGAGGATGACTAACTAAAATTGCTTAAAGCAGCACATTGACCAGCAATAATTCTTAAAAAGTGTTAGATATCTACTTTTCTTCAATCACCAAAAATCAGAAATACTAGGAGATACAAAGAGTTCAGGCCTTGCACTCAAAATACTGTTGCGTATAATATATAAGAAATGTGACCAGCATACTACAGAAATGTATTTTGGTTTCAGAAAGAACTTAGGTGCCCGGGAGGCGTTATTCAAATATCAGCGTTCTCTTACTTAAGCTTAAGGGGTTAAACTGCGTCAATTATTAGAGAATTCTAAGCGTCTACTTTAATGTCATTATTAAGAGAAGTTAAGCTCTTTACCAGAGGCCTCCGTCTGGACACTCCCAAAGAAGAGCTATAAGTAACCGAAGAAGACTTCTTCCTAGATCATAATGAATATTAGACATGGCCCAACACAAAAAACTGGTGGCTGTATCAAACAACTGGATATTAGAGAACTAGAAAACAAATATTCGAGCCTGAGGATCAAGTGAAAGTAGAAAGAAAATAGAAGAGCAAACGTCACGATAAGATCATCAAAGTGTGCACCGTACATTCTGCAACTCTGTGCTGTGCTATTGGCAAATACTATCGAATGTAGTAATACAAATAGTTGCGACTTAATTACAACCAGCGTCACCTCATTAGACGATTCGCTAGTTTTAGAAAAAAACGATTAAATGATCAGTGTGCAAAACAAAAATAATGGCCAGGAGTGAACAATTCAGACAACTTTTCAGAAAAATATCACAAACAATTACAAGTTACCTCTATTGTGGGTACCAGGGCACTATGGAATTGTAGGCAATGAGAAAAGTGACGAGCTAGCACAAGAAGGATTGTCAACCCCATATATAGGCTTCGAAGCGGCTCTAGGAGTACTTACAGGTGCAATACGAAGCCGGGTAAGAGAATGAATTAGGAAAAACATAAAAAATACTGGGAACGTGCACTGAGGCAATTTTGTAAAAGAATCATCTCGTAAACGAACTGAAGAACTGTTAGTACTAATCAGGAATAAAATATACAGAAATACAAAGAACAACTTAACAAAATAGGGTTATACAATGGAGATCTAAGCTGCAGGTAATGCGGGAGGGAACCAAAGACGGCTATTTATGTCTTGTAGGAGTTTGGGGGTTTAGTTCACAGGAAGAAAGTTATTTACGAAAAATAAAGAAATGGACCAAAAGAATAAAGCAATTATCCAGTAAGGGACTAGTATTATTATGTTTGCTTATTCACAAAGAAACAATACACTAAAAATTAACTAATATTTTACAAAAAAATTGGCAATGGTGGATTTGTACATCCATTGCATCGAAAATTGGCGCACACCCAAAGAGACATTAAATAAAATGGGAAAACATTTGGTAAAGGTAATGGACGATATATTAGGGTAGAATTGTACTGTTGCACCTATCTTTAGTATATTGTACTGTTAGGCAATACGGTCTGGTATAGAATCTACTACTATCTGACAGATAATTGCCCCTAACTTCTTTCAAATGCTATTCTAGATGTATTAGACCATTGGTGGTTGAAATTGTGGTTCGAACTGACTACACATATTCTATAAGCAATAAGTTTGGTGATATACTAAGTCAACAGTAAAAATGCAGCTCTGAAACAATTCTGTTCCTCTAATCACACATTCCACAAGAAATCCAAATTTGTACGCTATTATCTGTTTAAGTGCGGTAGTTATGCAGAAGTAATTTTAACAACAGTTAGTCGGTGGTTATTCTAAAAAACAGCGAACAGGAATATTCTCTTTAGTTAAAGTGGTCCTCGGAGACCTTCATTTTCTACTTCAAAAAAAATTTACGCCATGCGTACACTAACTATACATAAAGGTATTGCTCTTAAGTTTAACTTTCTGTCATGAAAAACTTGATAATAACTCAACTAACGAGGGTATCTTTTACTGTGACTTAGAGATAATGATGATCTCAGTAGTGTGAGGTACTTTATGAAGAAATCCCCTTCACGTATTACTACCTACAACATTTAGAGACTGTTCTTCTCTTAGTTTAAACTATAAATTCTGGTTTACATTTAATTTACTCTCGTATCTTACGTAGCTACAGATTTCAGCCTAAAAAAATAAGCGAAACGCTGGTTTTTATGTTTAATGTTATAATAACGGCGTGCGGATCTTACTTCTCAAGAAACATATCCTGTTTACTCCGTAAAAAGGCCGCGAAGCATAAGAAGCTAAGAGGGAAACGCTGGAATTGTTCACGGCGGATGCACAAAACTGCATTTCGCCAGCGATGCGTTTCCGCTGCTTGAATGCCGGGTAATAACGTAATTATTAGACGCCGAGGAATTAACATGCGGCTGTTGCGTATAACTTTGATTTATTGGCCAAAGATGAGGCTGCTCTTTATTCGACGTTCCTCATGTAGAAACTTCTGCGTTTATAATTGCGGTCTGAGAAGGGTCACTTTTCCTGACAGCCTTAACGATCTTATTTGCAATTAATGAAATATGAAATACAGTTGCTTATATGGCATAACGGTTAAAATTATCATTTTGAAGATTTCGAAAAATTAAAATATTCGAGGAGGTTGAAAATTAAGTAAAATTTATTTTTCGCGTTCGCCCGATGCTGAAACGGCCGCGTGCAATGTGAAGCCAGTTAACAGCTTTATAGCTGCAGTTCGCAGATGTTACAATGTGCATATTTATGCAATTACACCTTTCAGGACGAATGACGCATTCTTCGCCGCCGTTACTTCTCCCTTCAGCCAGCCGCACTTTCCAGCGACCTCAAGCGGCCCGTGTCGCAGGCCAAGGTGTGACAATTGTCACTGTGGCCGGCTGCATAATTTATCAATTTGCACATACGCGCGCCATTCTGGAATACTACTTTGCATGGAAATGTGATTAGGCTTTTACGGCGAGATCATTAGCACTACGCGAGTCGTTGGTTCAGTTATGTGTCCATAAAGCTTTTAAGTTCTTTTTCTGGAAGCAGCGGCGTGGGCGCCAGCAAATTTTTTTGGCAAAGATGGTGCTATAACCGTTATGCACATCATCGACGTAAATAATAGCTACTAATGTTAACTTAGTCTATACAGTTAGTAGCTGTATACAACTGGCATTTTTGCATAAACAATAAAAAATCAGTTATACACAAAAATGAGCGGTGTAAAAGATTATTAACATCTAACGATTCAAATATGGAGGTGCAACCTGCTTCCAGTTGTTCTGAAGTACCAAGGTCTTAGCGGCTGAAATATTCACCGGTACTAAATACTTAAAGTAAGTCTTGGATATGTATAGACCAAAAGAAGAAACGAAGAAATATACAATGCAACTACTCGAATTATCTGGAATGAAGAAGAAATAAAAGAAGATAAAAACTATAAGTCGGCACATCTATAAGAAACTAAAGCAAAGAAAGGAGCAGACATAATCTTCACCAATAAACTAGCTAAAAAGTGACACTAGAGTCACGACTATTAATATAGAACTTGAGGAGAAAGTGGGAGCCATCCAAAGCTACGCACCTACAGAAAACGCCAATCTATAAGATAAGAAAACATTCTATGAAGAAAATCCTTAAAAATTCATGTAATAACAATTCAGACTGAAATGGGTGCTTCGAAAATAACAAAGACATTTTTTACTAAGTTGCAAAGAGAGATAAATACAGCAAGAGATAAAATACGCTTGGTTACCACACAAAAATAAAACAACATATAAAAGAAAAGAGCTTGGACATAAGAGCACAACATGCAATTTATGACTTCAAAGTCACTAGAAGAGCTGAATTAGATACCGAATATAAATTTATGGTTGCAGATACTACCTTGAGAACAATCAACCACTCGCACACGAACAAAGTTAGAAAACATACGAGAAAACACTCACAAATATATTACTCTTTAAGGAGGAATAAGAAAGGCCAGAAGAAGAAGAAAACTTATGAAGCCCGGACAATGAGAGACAATGTTACAAGCGGTTAAGATGTCCATGGAACGAAGGCAGCAAGGCAAAACTTAAATCTAAATGAAACAAAATAGAAAAGTAATAAACTAAAATAAACAATTAAAAATGAATATTTTTTTATGTATGGGAGTAGACAGATAACAATAAAATTAATTATATAACAAAATAAAACGAAGCAAGTGAAGCAAAAAACTTGGAAAGATGTTGGAATTTGTTACACTAAATTTACAAAAAACAAAGATAGCAGACACAACAAACGAAGTGGGTAAAATTACCGAAAAAGAAGTAAGGGAGTTTATGAGAACAAGTAAAAATGGAAAGTCATGTAGAGAAGGCAACGTGTCCTCAAAACGTTTTAAGAAACGAGACCGAATAACATCAATACGACTAACAAAAATATTGCAGTAGATACAAAACCAGAAAAAAATACCAAGGAATTGGATCCATATTTGAAAAATAAGATTCTACAACTTGTGAAGAGTGTAACCAGTCTGCCCAGCACCAGTAGCATTCAAGATGTGCGGACTATCTGGTTCTGAAATCCGTTTTTGATCTAATTCTTTGATAACACGCACTTAGAAAACTTCAAGTGCTTTTCAAATTGAGAAAAGCAATACAAAGCCCGAATAAAAATATAACAAGAAACGTAAGACTAAATAGACAAAAATCAGAGGAATCAAACAATGAGGTAATCTAGGCTTCTTACTATTTGTCATATAGGTAAACTATATCTACAACAACTGCAAAGCCAATGAAGGATATTACATCCTAAACCCTATACTCAACATTGTCAAGAACTCCGCAACAACTGTAAGTAAATGTAGATACATGAAAAAACCATCTGGAACAAAAGGAATGATCATAAATATAGAGAAAAGAAAAATCGTAAACTCACAAAGAATACCGAAAGAAGGGCAGGTAGACATAAATTGCACTTCTATATAAGACCACCTACATATCCACCTCCACATTATAATATGTAGAAAATAAAATGGGTGGTAAAAAAGACAAGAAGTGGTAAGATACAAATTAGACCCATTAGAGAGCATCTACAACAAATTCCTATAATGCAAGTACAATTATATGATCATATAATGCGCATGGAGCCAGCAGATATAAAAAAGTATTTGAATTAAGAGGTGATTATCAAAGACCGAGGGGAAGTTCTTGAATAAGATAAAAGAGAAATATTAAAGATATTACTACAAGAAACGGAAAGACTTGTCAACAACTGAGAATAATGGCTAGAGACATCAACATATAAATTTACTAAGTCAATGCAACGATACATTCGATCAAAACCTTAGTATCATTCAATATAACTGATGTTAAAGATAGAGTACATTGAAATGATTAAGTGGATATTTCTTTTGCTTCTTCTCTATCTAGAGGAAAGTATAGATAAAGATCTTTATTTTTTAATCTTTGTAAAAGTCTATTAATTGTTTCAAAAATTCTATATGAACATAAAACCGTATGTCAGGATCGTTTACTGGTACTGGTGTTTATTTATTTTTATCAGATGATGAAGTACCACGCGTAAAAAGAGGGAAAGGTCGAACAACGTATCAGTGTTTAAAGTTTCAAGTGGGGGGTGGCCGTACAATTAACTAATTTTTCCAATTTGTCGATAAAAAAAATGCCACAAAACATCTAAATGGAGACTAATACGTATTCTGAGATGACAATAATTAAAATGAACAAAAATTCATGTTTTTTTAATTGTTCTGGACATCTGGGTGACCTATGGTTCTGAATCTGTGAATTCCTCGCTATAGAACTATTTGTATTGGGGACATCACCGAGGAATAGAGTAACAAATGACAAAATACGCCGAGAAACTAAAATCATTGACGCAACTAGACTGGACATGTTGCAAGAATGATGGACATCCGATAAATTGAGTGAATGATGGAATGGCAACCAAGACAAGACGGCTGTAGAAGCAGGGGATAGTGAAGTGATGACGATTATGTACAATTATCAAATATTTGTAATTGTTGGTTAAATGGGCCATTTGTCGGTACTTCTTGGGTAATCTAATTAATGAGTAGATATAGATTTATATCGCTACATGCTAGACCTGAGCAACTTTACCTTCTACTTATACCTTACAATTGATAAAGGCCAGGTCTTTTTCAGAGATATAATGGATTTTAAAGTTTACATAAAGAATAAACCCAAAAAATATGACATCAAACTGCATTTACTATGCGATTCTTTCAGTAGCTATGCCCTAAATTGTAAAATCTATATATGCAAAACCAGTTATCTAGACAATACTATCGCATCTCTATTTGAAAGGTTTTTTAGAAATTATTTTAGTTGAATTTGATTATATACTAATCCCGCCTTGATAAATTTTCTACGGAAGAATAAATTTTTAGGCGAGTATGAAGAACGGAAAGTCTTTCCGACTACATGAAGGCTGAAAATTTGAAAAAAAAGTTGTGTAGCACCAGTGTAAAGATTATTAAATGGCAGGAAAATGGACGCTTGTCGTCTTTCTACAAGACAATTGTTATCAGATGTTATCATTCACTACGACAAAAACAAGATTAGTCTGGACAAAGTTTTTCTGTTTTTAAAGTGGCGGAAGACAAGTTTCTGGCGCTTATTTCTTTTTTGCTGGCTGCTGTATAAGAAGGCAACGAGAAAAGAACGAACATTCATAGACCTTATGAAGGCTATTAGAAAAGAATTGGCTAATTGTGGTGGAACAGAAAGTCCTTAAGAATAAAATGGTGGTCCATTATAGAAGAAAATAATCAACATTTTCCAAACAAAAATTCTATTTTATACGCGTAAATTAAAAGCAGTAACGTCCTGTAAAGTGTGTGCTGGCAGAAGAAAGAAGAGAATAGGGAAAGGACTCAAGAAAAAACAAGAAATGCAGTCTTGCTCTTTGAGCACCTGACTGCCTTGAGAATAAATTCTTCTGTTAAATTGTACATAAAATATTAATAAAAAAACTTGTATAATGTAACGTAATGTGTTTATAACACTTTTGGTACTGCACTTTTGACAGGCACAAATTTAACGGGTAGCTGGAATGCTCTTGCGAATGTCTACTACAAAAGGTCTAAAATTGTAGACGGTTTTATAGGTTATTAGTATAAGCAGGAAAAGCTTACCCAAAAACCATTCTTTCAGAAACGGCAAACTTCAAAGGGTATGTAGGGGTTTCAGGCGAGTTAGGAGGAGGGGTAATAATAAACAAGGCTTTCATATGTTTGCTTTCTCTGCTCAGTCGTCGCGCACTATTTCTGATGCGAGGCAATCAGGCAACCACCGCTTGAAAAAAATCGGAAGATATAGATACATCTACAAAAAAATTTAAAAACAAAAATATTAGTTATGAAAGAGGCTGAAGTATAGTTGTTAAATGAAGTATGCATATCTTTTAATTAAGACAAAATATATCTAAATTATGATAACAATACGTAATAAAGCTTTATTACGTCAATGGGTTACAAGATCATTTATTTATTTTTACTCTTGTCACAACAGCAAAAATTATAGCTGCGAAATTTTGGAGAAAAGATCGAATAATTAGTTTTACATGCTAAAAGTAATTTTTAAAATAATTCACGATTGTCTATATAAGTGCGAAGCTAAAATCAGAAACTTAAAATTTGGTTTTATAGTGAACTTGGTACACGGGATGCAAATAGCAATATCTATGTGTGCTTAAAAGTGTCTCTAAAAACGGTTTAACATACTAGAGCACAAACAATGAGCATAATTATAATAATCATTACAAACGTTTGCTTAATAAAAACAAAAATCGTTGCTAAAGGGGTTGTGTAATGGTAATTTCTACCATATCTCTGTATTTGCCCCAAAAGGATCTTTAGAAAACACTGGAAAATAATTTATACAAAAGTAAATATCACAACCTTCAACAGTAGACACTTATTTAGTGCACAAATTACATATGTTTATGAGGTTCGTCATCTTCATCGTTAATTACAGCACACTTTTCATAAGCTCAATTGCTACCTTTAAAACATTGCTCCACCCTTAGTTAAATTTGAAATTTAAAAATAGTTTATTGTCTCTTCTAATAATCTGGTGCGTATACTGAGGCAATTTTCTTTTTTTTTCTTGGTCATTTCCATTTGTACTGGAGCTAGCAATATTTGGTCTAAATAGAAGTTTTTCTCGACAGTTCTCCCCGTTTTTTGAAGAAGAAATTAATTTTTCTTTCTCTTGGTACTACCTTTTTGGCAAGCCTAAAATCTGAATATGTAGGCCTATTTAATTAGCAAACTTTTATATGATTGGATCACAAGATGTAGTGCGGGTTAGTGTTGAACAAGATATTGAAACCTAAATATCACCACCTTTGTTCAATCATAGGATCATTTCTGTGGTGTTATCAGACTAGAATATCCAATCAGGAAAAATATGGATTATAACAAAAGATTTCTGTTTGCAAAATCCATTTATTGAAGTTTCAACTGAGAGATGTTTCATGGATGTTGTTATGTACATTTAACTTGATTGTTACGACCCGCCCAGCCATTTCCGACAATTACTCAGTAGTACCATTAAAGCAACTAAATACGGGGAGTGCAGTGTCGGAGAAGATTTAAGAAGTCGAGGTTGCGTATCTTTGTCTGGCCGCATTAAGCAGTTCCTAATCAGTTAAATAAATTGAAGTACTACCTTGTTTTATTCAAGTTATTTATACTTTATCTTATCTAACAACGTCATATAAAAAATCTGACCTCAAAAACAAGTTTGTGAGAGATAATTATGACACACCTGGTTATGTAATACAAAAGGTTTAATTAATAGGTTTACATGTATAAATGATTATCCAGTTTTAAAAAATTGTATCTCAAGTATTAAACACAAAATACAAAAAGAAGCAGATATTATTTAAATTTAAATCAATATTTACCTCTCTTGTAACAAAACGTCTATGCGATAAACTGGTTTAGCCAAGGTACGTTCTAGCATTTCCTTTTTGACGGAAAAGCAGCGGTAATGCAGTTTTGGAGGTGGTTTAACGCTGTTGCGTTAACACTGTTTTTAGCATCCCTCTCATTTGAAGTCGCAAGCTCGAGAGACCTTTGAAGGGGGTTCGGGTGTGTTTCAAGCGTAACCCACAAGCGTCAACGAACTGTGTAAGCAGCAAACTTGGTGTTTTGCAGCTAATTGTTTGGAAAATTGTACGGCGACCATTGAGGTTGAAATCATACCGTCCGCAGCAGGACGACTGCGTTAAATTATTCGAATTTTTTAATGTCATGCCTCGTGACTTCTTTTTTGAGAAGGCATGTTAAAGATTGTTTACGCACCAACATTTCAAAATTTCAAAACATTATGGACAGCGCGTCATGGACGAACTGGACTACGCATAGGCATACATCGTGCGACAAAAAGGGGCTACAGCCTTTTTTGAAATTTCTTAAGTAGACTATATTAAGAATAAAGTTCTTAAAAGAAACTATGTCTGGAGGAATTCTTAAAACTTTCTATTGCTTCCGATTAGTACATAAGTAAAAATAGAGAACGTAGAAGGGGAATCAAAAGAGAGCTTATCCCTTCTGATAATCTGTCAGAGCCCTATATTGAGAAAATTTCCTCAATTTTCTTCCTTCCTCGATCATTTCTATTTGTGTCAAGCCTAGCACTATTTGGTCACAATATCAGTTTTCCTTGAGAATTTCTCCATTCTCTAAAAAATAAATCAACTTTTCTTTGCGAGGAGACTTTGTTAAGATAGTTTTTCTTCTTCTAGTAGTGTATTATTTTCTTCTTTCGAGACTGTAAACTGTCTGATTAGGAAAACCTTGATACGGTTGAATTACAAAATGTGATGTTTGTTGGCTCCGAAGATGTTGAAAGATGTTGAAAACGTCCAAGCTGGCAGATTTTGCAGTGTTGCATAACTGCAGTCTTAATTATTATAATCCATCTCGGATAAGTCTGCAGCCACTTTGAAGCTTCTTTAGAGTAGCAATTACACAAAGGTGCCATAAAAGCAACGATAGCAGCTGCATATTGTGTTGAAGAAGGTATAAGAAGAGGTTAACATTATTTTATCTATATCTTTGTCATATCAATCAGTTCAAAACTTCACAAATCCTAGTATCAAATTGATTAGATAAAACATGGCCTGTTTTATTTAACAGAGTGATGTGAAAAAGTTGATTTTAATAGATAATTGTCAGCATATAATTTTTGAAACACCCGTAGTAGTGTTGTGCAGGCAATATTCAATTAATACTATACAGGATTCTTATAAATAAGCCAACGGATTCAAAAAATATATTTTATAAAGCATTAAACATAAAATAATAATTTTTTACAAAAAGGCACCGATATTGTGTTTAAATCATAACATAAATCTTTAATGTATATCTTTCTCATTACATGGGATAGACCAGTTTGTCTAAGACGTATTACAAAATTTACTTGTTGACGAACATAAAACAGCAGTAATTGCAGTCCGCTGTTTTATTAGCAGTGGTGCCACGTAAGCAAAGTCTATAACATTTCATCGCCCTTCCTCAATTGCTAGGCGGAAAGACCTAGGCTTTGAAGAGAGTTCGAGTGTGTTTCAAGCGTAACCCACAAATATTAACTGTTCAATCCGCAAACTTGGTGTTTCCCAGCCAACTGATTAAAAATTGTACGTTGGCAATTGAGTTTAAAACCTATCTGTAACCAGGGACTACGTCAACGGTTTGAATTTTATAATGTCCTTCAGGAAGCTCAGGTGCGTGCGTGTAATAATTGAAAATTTGTAACATTATGGTATTATCCGTTCCTTTTTGTATTATGTGCAGTCTTCAAAGAGTGCTTTTTGAATGCAACTATCTATTTCAGAGCTAGACAGCAAAAAGAGATTTTTTTAACACAAAGAATTTATGCTTACACCCAACAGATTTTTGTAAAAATGGTGGTAAGCGACTGAAAAGAGAATCAGTGTTTATGGGAATTTTTTTTCCTACATGATTGCCTATAATATTGCTGACACACTGCACAACTCTCTAAATAGCAAATGTCAAAATCAGAACAACAATTAAAATGAGACTAGATCTTGGCGATCAAGGTTTTTGTATAAAATCAAAATAACAGGTCACAAAATGCTTAAATCTTTTACATGTTGTTATATTATAAAATGAATTCTTCTCTAAGCTAAAACAACAGACCCTTCAGACTCTTCGGAATTTCTTAAGCAGATTATATTAAAAATAAGTTTTTTAGAAGAACCAGTTACAAGAAGTCCTTAAAAATTTCTATTGCTTAATATGTAAGTAAAAATTAGAGACTGTAGAAGCATCAAAATACAAATGCATTAAATGCAATATTATTTAAGTTTTTTGCACTACGAAGTCCAAATATATTTAATCTGAAAGAAGAACCAAACGAAAAGAAGTTAATTCTACAGAATCTTCGTTTATAAAAAAAATTGCGGTCTTATTTGAGGAAATAATTGCAAACATTTTATAGAGTGTAATAAAAAAAGCTAAAGAACGTTGTGGGATTACAAAAACTAAATTTTTTTTACAAAGATAATATTTTGATGAAGCTAAAAGAAGTAGTTAAAAAGAAAAAAAAATACGGGGAAAAGAACAGAAAACTATGACAATTATACGAAATCCAGGACAGAGGTTAAAGAAAAAGTTACAAAACAAATCAGGAGTCTTGGAAACCAAAAAGTATGTTACGGTATCTTAAAACAACTGTGGAAGAGGAGGACAATTATATTGAAAAATATAAAGCATAAATATAGAAATCTAGCAACAAAGAAAAAATAAAATGAATCGATGGAAAAAGCATTTTCAAGAAATAAACAGGAACAAGGGATAAACGGGCAAAGAAATGCAATATGAAAACAAAAATAGAAAAGTTGTCATGAAACGAAACGAAAAAATGAATAAAAAGCTCGACGATGCCATAGACAAGTTAAAGATAGGAAAGAATAGATTGAATCACTTCAGAATGATCAAGTATATAGAAAAAACGCTCGATATACGAAGTTTGGCGATGCGAAATAATTAAAAAAAAAAGTACATATGCAATAATTTTAAAATCAAGACTTAAGAAATACAATAAAATACACAATGTATATTCAGGGCAAACAGAGCAATACAGAGACAGATATTTATAAAGCAACTAAGTGAAAAAGCCGTGAACAAGGGAAGAGAAATACTTATCTGCTTTGTAAATTTGAAGATGGTTTTCGAAGAGAACAAATATGGAAAGTAGTGAGTGTAAAGAGAAAAATGACGACGAAACCACAGTTAAAGTTTTCTACAAGGAAAGCACCAATATAGTAAAATCAAGAAACGATGGAGGAATCAAAGAAGGCAGTGGAAACGGGACTAGGATGAGGCAATACAAGAAAGTAAGAAACAAGTTAAATTGTACAAATCAGAAAAATAGCGAATTTAAATAATTGAAATGACGAAACTACTATACGCTAGTGATATGGCTGCTTTGGCAAGAACAAAAAAAGATATATAACACAGACCTGAATAAAAAGAACATGAAAATTAGCAAAGCAAAAACAAAAACTATGATAAGAAGCGCAGAACTAAAGATACAGGGCATTATGTAAACAAAAATAAAATTAGAGCACGTGGATATTTATCAGCAGTGAAGGCTACTGAGGGATTGTTTAACGCGATAAAGAAGATGCCAAAAGAAGCAAGAACAAAAATGTTCAAAAAAGTGGTGGTGCAGGTTCTGATATATGGAAGTGAATCGTGGATTACAGCAAAAGAACATAAGAGCAAGATAAGATAGCAAACAAAAGAACTAAAACTGAATCAGTAGGAACAATTGAGAAACAAGTAGGGAAAATAGCAGAAAAGAAGAAATAATTGCGGAAAAGGCAAGAAAGATAAACCAAGAAGCTGAAAGTAGCAGTAGAAAAATGAGAAGAAGTATCAAGAACAACAAAATCAAAAGAACTATCATTCAAGGTGAACAATTCAACTTAATAACCGTATGCTGCAAGGTGGAAAGGGTTTGGATCAACTAAAGAAATAAAAAACATTTGTTCACTAATTTATTAAAACATTCAGAAGGATTATGAGTAAGTCTGCAAACTTTTGGGGACAATTCTGTATATCAGGCAGTTCGCCACGAACAGCTCGACTGGCCGTAAAATTCGAAGTCCAATGTTAACAGTCAGCGATCACGAAATCCCGGCGCTTAGTGTCCCGCCAATCCCAGAGATTAATGCAGCGCTCGCGGGGGAATGAAAAGCGCGGGCCATTTGCATGCCCGTGCGTGCTCCAAAGCGATACATTTTATCTACTTATATGTGTTTTCATGCATTTATGATACACGCCGTTTTAATTAACAATTCAAATCGCGACTATTTTCAATTTCTGAGCCACTTTATAAATGCAAATGTCGCGGCGCAATAAGTTATGGTTAATAACTACCGCGTTTAAAGCGGAATTAACAGCTGTTGTCAATGTTAAATATTGCCGCCGCGAATTCCTCCGCCTCGCTACTCCCCAGCTCGTCGCGGGCGCGTAGCGGTATCTGCCTTCCGCGTTTTTTGTGCGAGCGGCTGCGCTCTGCCTAAAACGCATCATCGTTTGAAATAAATCTAAACTAATTGATTACGAAACTAATCATCTGTTTGCGTTATGAGTCACAGGCCTTTTAAACTCGTACTATTTGCGTTTATCATCTTTTTTCCGTTTATCTATTATTTTTCTTCTTTGTATATTCCACATTTTGTCTTCTTTATCTTTCATTGTCAGTAGAAATTTATATTTGTATTCTTTCCTGTTGCCTTATAATCATTTTAACTTGGTTTTATTTTGTTTTCTATTGTTATTTTGTATTTCTCGTTACCATTAATCTTTTGCCTCGTTTGCTTACTTTTAACTTCCACCTTTACTTTTGCTTTATTTTATTCTAGTTTTCGCCTCTTTTGCGACTTATTTGTCGACATCGTTAGAAGTTTTTTTGTTGCTATACTCTTTGCACGTCGGACGTTGAAATAATTCTTTTATATTGTATCTTTCTGGAATTTTGCAAAATTTTTATAAAAAGTATCGGGAACATTTTTTCCTGACGTGGCTGTGTCAGAGCGCGCTCGCACCGCGATGCTCGGTGGAGAATTGATGATCGATTGAACAGCGGTACGCCATTGAATTTTATGTTGGACTGGGGAAATCGGGTACGGAGACGTTGGGCATGATTCGCCAAGTGTTCAAGGATGAAAGCATGTCACAAACTGCAGCTTTTAAGTGACACAAGCTCTTCAAAGATGGCCGAGAGAGCGTGAAGAGCCCCGCGCTGGACGGCCGTTGACCTCAAGAACCGACGACAGCGTGCAACGTGTGCGTGAAGTGCTGAATTCAGACCGTCGCTTAAGTGTGCGCATGGTCGCAGATGACATTGGCATTGATAAGATGACAGTGCACAGCATTATCACTGAAAATTTGGCGATGCGAAAGATCTGCGCTAAACTCGTCCCGAAGGTATTGACGGACGACCAAAAGCAGAGGCGTGTGTGCTTGCAAAAACCGTCTGCAACGCGTTGAAGACCTCGGCTTTTTGCACGATTTTCCAACCTGCTTACAATCCCGACTTGGCACCAGCAGACTATTTTCTATTCCCAAAAGTAAAATCTTCCCTCAAAGGACACCACCATGGGTCCCTAAGTGCCATCAAAGAAGCTTGCACACGTACACTTAAGGACGGCTACCAAGAAGCATTTGAGTCGTGGGAAAACCGCTAGCAAAAGTGTGTTGACGCTCAAGGGATGTACTTTAAAGACTTTTGAGGTAAACAATCAAATCTACTTTTCCCGATACTTTTTATACAAACCCTGTATATATCCTATTTTCAGTTGTTTTCTTAAGTTCCTCAGACGAGATAATAATCCGAATCCATCTCCTCAACCCTCCTTAAGCTTCTCGTGTCCTAATTATTTTTATTCTGTAATTAAATAATTTTTTATGTCTTTTTATGTACCTCTTTATCTCGAGGTTATGCATTTGGTATTCGAAGTTCAATTTCGTCGTTACTCTTCTTTTGGGTATTGTATCCACTTATATAGTTAGAAAGTATTGTCCTCTATCAATCTTTGGACTCCATTCTCGTAATATTATTAATTTATTTTTTGGGTTGCCTCTTCTATCTTTTCTTCCACTCCTCTCTGAGCATCTACATCAAATAAATCTCTGCTATTGCAGTTTATTTCGCTTTTTAATACACACTACTACCCAAATCGCTTGAAACAATATATCGCCGTTTAGTTGTTTCTTAATAATACAAATTCAACCCTAAATGTGCTCTCATTATTAGCACTATTAAACAATTTATATTTTATTAAGTTTTGCATGCCATTTTGTTTCTTGTACGGCCAGTATACCAATTTTATACCCTTTTAGTTTTTTATATAAATTTTTAAAACTTGCCAGTAGCTTTTTGCGGTTCTTTGATTTTGCTGTATTTCTCATTATTTTCATGATGATGAACATTCCATTCTTTCAACTACACAACCACAAACCTTACTAATTATGTAGGTTGCTTTAATTTTTTGTATTACACCCATCTTGTATATATTAATTTTTTATTACTTTTTATACATTTAAACATTTTTCATCACTTCTTTTATTATTTTTTGTTTCCTTTGTCCATTAGCTCTATTTTATTTTCAGGGTTTTATGTTTCTTAATTAACACTTGGTTCCTTTTTATTAATTTTTTGTTTCAATTATCTAAATGGTTGCTTCTTCTTCTTAGCCTAATTTTGTCTTCTTTAAAACATGCCTTTAGCATAGGTCTGCTTGATTTGATTCCACCTTGGTTTATTTTGCCCTATTTCTCATTGGAGAGGCGATTCTGCACAAGAGTATTGCAACGATCCGTGCTGCCATCGACTCTTTTAAACATCTATGTGAGGGACACGACTATTATGTCCTCCGCGGCGTTAACCCAGTTTTCAGACGACACAACGTTGATATCCAGTTCGCTCATGTCCCACGTAGTAGACAAAAGACCAACAAAAATTGGACAACTTTAAAAATTGGTCTGAATAATGGCGAGTTTAAATAATTCCAGAGAAAGGTGCAGTAGTACTATTCACACGAAAAAACTAGAGTTTCGTCACTATTTTTGGGCTATTTTCCCCAAAAGGAAAAAGACTACAGATCTTGACTTTACCATGGACGCTAAACTTTCACTTGAAGGCTCTGCATAGAAGAGAAAGCCAAATCGCCAAGAGCGTCTTTCGGCTGGCTATTTTACTAAGAAGGCAAGCTACCCCAGATAATAAAGATAATGATGATGTATATGACACTTGCCTCACATAAATAAGCTTTAAGTGTTTCGGAACTAGCCTTCGAGGTTCATCTTTGGCACTTTGTGATACGTTAGAAACACGATACTCCATAGAAATGCGAAATCAGGGAATTTATGAGTAAAAAAAGCAACTAATTTTCCCCTAGCCGGCAACGGGAGCGATCTATATGGCCCATACCACCATCCACGAAGAGGTATCCCAACAGCAAGTTCAGAGAGTGGGACGCATATACTTGTTCTTGTCGATAGTTCATGTTCTCATGGTCTCCAATTTAATAAAGTATTTATCCATTTGCCTTGCCATCTTTTATTACTCAATTCAGTTAACGTTTCTTGTCAGTCTTTCGACTTCTATACTATTAATATGACATCATCCGCAAAAGGCAACTAATTGAACATTTTACAAAATTTTTATGCCTTTGTTATCCAGGAAAACTTCTTAAAAATGTCTTTCAACGCTATAGTAAAAAAGGGAAAAATTGGATCTCTGTATCTTACACCTCTATATATATTAACGTTTTCTGTGTCTTTATGTTCCTTTCTGCCAAAGTAGCATTTTTATAGAAATGTTTAATCAACGCTGCGTATCTACAGTCAATTTTTGGCTAAGCCAATTCTTGATGCTATCGAAAACTTTTTAGTAATCTACGAAACTTAAAGCGGTTATTGGTATTCTGTAACTTTTTTAAACGGGAATAGAATAGTTTATAAATGATTATTATGGCTAAATGTCATTCTTGTAGTTCCATTTAGCACAAGATCTTCAGATCGTAGTAGTTCGCTTGGAATAAGCTCTTTCTGAAACTTTGCCCCTTTTTACATTTGAATGCGCTTTTTCAGACACTACATTTCTCTCTTTAGCAGTTTTTCCGACATCATCTACCGTCCTGATTGGAGTTCATAAGTTCCACGCTAGTTCTTGTGCTAAGTTTTTTGTTTTGCTTTTGGTTGTTTAGTTGTAATTTCTTTGGAACTGCCATTTTATTTATAAACTCATTTCGTACTCTTGTTTTAGTGTTTACAGTTCAAAATAGAATTTTACCAAATTCTTCAAATAAAGATTCTGCATCTTTTCGAGTTTGTAAATTTTAATAGAAGCAAGTATCTTGCTTCAAAGACAAATATGATATTTTTATAATGCTATTTTTAATAAAAATGTTTACCACACAGTTTCAGCATCAAAACTGCTATTAACAATTATAAATAATAAGTAATAAAATATTTAAAACAAGTCAGTTCTGTTATAAACGCCGAATAGTTTATAAAGTTGGCTATTGAAAACTGTACTTAACTGTAGTTGGACTTTTAATGAAAGAACTATAAAATATCCGTTTTAACTGTAAAACGTATAGAAAATTTAAACGTAACTGCCTTGATTATAAATATAAAACGTTAAATCCACAGAATGGACTTGCTTACTGCAGCGGTCGACTTTACCAACAGTAGCTGGAGCTGCTATCATCTCTCTTTACAAAGATATGTACTCCTAAGTAACCCAATAGAGAAGTGCAATAGAGATCCATTATCACAAAATTGCTTCAACCTTCAATAAAAATATTAAGAGTACAATATACTCTTACGAAGAACAGTGTAGAGCCTAATTATGTTCAGGATTCAGTATAATTGCTCTGAAAATAAATAAAATAGAAGTGAAAGGTAAGAAATACAGGTTGGAAATAAACGAGCGGATAGCTAAACATATAAAGACAAGTAAAAACAATAAACAAGAAAAACAAGTCTTTAAATTAACAGCTGGTGGAAGAAAGCAATACAGTTTTGAATAAATGAGCAGTTTTGAGACTTCAATAAAGAAAAATATAGAAAATAAATATGAAATTAACTATGGAAGCACTAGAACTGTAATAAACATATTAAAATTAAGTAAAGTACCAAAATAAAACAAAATAACCAAATTATTGGGAAGTACCACGAACAGATGACACAAATTTTATGAAAACACGTTTGCAATAGTTTGAATACATTGCCAGGCAGTTAAAAAAAAAACACTGTGAATATTATATTGGAAAGTGAAGCTGAACAAGAAAAAACAAAAAGAAATGAAGGCAGCAATAAATGCTATTAATTAGTCAAATAATCAGATTGAGAATTGGAGAAAGTTTGCAAAGAATTGAAATAAAGAGAAAAGAGATCATTAAAGTCTTAGGCTTTTAGTGCTAATTATAGGTCCCCTAACGAAAAAAAACTACCAATTTTTATCCATATTACGTTCTTCTAAAATCACAGTTACAAAAATTCACTCAACTCCATCAAGAGGACATTTTTCTCTTTTTCTTTTTTATTAGAAAACCGTGTTATAAATATTTTTTAACGAAAGTTCGTAATAATTCCTCCAGATATAAAAACCTTCTTAAAATTCATTATTATAAAATCTATACGACTTCAATACATATTATTAAGATCTATTTGTCCACAATATTTTTTACTTATACCTTACGAGAATTGAAGTGCAATATAAGTCTCAGTTTTCAATTATCGATTATAGCGCTGCTATCTACACTTTACAAAATGAACGATTTTCTGACGTTTGTTCGTTGAGATTTAAATTTGCAAACTTTAATATTATAGTTTTATTAAAAAACTCCCGTAGATGTTTCACAACCAAATATGAATAAGAAAAAAATTGTCAGATATAAAAAGTTTTATTGTGTATTTACAATGATCAATCAAAATATAGGGTAAAAATAAAATTTGGTGAAACTTTCTTAAGGTTTTCTAGATAACAGCATAGTAAATTTAATTAACTGTAGTTAAATAATAGTTTTTTTATAAATTTATAGAACACTACACGTTTCAATGGATCGATCAGTGTGTTTATCTTCCTAGCATCAACACGTATATCAATATCATAACATTCATAAGAGGCACCAAACGATAAAATCTAGGTTCCGTCACTATCTTCAAGTGCGTCATTCCCTAGAAGAGAAGGTCAAATGTTTCGGCGATACCATGGCCGCTAAAGTCAACTGGAGCTCCCACATTGGGGAGGCGCACCCAAAGACAGTCACTCGACCCAGGTTTTCTCGTCGAGTTCTTCCGGTAATTGGCACTGCTGCACTCGCCATTATTTAAAGCTGTTCTTGAGGTTGTAATAAAAAAGCAAGAAGCTAGAACAATTATGTTTCTGCCACATCCCCAAAGTGTGTTCAGTGTCCCAAAGATCATGAAGTATTATCTAAAATGGAGTCAACCTTCCATTGTTATCTAAAGCCAAATATCAAAGAATCGCTGGGAAAAAGAATTTCTGCTTTCGGTAAAATTTGTGCACAAGCACACGGCACTTTCATTGCGCTGAATGTAGAGCTTATACCGCCCCTAATTCTCAACATTTTCAACATTTGCGTTTAAAAACAAATAATTAACAAAGTTGGGATAAAATTCTAGAAATTTTCGTCAACCCTCTTAATGTTTCATGTTATAAATTTTTTTAAATAATGAGACACTTCTCCAATGCTTCCCCTAATGGTTTAACGATGTATAGATCGAGTAACCCATCGGCTGCTGCATAAACTTCTCATGATAGTGTCGAAACGATTATTGTGCATCAGTCAGCAATGTTTCAACGTATTGTTTTACTGGAGTATAGACTTACAATCGAGAAAATGCTTTAAATATATAATATCATCATGTACATCCTATCCATAACACACATGCATTTAAAAGGAGGCAAAAGGACCCCACTTAATCATTTAACTTTCTCAATTTTTAGTTTAGCCATATCGAGTTATTCTATGCAGTAATATTATATCACTGTTGGGGTATCTAATCTAAACAGGCTTATTTAATTCTATTTGCTTTATTTGTATTTTTGTTAAACAGTCTCTTTGTGGAAAGCTAGTAATCTTTCTTGGTTGCAGCCTTCTGGGATTTAAATTTAAATAGCGTAAATTTAAGTTAATTCAATTAATATTAAAGTATATAAAAAGACAAAACGGAAGGTTACTAAGATAAAATAATAAAGTTAATGAGTGACTTTGAGAGCCATGAGAGAATATCTTCGTAAGGCATACCTAATACCAAATGTATACTCTACAATTTACTTACAATTAGACCAAGAGGTGATATACGTACGTTTAATAAGTAATTTCAAAATAAGTAAGATGTAGACGCCACTAAAAATTAACAACAATAAAACAAATTTAGATATTAATATGTTAGTTGTGTTGGAGTTTCATCAAGACTATCAGGTAATCCAGAAGGTGTTGACTTATTGGGTGTAGAAATTGGTTCTGGTTTAAACCAGTGCCTAGTCACACGTTTTAGCTTTTTAGTATCCAGCTTATCTCGCCTTGTATCTGAAAAGGGGTGGTTTATTGCACGCCATGTTTTATTTGCTTAAACATACGCTGTACTGGAATTGTGTTTTGGATAAACAGTAAGAAACTTTAGTTTAGTCAAAATTGAGATCAAAGCAGATTGAACTCTATCGATGTTTATTTTGCCTATTCGAATTTTATTGGTTTTGGAATATCTAACGTAAAATTTCTAACTCAGAAAATATCCCGTAATACAACAGAATATTTGCTAAACAGATAAACATGTAAACATTTCTCTTTCTTCTTTGTCAGCCAAAGTGTTTTTCACTTTCTTCTTCATCGAAATCTTTAAATTTTTTTTTAGCTAGTGTACGTAAGGGTTACTAATCGTATAATTTATCTCTCAAATTTTGGGAGCTCATCTAAAGCCAAATATTGAAAAATAATTGGGAAAAAATTTTTGTTTTCGGTAAGGTTGTCCATCAGTACACAACATGTCACGTTGCTTTAAATAATGGGTTTGTAATGTCTCAGATTCTCAATATTTTCAACTATTATTCATTGACAACATAAAAACACAAACTCGAAAAGTGCATTGATTGTTCATTTCAGTTTTCTAAAGTTAGGCAAATTTTTCGTTTGCTCTTTCTCTTATCAACTTTTTCTCTAGTGGTTTCATGATGTGTTGGTCGGATGATGGGCTTAACCTCAACAGTGAAACGATTCTTGTGAATCAACCATGCAGAGCTTCAACACATTGCTTTGCTGAATGTACGATGTGTCAATAATTATCGTAGTTTTGATTTTTTTATTTTTTCAGCTCTATAACATTACTTTTATATCTTCTTGTGTTAGATATATACATAATAGAAGTTCTTAAAGTGTTTGGCAAACAGATATTTTATTAGCTGGAGTTTTTTGAGTTCTAAGGGTATCATTTAGTAGGAATGTAAAGTTAGGCCTAATAGAATTCAGTTATTTATATTGTCCACTTCATCATTGGCAGAGCTGCGGAAAAAATCTTTGAAAAAATATGTCTATCATATAGAAAGACGATTATTATTTTTTTTTGAAAGCAGCTGCTGTAGTTAGCAATATTATTGACGTCAGATAAGCAGTTTTAACACAGATGAGACAATATCCTAAAATCTAAAAGGGTTTTAGAGATGTTGCGGGTGCAACTCGATGATATAATGAGCACAATTATCCTATTAGCGTTACACAAATTTATAAATTAAATAAATAAAAATAAGAATATCATTATTTATAAACTCTTTCTTAATTTCTCTCTTTATTATTAATTAGTTCCTCCAAATATATCTGCCGAAAAAAATTACTAATAAATAAAATAAATGTTCTCTTCGGTCACTTCTTTGAGTTTCTGAATTTAGGACTTTAAAACAAACGGAATTTTTAATTTTGATTTGAGGTATAAAATAATTTTAACAGCGCTGGTATGTATCCGGAAAAAAGTTTTTCTAACGTTGGTAAATTATTAAATTTACTTTTAATTATGTCACACAAATTCAATTCAGCATTGGCCTTTTTGGCAGCATAATTAAGTGAGCGAGGTATTAGTGTGTCGATCTCTATGTTCCCACCATCTTACTGTTTCCACTGTTCCCCTGCGTACTCATCTGAACAAGTTGTTGCATAACTACAAACTTGCTATAAGCATCTTCATTTAGTGTGTCTTTTAAATTAAGAAAACTACAAATTTATACACATAATTGTTATATTCCAAATATTTTTATATATATTATAGAACATTTTTAAATGCCTAAAATGTAATAAAAAATCTAATCATGCATTATTATAAATTACTATAAATATTATAAATTATTATAAAATACGTTATTTATTATTAGAGTACATAAAATTAGTATTTATGCAATCGCTGAAGTATCATTACACTGATTACCATCTTATATTCAGTTACGTTGCTTACTTTAAACCAGTTTATTACTATAATTCTTATTATTGTTACAAAGTTTAATATTTTAAACAGTTATATAAATTTTTTGTAGTTTGATGAATATTAATGTAATTTAGCAATAAAATATTTTATAATTATCACTAAAAAGAAAGTGAGAACTTACTTTATGCTACAGTTTCTCTACAAAATCTTTCTCGGTGTTTGTCAGAGACTTTACTGCATCAACAATTTTGTTTGATTAATTTTGAGCCCTTCTTCTATCCAAGAAGTGTTAAGTAACATTTTTTAAAAATCCTCGTATTCGTTTTCCTTTATTAGATATGCTTCGAAAAATGAATCTTGCAGAAGTTCTCTAGATTTGCTAGTGCAAAACAAAAGGTAGCTAAGTAACATCTCCGTATGTGTACGAAACATGCCCGAAAGATAGATAAATGGTTTGATATTTAAAATTTAACATTTAAAAAATGCCACCTATCGTCGTCTGCACGTGATCGTGGGGGCAAGCCTGCTGCGGAAATCGAATATAGTCAGTGTGAGAGGTACGATCGCAATTCAATACCAAGTTCTGCTACAAAGTGGGAAAACGGCAACAGGGACCTACAAAATTTTGCTGCAAATGTAAGAACAGTAGTCGTGGCCCGAAAATGTGTTTACGACTGGTTCAAACTCTTTTGCGACGGAAAGGAAACGACTGACGTTGGACCACGTTTACGTTGGCCATCAACTGAATGATAGCAGAGAAATTAAGCTGTATCAAGAATACGGTACTTAATGTCGTGGCTAAGCAAAGAAGCCTTCGAGGTTTGCCTTGTAGAAACTGACCGACAAATAGGAAACACAACCTCTAGAGATTTCATTACTTCGAGCAATCAGCATTTATCGTCCCTTCTCTGATCTAACGCCTATAGATTTCTTCTGTTTTCTCGCCTGAAAAGCTTTATGAAAAGCACACATTTTGCAGACGTAGCCACAGTTGTTCTATGATTGATCTTTGAAGAGACTGGCAGTTTTCAGAAACTTTATGAGCGTTCCTGAAAATGTATTATAAAGCATGTCAATTATTTTCAATGTTACTAAAGACAATTTTATTTGCGTCTTATATTTCGTTAGCTATCTGATACAGATCATACGTCAACCACGCACAAATATCATTTTAATAAAGTTTAAAATTAAGGGATTTTAGTACTAAAACGATGTATGTTCTAAAATTATTAAACCTTTCTAAATATTTGTCTATAAATATGAGAATCTGCTGGTGATATAATGTTCAAACCAACAAAACCAAATTACAAAAGAACAAGTTCTCACAGTTCTTCTTCTGCGCGTGCAAGGATACCCAGTAGCTGAATATTTCTAAAATCCATAACTAATGTAAATATACGTACACATACACATTTGATGTAATTAAAATAAACCTGAAAAAATTGAAAAGCAAAACAGAAAATGCAAATATAAGTTCAGAAGAAGAATTGGAGTCAAATACAGAACAGTTCAGAAGTTTAACAGAGGAATTAAAGGAGTTGAGTCTGATGTCCTATAGACATTACTCATAACTAGAAAAAAATTATGATATATGTCGACTAATGGCTGTAACGGAATTTAGAAAAAAGCACGAATTTAATTCAAAAGTAACCATGGTATTGAATCGAAGACATCGAGAAGAGAGATCCCCGTAGAAGAGAATGAGCGTGCTAAGCCCAGTACAATAGTTTATTGATCACAATATAATTCTTTAAAATTAAATGGTCTTTTAGAAGAGTTTTTAAGAGTATCGATGATAGCAAAAGACAGTTGTGAATACCCTATAATGCCTACATGAAGAGATAGTAGTGCCTAATACTCAATTAAAAAAATGATAGGATCCAAACTTACACGATATCAAATCTGTAAAGCATTAGTAAAAAAGGGAAATACGAACCGTTGAGGTATCAAAAAATGGCGATACGGAAAGTCGTGCGCAATTTGAACCGGTTGTATTTTAAAGTGGAAAGAACATCGAAAGGTTCTTTTCCAAAGCTCGAAAATTCAGATATGCATTTTTAACCACAGTAAAGCAACTTGAAGGAGACGTGCCAATCCCCATCACGACCTATTTCAAATGGCAAAACCATCCAATTGAGCCAAACTAGTGTCTAAGGAGATGCAGTATGGCAACTACTTAAAAACTGTGGACTGTTGCAAATAACGACTTTAAATTAGATTGGCGAAACATTCTGGGACAATCTAGAGAGGCTTAATGTGCATGAGTAGCGAGGATTTGACGGGACGACTATTTGAGCTCGCGTCACGTTGTTGGGAGTTTAGATTTTGATGCAACTGGTAAAAACATTATAGTGAAACTGTTGCGATTTGATTTTGTACGAAGCACAACTGTGTAAAGTGGGTGGTTGCATTAGAAAATAATAATTAAATGATAAAGCCCGATCTGCTTTATAAGGGTCGTCTAGAAGAGATGGCCGACACAAAAGATTCCAATGCATTCTCAACATGGTGGCAATAAGCCTGTTGGTTTGAAAGTCTTGAAAAAATTTTTGATTGTTATCAAATCCACCAAATCTTCTTCAAATAACTGCTAGAAGATATAAGATGGAGGCTATCTTAGAATGTTTACCACTGACTTGAGATTTATAACTGCATCTCGAGAAAGACGTGGAACTTTGATAATCTGTTTTTAGTTAAGTTTCGTAATGAGTCCTTTTAGCTGAATTTTACTAAATGATTTTTGAGATGAAAATAATTAAGATCTTAATGCTTTACTCAAGTTTTTCAGATTTCGGCGTGCGTATTTATTGAAAGTACGTTACTATGGATAATAATTATGCCTTGTTGAAATATTCAACACCGATCTTTCGCATTAACTAATAATTTCGCTAAAATTAGAAATTGATAGACTGCTAAGGTTCCAAGCACGTTTCGTACAGAATCCGTCTGTCGTTCACAAAGGACCATCATGAGGTTAGTTTATTTTTGCATGATGTATTCGAGACTGAAGAAGGATACATTTCTCATTTAATATGTCACTGACAACGGTAACTGCTTTGGAAGCAATCGGGTACAATCAATATTTTTCCTGTTGAGCTGGGAAATTATGAACACTTTGGATAGCAAAACTAATTTAAATTGCTCCCTGGCCATGTAAAAGTGAAAAAAGATTTCTTTGTTATAATACGCCTTTCCACAGTCCATATTATCATAATCAAAATCCATAATTGGGGACTTCCAACACCTCATAGCTTTTGTTTGCTTGGAAGAGGCATCTTTAAAAAGACAAGAGATCACAAGGCTATAGACATGCAGACGTAAAGAAGAGAAACATACATTACACGCTGCTGCAAACAACGTTGGATGCAGAATCAACAAACATAATGATAATTAGTGCAAAAATTATATACAAGAAGGTACATAAAATAACTTAAATAACAAAGAAAATCAAGCAGATTATATTCAAGTAACAAAGAAAATTGCTACAGTATTAAATTATGCAAATTTCTAGCACTTTCTAATAATAACAATAAAACAAATATTTTATGAAAAAAATGATTAAGCAATTAAAGAGAAAACACAAAAAAAATATAAAAATGCAACAAAACAGAAATTATAATCTAAAAGAACAGTTGAGTATATAGGCATCAAATATAATAAAATAAAAACAGTTTGAATAAGAGAGCACCGATTATTGTTGGATACAAGAGAAACAAAGACAGGAATTGCTTGGTAAAGATTGTGAGAGAAAATGGACCAAAAAATAAGGCTGCAATAAAAAGATTAAAAACAAATTCATAAGACATAAATGAGTATAAAGAAAAGGAAAACCAATAAAAAGAAGATAGCAGGAAGAATAATATGAAAAACTTTTATAAGAAAACAAGAAAACAAAAAATAAAATAAAAAACGAAAAAATAAAAACAAAAACAAGGGGTTATAGAGAAATAGCAAAAAGATAAAAGAGATATTGTAAAATTATTTCTAAAATCTGCTGTGTACAAGACACAATTGTAAGAAAGAGAGTTAAGATTAACGAAGAAACAGTGAAGATAGTAAAAACAAAAACCAATTACCACAATCGACATATGAAGAACCCTACATGTGGAAAAATAATTAAAAATGAGAGTAAGAATATACAAAAAGACCGTATGAGTTTTGGATTATAGAAATTAAATACAAAGGAATAACACTATTCAACTTATCGTATACGATTTCTCATAATTCTCTAAAGAATATTAACGAAATACACGAAATAAGATAATATTAGTTCAGTTATACAAAAACAAAACTTAATAATAGATATTATTCACTCAGAGATGATAAAAAAAAACAATAAATGCAATATTACATTGCATATGGATTACGTAGATATCAAACAAGCGTTTGATAGCATTGATAAACAGAAATTCATACAAGGTTTAAAATAAAGTAAAACATAACGAAAGATAGTAAAGGTAGTAGCAAACATATGCTACCATAAAAGCATCATCAAGAGATACAGAGAGTTTTAATTTAGCAGAGAAATAAGACAAAGAATTTTATTTAACCCCAGATCGTGATATAAAAAAATTAGATTATGTGGAAACAATTATCAACATAGAAAGCCAGATAAATGCCTTAAAAGGATGATGTAGTAATAATCAAAAAAAAAAAACGACTCAGTGGTATTGCTCTCACGACAGAGATAATATGTGGATTTGCGCATTTGGTTTCCCAACACAGTTCTTGCCGCCTTTAAACTTCAATATCCAGCGAATTACAGCTTTGCAATTTGGTGCTGAGTGTTTACTCAAAACTAATAATTTCATATGGATGTCCGAAATAGTCACTCTCTCCCTTGAAAGAAACTACGCCGCCCCTTGGATGCCTATGATTGTCTACTTTTATGGTTTTCCAATTTTTCCACAACTGCCCTGCAGTTTTACAGGAATAACCCGCTACTTTATTTTCTGTAAAAACAATGCAAAAGTACATAAAATGTGGTGGATAGTAATGATACTTAACAACCTGTTAAACGCACTGAAGCTCTCAATAATTAGTATTAAAGCTCCTCTTCACTTTGAGGAATGTTGTGTGACGTTCTCCTAATTTCTAGGCAACTTAAAAAGACTGGCGTTAAAAATGTTTTTCCTCACTACTCTTTTATTGGGAAAAAGTGCACATTTAATTACAACTATTTAGATTTAGTGTCTGTATATTTCTGCCACTCGTAAAGCTGCTGCAAGTTATTCCTTGGTTGTAGCGCAGCACGATTTGTGGACAGCCAACTGGAGCTCATTGTCGGAGAACAACTTTTGTCTTGTACTGTATACTCCCTTGGCGCACGGTGTATTCTAGAGTCTATCGAGTGGCTACTATATGGCTGCGGATTGCTATGTTAAAGCAACACGCCGTGCCCTTATTTTATATGGAAGCGTTACTGTAAGTCCGCAGCCACTTCTGTGACTTTCAGTATTGCCCACTGGCAATAAGTCGGAACATACATAGTTCTGCGATTCGTTGCTGTGTTTTCATATAAATGTCTAAACCAGTTTATTCCCTTGCTCCAAAGAAATCTTAACTGCCGTTAAATTTTTTCTTCTGTGGTCTTCCGCTTTATTTACAACCGCATTCATGCACCACTACACGAAAAACTGTATCACTAGCTTTTATTTTGTAAGTTCCGGCAACGCTATCTGGTAGTATCATATAGCATTATAGTCTTCAGATACCTACAACCGGAGTCTTAGTAGCGGGATGCTGTAATTTCAAGTTCTAAAGAAACATTACTTCAAATTAAAACAAACAAAAAATTAATCATAAAATAATTTTAAAAAACCCCAAGGGTATACTAAAATAAAGGACGAGGCAAAAAGATGTTAATATTAAATGGGTGCTTAATCACTTTAAATTACAAGGCAGGGATTTGGTTACAGGGTTTCAATTTGGCACCCATTCCTTTCAATGCACTTATGGAGTCTGTTCATTGTTGTTTGTAAGGCCCTCTGGACAAAAAGATGTTAACACTGTATGGGAGACTAAATATTTTTCACATGGCGTCCCAATATTCCATTGAGGAACGAAGGAAGATAGCTGCCTGGATGGAGGTCTTTCAGTCCCCAAGCATCGTACAAGAAAAATTCAAGGCCTGGACCGGACGGGATGCACCATCGAGCCTGACAATTGGTAGGATCTACGAGAAGTTTGTCCATTCAAGACGATTCTAAGGGAAACAGCGGTAGAAAGAGATCTGTCCGAAATGAAGAGAATATCATCCACATCCAGGGAGCGATGGTAGCCAGCCCAACCAAGTCCACGCGCAGATTTTCTCTAGAAACTAACATTTCGCAAAGGTTACTGGTTAGAATTTTGCATTGTGATCTGGGAACGAAGCCATACCACTTGCAGATTGTGCAGCAGCTCACAAACGGGGACAAGCAAGCACCTGTGAGTGCTGCACAAATTCTCTTGGAAACGGTGCACACAAAGCCTGATATTCTGTTCATGTTTTCTGACGAAGTAACATTCCACATGAGCGGTCGTGTGAACAAGCACAACTGTGTCATTTGGGCGACCGAGCACCCGAAGAAAGTTCGAGAGCACATGTGGGATTCCCCCGAGGAGAACGTTTGGTGTGCTCTGAGCAAATTTGGAGTGATTGGACCCTTCTTTTTTGAAGAACAGACCGTCAGGGGAGAGAATTACCTTGCCATGCTCAGCACTTTTATGGAGGAGAACGTACTACTTACCATTTTCCAGCGAGAGTACTTTCAGCAAGACAGCGCCCTTGCTCATTACAGTCTGATGGTTCGCGATTACCTGAACGACACGTACGGTAATCGTTGGATTGGTAGAGGTGGTCCTCTCCCATGGCCAGCACGTTCACCCGACCTGACGCCATGCGATTTTTGGCTGTGGAGCATGTTCAAGGATCGGATCTACGCCAGCAAACTTCGCAACTTGAACAACCTGAAACACCGCATCACCCACGTCATCGCTGGATTCCTGCCCAAATGGTCCATAGGGCCTTACAAACAACAATGCACAGACTCTATAAGTGCATCGAGAGGGATGAGTGCGAAATTGAAACCCTGTAACCACATCCCTGCCTTGTAATTTAAAGTGATTAAACACCCATTTAATGTTAATATTTTTTTGTCTCCCTCTGTACATAAACGATAGAACAATAGAATATCTAGAATATATAACAGGAAAAAAAGAATAAAAATTACTTGAATGGCAACCAACTGAAAATGAGCGAAGGGAAAAATCAAAACTGAGATACGTGGGTGCAATTATAAATGATTTGGGGATTACGGAAGTCACAAATTTGGGGGAAAAGTAAAACGTAGGGAAAAGACAAAATTATAGTACGCACTAATTAAAACAAAAAATATGTAAATCAGTAAAAGTGTAATAAATAACAAAGGGAGTGATTTTTCCCAAAAATAAGATGTTTGAAGCTCATATGAGCTTCCTTCAGGAATGTCAAAGCATTTATTGTTATTATCCCTATTACAATTTGGACCCAAATTATCCCATACCGTTCTTTTTGTTAAAAGATACTCAAGTTTTCTTTGTGTTTATGCTTTTATAAATTATCTGATAAGGTTCAGCTTGATGCGAGAAAAAATTATATTTTGGTGAGTTACCAGACTCTCATGCTATACACTCTCCCATTTTTAATGATTTGTTACAACATCAACACTATAACTAATTGCCATCACTTGTTAACCATACTATCATAAGCAATCTAGAAGGAAAAAAGTCTGTTCAGCAATCTTCTTAGGTGTTGAACAATTTTTGATAACGTTTGGCATCAAGGATTGAACCGTAAACCTAGAAAAGACAATTTTCTGATCTACTAAAATCTTATATTAAAGGTAAACTATCCAAAGTTAAATAAGAAGACGAACACTGTGACTTGTAGGACTTTAAGGCAGAAGTACCATGGGCAGTGATATCCCTACAACCAACCAAGTAACGATAGCCACTTTTACAGGTCATACTGCAATACTAGTACTACAGAAACAGCAGAAATGCAACAGCAAAATGAAATGACAGCAAATCTGTGCATACCAATTTCATGAACAAGAAAGATGAATACTTACCAGTAACACTAAACGTACTTGGAAGTAAAGCTAGATGCTAAATTATGATGGAACAAGCACATCAAGAAGAAATAAGAAGAATCAAATATAAAATGTAGAAAAAAGATCCGGGTGCTGGGAAGATAGTCCCAGCTGTCAATCGATGACAAAATACTTTTGTACAATCAGGTAATGAAACCAGTACGGATAGATGGTTGTTAACTGCAGAGCTGTACTAACAAAAGTAGCATTAATAAAATTCAAATCTCTTAGAACAAAGTATTGGGAACAACGACATCCACAAGGACTTTGGATAAAAAAATGTGTTGGAGGACATGAAAAACGAGGGCAGGCTTCATGAACATGTAAACATCAAGGCTCTACAACTCCTAGATAACGGAGAATTTAAAAAAAGACTCAAGGGGACGATAAAGTCGTTTGAGTTAATGTAAAAACAGTGTTAACACATAAAAAGTGTCTGCCAGAATAAGAGAATCTGTAGTGCTCTAATCCAGCAAAATTATTTTGAAAACGGCAGCGCAAATTTTTCGCGATAAAATCGAAATATCCATACAAAAGCGGCCACATTTCCTTTTTCGTCTGCGCGAAGAACGTAGCACACATTGCTGTCACACTAACACATATGTAGGGCCATAAATTACCGGCGCGCTGCAAAAATCCGCTGAAAAAATCCAAAATGCCAGCCAATGTAGGTCCGCCTGTCGCGGCCGCAACTGACAATATGACACGCACTGATAGCCTTTTCATTTATTCCCGCACTATCAGCTGGAAATCTCGCGAGTTATTATTCAGCTGCGGGCCAGTTGCATTAATGAAACGGCGCATTGTCAACGTCGCCTTCAGAACTCTATTATCGCGGTGAATGTGGGCGAGGTGCGTTCGGGCTTGCTCAATCCGCGGGAAAGCGCGCCCGGCGACCTTGGCGTGGGGGAGGACCGCGGATAAGGTCCGGACGCGAATTAAGGCGAGTGAGCCTGCACTTCTTTTCAGAGACGCTTTCCGTGATTAATGGCGCCCGAACCAAGACGCTATTGTTGGCGCGGCGCTACTAAAATGGGCAGCAAATTGCGCATGGCGGCGCTCGCGCGGCGGCGGGTGTAGTCGCTCTGCTGACGTTGAAAGCTCCGCTGGGCTGCAAGTCACGTAAGGTACTGAAAAGGCGCTTGGGTAGGTCATGAGCAGACAATTAACCTTTCGTTCAAATGCAGCTGGTTCGACGAAAAGGCAAGGAGAGCAGTGCAAGTCATTCCCTAATGATATTCATTTTTCGCGTGTTTGCGCAGCTAAATTGGTCTTAAAGCTCCTTAGAGTATGTCTAAAAATAATGCTCATTAAGTTTTAAATTTTTTTCAAATAATTAGATGTGACGTTAATGCAAATTCTATTGTAGTATCAAAAGCACAGCTTGATATCACAATGTAATATTTATATCCTAAATAATGAGTTATGAAATCTGTTTCTGCTTGAGGAGAATAGGACGTTTTTTTAATACTTCCAAGTTGCTTAAAAGATAAAATATTTATTAGTACTGAAATATGTAATGCATCCACTTATATACACTTGAGAGCAAAACAATCGACTCATTAGCTCCACGCGAATTTTTTATTTATTGAGCGTTAAAAACTGTTGCTATTTAATTAATCTGATGACCCGTCCAAAAATATGTATTAACGAATCTTGCCAATTGGAATGCACTATGATCGGCCTACAGTACGCTTGCAATCCGATAATTCATCTCAGTCACTTGTTGCTCGAGTGATTCTCAAGAAAATGGATACCACAGCCGCCGAAGCAGCCCAGGCAATTGGATGGTTGAGAGAGGGCCTTCGTCAGAGGGCCGTGGCAAATCGACTAAATTTGAGTCAATCAGCTGTGTCGAGAGTGTGGCGTCGGTACCGAGAAACCGGTGGCTACGTCCTCCGACAAGAAGGCGGCCGTAGGCGCGTGATAACGGAGAGAGACGATCGATTTCTCGTCTCAATATCCCTCAGAAATAGACATATGATTTGTGTTAACCTCAAGCAAGAGCTGAATGTGGTCAGAGGTGTAGTCTCCAGCGCTTGGACAGTGAGAAGACTGAAGGCAGCCAACCTAATCCCAAAAGAGGTAGCTATGCGTCCCAAGCTGAGTACAGTTCAAAAGCAAAGACGACTGGAATTTGCTAGTGAACATTTCGATTGAGATCTCGGCCAGTGGAGTCAGATATTATTCACCGACGTGTCCAAAGTGTGCCTACATGGCAACGACAAAGACATCGGATCTATAGAAGACCAGAGAAGCGATTTGCTCATTGCTGGCTTTAAAAAACTGTCGCATATAGAGGTGACTCTTGCATGTTCTGGGCGCGTATTCCTATGCACAGAAAACTGAGTTTTGTGCCTAGCGGAGGACGCGGAGGAGGTTTAAAAGTTATTCGGTTTGCGAGATTTATTGCTGATGACTTCATGCTATGCACGACAATGCGCGAGTGACCACTACCTACCTGGCTGACGTCGGTATACCGAATATAGACTGACCTTCGTGTAGTGCAGACTTGAATCCAACTGAGCATGTTTGAGATGAGCTTAAGCGAAGAGTCCGGGTCAGAAATCTTGCACGAAGGAGTATGATAGAACAGAGAGCGGCGTCGATTGAAGAATGGGATGCAATCCCTCAAGACAACATAGAAAAAGTCATCCGAGCCATGCGTAATTGCTTGGAAAGTGCAATTAGGAGCAGATGATTTAATTTTTTTTAAATTTTATAATAATCTTTTTCTTTTTAACTCTTTTGTGTTTCACATATTCTTAGGCCCATAACTTTGTCGGAACAGGTCCGATTCCAATGATAGAAACTACAGTCTTTAAGCTTTCAAACAGTACACTCAACCTTACTTGGTATGCTATAGAAGTGGATGCACATTCTCTCAAAACTCGAGAGTCGATTGTATTACTCTCAAGTGTTCATTACAATACTGCACATACATGGCAATATTATATACTAAAATGAACATTACATTATGATGTCCTTTTTAACTTAAAAAAAATTAAATGGCTTTTAACCTTAACAAAAGTGAGAAAATGAGTGCCATCTTAGGGAAACTTAATCGATCACTTTGGCAAAACTAAAAGAAAACAGAAGCGGCAACCAAAAATGAATATTTAATATTATTAATATTTATTATAAATTTTTATCAACACCTAATAAATCAATTTTTATGTATCTTTAATTGTGACAGGTAATTGCTTAGTGTTTTGTGCTTTCCAGCTACCCTTAGACGCGTCAAGAAAGGGGTGAGGAGAGAAAGTGGTTCTTTATTGTTTAAGAATACGCAACGCATTTGCAATTTAAAAAACTGAATAATGTCGATATGTAGTTGAATTCTTTTTTTTTATACATTGAACCAGAAGCAAGAATTATTCTAGTCTTATGTCGTCAAAAGAACTTTTTTTGTTATTTAAGTGAAAATTCACGATTTTAATAACTATTTTAGACTACAAAGAAGTATTCCTATCATTGCGTTTGTTATTTCTAAAGAACCAGTATAACGCAATTAGCTAAGACGTTATTTGAATTTCGCTGAGAATACATATGCTTTTCGGTATCTTCTCAACTTGATTGCATAAAAAGCATTGGAAAACTATCATAAAGCCGCTTAAACACTGTACTAGGGAAGATAACGGTCTAACTATTAGAGATTAGTATTAGATAGTTGAATACCACCATGAAAGTGTTGTTTACCAACGTTGATTAACGAAAATCCATTTCTTTATCAGAAAAATTACATAAAACGATAAAAACAACTAATTAATATCGGCCTTACTTTTGAATAGTTCGGACTTTCAAATGGTTTGAGAATAATATAAAATCTTAAAGATAGATTATTTTATATAGAGGTATGGAAATAGAGCCAACAAAAAGGCTTTGTAAGGGTGTTCAAATTTTTATTGAATTAAGTCTTTGTCGATATATATTTACTGAACTTGCCTCAATCCTCAAAGATGAAAAATTTTGGAATATCGAATAATCCGTAAGCTTGATATCTGCCTAAAATAGATGTTCCTTGTTTTATCTACCTATAAATTGTTATCCATTGATTTATTAAATAAAACCAAAGAGGTATTTATTGAAATTTATAAATATTATTATTCGATACCAATAATCGTAGATGAGATAAAAGAGTTTCTTTATTATACCACCAAGAGTTCCAAACAAATTAAGATGATACGAGCTCAACTTATCTCAATAGTCTGCATATTTCTACTATTACAGCAAATTCAAATGTTGGCTGGCACAAAAGCCTAAAATTCTTTTATAAACATGTAATTGCCAGATTAAGACTCGAAGAGGCCCGGGCAGAAGACGATACTTATGACTGAGAAGTGTGAGAGACTGGACTGGTCTAAATTCACAGTCGCTGCTAAGAATAGCACAAGATAGGAAACGATTTGTCCAAAGTTGTTGCATCTATAAGAAGACAGCACCTTAAGAAGGAGTTGTCAATCAGGTTTTATTTTTTTGTAATCACTTAGATATTTGTTTAGTATTCACAATTAGTGATCAAATAACTAGAACAGTCAAAATATAAATAAACTTTAGAAAACTATTAACTATTTGAATATTCGAATTATAATTTATGAATTTGAATCCCAGCCTTCATTTTTTTTGTATAGAACTTCAATTTACATGCAATAAATTCACTAATTATATTACTACAAGTATTTCTACGTGCATTTTTGAGTTTTAATCAGTTATTTAAGCAAAATTTTTGCATTCAAAATTTATTTACTCTTTCTCGAAACCCCGTGCACATTTGCACCATTCACATTAATCTGTTACGAATTACAACTATTCTGACAACATGTATACCAATTCTTAACTTTCTGTTATTTGAATATTCAAATTATTTGAATACGAATTCTAGCCATGTTCAATATTCATGAAATTGACTAGAAACAAACAGTAAGCGATAGATTTCCTAAAAATAAAAAATTTGCACAGTAACAGAGAAATCACAAAACTGATGAACTAACAAAGTAAGAAGAGCACTAACCATGACGGAACTGGCTGCGGAAAGAAAAAAAGAAAAATCAAAACAAGTACAAGAAATATCAGGACGCCGTTCACAATAGAAAAAATTAAGAATTAAAAAGGCATAAGGTAAATTAGAGCGGTATTGCATAAAATAAAGCGAAGATGAAAAATAATAATTCACAATAATTACTCAGTAGCTAAACATCCTTATTATTTTATAATATTTGACCAAATAAAAAATTAATAAACTAAAGAAGACAAAAAAATAATCAATTATGAATATATATCCTCCTACGAACAAAAAAAGATCAGTTTTACGAAAAGCTAAAACAAGAGATTAAAAATATACCATATGCAGTAACAAAAAAAATGTCAGTCATCGTTATTAGATATAAGAATTTATAGAAAAGCCTACGCGAATTTAATGGAAAGTAATGAAATAAAAAGTAGTAAAGAATAAACTTTTTATAGAGAGAATAAACAATAAATAAGTAAGGATGTCATGTACGGAATATTCTAACAAACTAATAATAAAAAAACAGAGTAGAGTATGCGGAAAGGAGGTAATAATGAAATAAAACTTAAGAAAGACAAATAGTGGAGAAATAGGTGGAGGAAGAATTATATCAAATAGATAATGACAATAAGAAAATAAATACCAAAACATTTACCAGAAGATTAGTCATCAAAATGATAATAAACAAAGCAGGGTAGTATAAGAAAATATGAGTGGGTAATAATCGGGGCTACTGACTTAAAAATTTTTTATTACCCTCCCTTGCATCGTACTGAAAGCGGGAAAAATTTTGGTTCATTTGGTTATCGCTTTCAACTTTTCGCTCTCGAACGCTGCCCTCCCCGCTGTCTTCCGTCCAGTAGCCTTCAAGTATTATTCGTATCAAACTCAACCGTTTGGTGTCGCTCGTAATTTTGAAATGACATTCAGTATTCGTACCGAATTTAAAGGCGTTTGCACATTAAAACAAAAACCAACAAAGAAATGTGGATGGAGGACTTCAAAGAATTATTAAACGCAAATCAAAAACACGAAGAACTTACGATCGAAGAGAAATATGAAGAAATTCTAGTAGAGGAACCTATACGTTATAAAATACTAAAAAATGCTTTAGAAAAAGTTTAGAAAAAAGAAAAAATGCCAGTCGACTTGACGTTGGACGAACAATAATTAGAAAACAGCAAATATAAGATACTTGCTACATTCATACAGGGAAGAGTAAGAAATGCAAAAAATATGATAAGACAATATCAATATAGTTTTATAAAGAAAGATCAACAACTGTTGCAATTTATAAACTAAAGCAAATAATAAAAAAAACACTAAAGCATAAATAGGTTTAGACCTGTCATTTATGACTTTGTTCGTAGGGGAAAACTCATGTTTATAATGGAAGAATTAAAAATAGCACTGGAATTAAAAAAAACTCTAAAAATGACATTGAACTTAACATATATTAGTGTCAGAATGCAGAAAAGAGAAACGGAAGAATGAAAGCAGTTAAACAAGGACACTGCAACACTTTTCAATATGATCTTAGAACATATAACTAAAGTTACTCTAAATCAAGAGGGGGGGGGGCTTTTAATGGTATATGCAAATGCCGTTGTGTTACTAATAATAGAAATAACAGAAAAGTGCACTAAAATAAATACAGATAAAACAACAATTACAGAGCAGGAAAAATATATATTAAATCAAGATTATAAAGAATTATTATGATATCTAATGATGGAGAGAGGGCAGAGAAAAGAGAAGAAAGAAAGATAGGGGGGCTGAGAAATAAAATATAAAATAGTGACAGAAAATCAAACTTTTTATGCTAACAAAATTTATTGAAAAACAAAGTCGTGCCCAAGAAAACTATGTAAACTTTTAGTAAGATCTACAGTGGAGAAATTATAACAGTGATAAAGTGATTTTAAGAAGAAAACTAAAAATAATAGGAAGAAGGACCAATAAAAATAAATTAGGAAAGGATATCGTTAGAAAAATAAAACAGTGAAGGACGAAATGGTTAGGAGCTGATCAATAGGACGCAACAAATATATCAGAATGGACACAACAGGAAAAGCGAAAGAAGGATAGGCCAAAGTCAATATATATGAGAGTCGAAAATATTAAAAATAAAGTTAAAAATAGGCAATCATAGCTTAAGATATGCAAAGTTTCACCCCCTTCCTCTCCAAATACACAATAAAACATGAAAGTACGCGAGATATTGGTAAGAATCTTTTCACTAGGCTAGATATTGACTGTCGACGCTCCTGATTGCTTTATATACCATTGGACTAAGTAAACTAGCATATCAACGGGCAGCAACGTGGATATTAGTTCGTATAGGCGGATGTCAGGAAGACAGGAACGACTATAAGAACAGATAACCTTAAGCACGGAATAAATGATATTGAAGTGGTTAAGACATTGCGATGAGGAAGGCAACAGAAAACCACCTCATTACTTTTCCTAGTAAAATCATCATGGTAGTGAAGACTGACAATCTAAATGTTACTGATCATAGGTATCGGACCCCAAGATCCGGCAGGGAGGAGAATGTTGGCCTCCCAGGTCGTCATCAAGCGAAATCCCGGCAGAACGAACACAAACACAAATAGAAATACATTCTTGAAGATAAATAAGTCACCGGTGAAAATAGCAACATGGAATGTCAAAAGCATGTATCAAGCAGGAAAGGTACAAATGTTATTGCTGAAATGAAACGGATGGACATAGATATTCTTGGAATCAGCGATACTCAATGGCCAGGAACGGAGAATGCACTATAAACAACAACTACAGCGTTTATTACTCTGGTGGAGATGAACCCAACCACAGATATGGAGTTGCTACAATACTGTCAGATAGACTGAAACCGCAAGTTAAAAGCGTGATAAATTATTCAAATAGAATAATGTTGATACAACTACCTCACACCAATAACATCAATATTATTCAGATCTATGCCCCAACAGCTGACAAAAGCGACAATGAAATACAGGAGTTTTATAATCACCTGGATATACTGATGAACTCCATCGCTAAAAATGACGTGACAATCGTGCTTGGTGATTTTAATGCAAAAATAGGAGAAGGAAGTGTACAGGATTATGTTGGCCCACATGGACTAGGTCAGAGGAACGAACGTGGAGAAAAACTCATTGAATTCTGCCAGAACAAACAGATGGTAATATCTAACACATGGTTTAAGCTCCCTAACAGATGGTTATATACTTGGACCTCACCACCACACACCAACGACCACGTGGTACGAAACCAAATCGATTTCATTTTAATAAATAAAAGATATAGAAATGCGCTTCTGTCCGCCAAAACATACCCTGGTGCAGACGTGGGATCAGACCACAATCCAGTGGTGGCTACTTTAAACTAAAATTGAAAATAATAAAAAGAAAACGTCTGGATCCAAAAGTCAATGCCCGAATTTTAGAAAATGCTACGGTAAAACTGATATAACGAAAGATATTAATATAAAATTAGAAACACTAAAGAATTCAAAAGAAACAACTATCGAGAAGCAGTGGTTAAATATCAAAACAGTAATAATAGACGCAGCCAACCAAAATTCTTCAGAAATAACCCAATATGCAAAACAGGAATGGATGACACCTGAAATCCTTAAATTAATGGAGACGAGAAGGAAATATAAAACATAGATGACAACAAGTATAAAGAAATACATAAGATTATTAAAAAAGAAATTATAAAAGCCAAAGAAAAATATATGACCGACAGATGTAACGAAATAGAGGAGCTTCAGACGAAACATGATACATTCAATTTGCATAAAAAAGTTAAGGAGATGACGGGAGTAGCAAAGAAGAGACAGAGAAGTATTATGAAAGACAAGAATGGCAACATAATTATAGACATAACCAAGCAAATAGAAATATGGAAGGGATACATAAAAGAACTCTTTGACGACGACAGGACGTCAGAAATAGAAATGGAATATAACCAAATCAGCTCGGATAGCCCGGCTATGACGCTAGAGGAGGTTAAACATGCTATATACAACTCCAAAGACAATAAAGTCGTAGGCCCAGATAACGTACCTGTAGAATTTCTAAAGCTAATAGAGGACGAAAATCTACACTTACTTGTAGATCTATACAATAATATATATAAAAAAGGGAGTATTCCAAACGATTGGTTACGATCGGTGTTTGTACCTCTATCCAAAAAGAACAACCCCAAAGACTGCTCAGAATTTAGAACAATAAGCATTATGAGCCATACTCTAAAGGTGTTTTTGAAAATCATACATAAAAGGATCTATAGAAAATTAGAGGCAGATATTAGCGACACACAATTCGGATTCCGAAACAACATGGGGACAAGAGAAGCACTCTTTGGGATAAATGTACTAATACAGCGATGTCTCGACATGAATGTGGATTTGTATATAGGATTCATAGATTATGAAAAAGCATTTGATAAGGTAAAACACGATAGGTTAATAGCAATTTTGAGACAAAAAGGCTTGGATCCTTGTGATATCCGCATCATTCGTAATCTTTATTGGAAACAACATGCGGCGATCAATGTTAATGGCCAGTTGTCCGAAAATATTGAGATCCTTAGGGGCGTTAGACAGGGATGTGTACTATCACCTGCCCTCTTTAACATGTACTCTGAGTGTATATTACGGGAGGCTTTAGAGGACCAACAAGGAGGGATAAAAGTGAATGGGCAAGTGACCAATAATCTGCGATATGCGGATGACACTGTAATAATAGCTTGCAATTCCGACGACCTACAAAACATGCTAGAAAATATTAACAGAGTTAGCAAAGAGTATGGTCTCAAAATGAACTGTAAGAAAACTAAATTCATGGTCATCAAGAAAATAGGAAATAATAACATCAACAATATAAAAATAAAAATCGAAAACACCGAAATCGAAAGAGTGCACAAATACCAATATTTAGGGACCATAATAAACAGTTGTAATGACCAAGCTACTGAAATCAATAGAAGAATCGAAATGACGAGGGCAGCGTTTGTAAAAACGAGGCAATTCTTCTCTAATCGCAATCTCTCGCTAGATCTGAGAATGCGCATGGTGCTAAGCCTTTGAGCTCTGGATATACATACGCATACTTAAAATATCATGGACAGAACACGTTTCCAATGAAGAAGTCCTCCATCGCATGAACAAAGAACGACAGTTACTACTGACATTGAAAAAACGCAAATTGGAATATTTCGGACATGTCATGCGAGGTGAAAGATACTGCTTGCTGCAATTGCTCATACAGGGCAAGATCTCAGGACAAAGATCGAGAGGCAGAAGAAGGATGTCGTGGATAAGGAACCTCCGGGAATGGTTTGGATGTTCATCACTAGATCTATTCAGAGCAGCTACATCAAAAATTAGAATAGCTATGATGATTGCTAACCTCCGATAGGAGATAGCACTTTAAGAAGAAGGACTAAGTTATCCAAAGAAATCTGTAGGGCGGTGTCCGATATACTGAGAGTGTTCAGACAATCATGGTTTTCTTTATATAGTAGGTTAAGATATATAGATGTCACTAGACTGGTACTTGTAGATAAAAGAAAGTTTAATAAACATTCTAATTGGCAGTCAGTCAATGAGGCAAGAAATTGGTTCTGAAGTTTCTTTATTTAGTATCACTGGATAGCATTACTTTGGGCGGCGAATATTTTTTGGGATCTCTTCTAGATACTTGATTGTATTATCCTAAAATAAGATTCTTACTCCAAAATGTCCAAATTTTTGGAAAATTCTTTAAATATTTAGGGATAATCAGTTTCTAATACAATTGTTAGCTTTTTTAAGTACTTTGAAGACTTTCATTGCTTTCTGACACGAATATTTAACTTCTCCAATATCTTATAAATACATTGTTGAGTACAGTCGAACATTTTTGACTATCATTATTATCAATGCTTTTTGACTATATTCAGATGTTCTATTTAGTGGTCTTGATTATGTTATAGTTTTTTTAGATAAGTTGATATCTGATAAATTTTTTTTTAATTTTAATTTGTTAACTTCAATTTAATAAATTCCCTGATTTTAAAACTCAAGCGCACAAGATGGGAATTTAAAGCCAAGATAGAGATGCTTGTGTATATAGATAAAATTTTAAAAACATAGGAAAAATCTGATAGAAGTCACCTCCAAACACAACACTGGAGGACATTAGTGGCCGCGCGGTTGAGGCGTTTGGCTGCGCTCAACAGACCCGGGTTCCATTCCCGGAGCTTTCTGGTGCCTGGCGGGTTTCCTACTGAGTCACTAAATAAAATTGTGTACTTTCGTTCACTTCGAACGAGGAGTAATAATGGCCGTCTCAGGCGTAGTGCTGGTCACATCGCCCAAATCGGAGTCTCAATTTCACAGGTCTTGCTCCACGCGGTACTTATTAATCACTGGTCAATTATCATTCCATCTTGCAAAATTAAGTCGATAAATTATTCAACATCATGAACGCTCTGCGTTAAAACCTACTTCCAAATAATTAGATTGAATTGTTGAGCTTGATGTTTAACGTTCAGAAAGAAAAAGAGCTGCAAGTACTTAACTAACCCTGTGTCGTTTTTACAAGTATCTCGTAAATAAGTATTTCGCCAACCTCACCCCCACCACCAAAAAAGCAAGTCTGTTTTAAATTATTCCTAGCAAAGATTGAAGTCATCTATGTTATTTACATAACCAATTTTATTTAGATTTATCTGAAATTTCTGGTTTAAGTTGTATACTGCGTAGAGTTTCATAAATCAATTGCAATTTCTCTGAACAGCCCGCCAATTCTCAATAAGTTCAACGGGTACCATTTTCCTTTGTCAAGTTACATTTCAAAATGAGATGTAATTGTATCTGACATGACATTTGAATGCTAAATGCAAATAAATGGTTTGTATTTATTTCACAGTGCAATGAAGAGAAATAATGATGATGAAAGTTAGAGAGCTAAAGTCCAGTCTTATAATGTGAATTTTTATTTCTCATCAACTCACTTTAATGCAAGATTAAGCTTATGATCAATGGTCTATCTAATGCTAACACTGCTTTAAAGGTATTTCAATTTCATTCATATATTGCAGAATATTAAAATAAAGGCAGCTGACGAGACCGGTTTTTATTATAAAATTTATTTATAAAAATGAACATTTGATTACAGACTAAGAAGCCGAAAAACTAATTAAACAATTTTATTGCTTTAATAAAAACAAAAATTTAATGTTCTTGTTTTGGTTTTACCGTGCCTTTAATGCATCTCCACCTTTAACCTTAATGAAACAAAACATAAAAAGATGCTCAATCAAAAGAACTTGTTATTTGACATGGCCGTTATTTAAAAAATAATGTAATGACATTTTACCATTATTAATTAAAACTAATAAAGATATTTTGCCAAGGATTCCTAAAATCGTAACTTATCGGGGATACAAAGCTTAGGTTTCTAAGAAGAATTTCTGGTATTTTTTCGTTTTTGTCATTTGCTATTGAACCGATGGTTGTGTAAGCATTTTTAACTGTGTGCTTGAACGAAGAGACAATTGGAAGACACTTTTAGTTGGTTTGCAGTTGCGATATCCTCGTTCGAGCGATATAAATGGCTCCGGTTAGTTGAGACATTCGGGAGATCATATGGGTCTTTGGTTCCCCAAGAGTTGGCGCACTTGGCCTGACTATACGATAGAGCTCTTCGATGCGATTGGTTGTTTAAGAATGGAACTGGTCTAGAGTTTCGGACTGCGCCTTTGATTGCGACGGCAGTTAGCCGTATGTGGACAACGGACTGCCTGGGCTTGACAATAGACGATGTCCCAAAGTATCAAGTAGCTTATTCCTAAGAGCGAGGGGATGGCGCTCTTAGCTCTGACCTAACAATGTGCTTGTTGGATGAGAATCCACAACTGCTTAGACATAGTCACTAAGTTGTAAAGTATTACAAATTTCCTTCAAATATTTTTTTTATTTGTCTTGAAACGTCTCATAAGCACATCTATTTATAAAATGCGGTGATTGCCGCTACATATGTGTCTCTTTGCACCACTTTTCTTATATCCGAAGAAAAATTAACCCAAAATTAGTTGAAACCGCCTTTGTTGTATATTTGAAGGTGATTGATTACTTTTAACCGCGTGGGCGCTGAGAAATTCTAATTATGCATAATTTGGAATGTTTTTTACTATTAAAGCAACCTGCATATGACAAATTGTATAGTACTATAACATGATGCCGCTAATGTCAAATTAACGTTAGCTACAGGTGCAATGGCCCTCTATGGGCAACTTTAATAATCTACTTTTTTATACTTTTTTAGAGTTGGCTAATGTCTGTAACATTTTATATAAAAGAATTTAAAACACTGACTGATGTGGCATTAAAAATAAAGATACACTAAAACATTTAGTAATTATATGGACACTCAAAAAGGAAAAATGGAAAGAAACACTTAAAGTTTTATTAACTGCATTAATTTTAAGTTTGTTTAACAAAATTAATCAAAGACCACGAAATTAATATACTAAGATACATAAAATAGTGTACGAGACCAAATAAAATTTATCACAAATAAATGGAAAAACGCAAACGTAGAATTAAACAAAATATATCAGATAAAAAAGCAGAATTTCTAAAACTTTAAAATAAATAAGATAATTGTTTTAAAAATAATCAAAAAGAAAAAATTAATTGTGCTTAAAGTACATATTAATAACTAACTGACAAAAAAGGCAAATTAAATCAAAAGCTCCGAAACATAAATAGAGAAATTTTAGGCCTTCGTAATGTTAGTTATGAGGAAATCAGAAACACAGAGGCACAATCATAACAAAACTATAGCGAGTTAGAATATTAAAATCATCTAAGAGTACTACTAATTGTCTAATAGTCAACACCATAACTACCCCGAGAATTGAAACAAATGATGTTCTATGGTCGAACATTCGCTTACAAACTAAAACATTGTGCTGTCAATGCTAAATCTGCCTTGAAATGGTGTAAAGAACAACGTCAATGGACCGCGAACGACCGAAAACCTGTGATTTTGAACAACAAATGCCTCTTTACTATGCAGCAGTCTGATGGGAAGACTTGGCAAATGTTTGGCAAACAATATCGACTAGAATTTGTAATATTAACAATAAAACTGAATAATATGGAGTTATAATGTAAAGAAAAACATTTTGGTCAGCCGATAAAAGAACAATTTGATGACGACGGCTACTTGTATTAGCAAGATAACGCTCCGTCATAAGTTAGGGCTTGTTAAGGAATGATTTACGTACAAAAATGAAATGGATATGTTAACTAGATTGAACAACTTTAAAATAGATTGGATTTCCGGTTTAGCTTTAGATTCTAATTATACTCATAGTGAAGAGTTTCAGATACAGCTCTTTAAGAAGAGATTTCTGCAGAAATCTTCCAACGTCTAATTGAAGGTCTCATCCAAAAAGTCAGGGCTGTCATTAGACTAAAGGGTTAATAAAAATGTCAATAAAGCATTTAAAACGTAAGAATTTGGAACAAACATTGGTAGTTGCCTGAAATATAAAAAAAGGATTTGGAGAATTAAAAGGAAATTAAAAATAAAAACATTAAAGAAAACGAATTAAATAGGTCTTTGAAAACAAAAAATATTTTACATAATATAAAAAAACATAAAGCAATGCCAAGGTTGTAAATCAACGTAATGCTTAATTTTGGTCTGGAGATTTCAATGCTGTGTTACGAAAGAAACTTTATTAGATGTACTTTGTGTTTAAATTTATGTAAGTGCATTGGTTAAAATAATGTCAACCAAGCATTTTAGAGCTGCGCTGATTCAAATAAAATTGTAATTGGAAAACAGTTCACATTTGTTTGATTGTCAGTATCGCCTTATCACACTGCACAAAGCGGTTCACGCATTCAGTCCCAGAGCCCCATTCCCCGGTACTGTTAAAATAACGACTGCTCCCTTTGCACACTCTAAATGGATAATCCCGCAGTCACGAGGCCCAGCCAAGGTCCCCTGAATGGGCCGATTTGCGTAAACACTGTAATGCGTTCCGGCTATAATTGCAATAATAAGCACGATTGATCGGACGGGGCCCTCGAAATTCGTTCCTAGCTCGCAGCGCCGCACTTAAGGTATTATGCAAATGCGCTCGTTAGCCTGCATATTGTTTAATGCCTTTTTGCGTTGGCGCGGTCCGCCAGCCGCAGACGACGTCATAACTTGGCAGTATCGCTTCAGTGCAATTGTCTAATTACACGGCTGTCCTAAGCATCAATTAACTGTCGCGGCTTTATTGCATCCTTAAGCAGTTTCAGACTTGTAAGCCTGAAAACTATTAATTAGTAGCTGCTTTAGAGCTTTGCGTACACATAAAGTAATGCGCGGCGCAAAAACAAACTCTTTCTATTGCTGTTAACAATCGCTGCACGTGCAGCAACCTTAAGAGAATCGCGTTGTCGGACATGAAGTGGCCTGTACGAGCAACAGAAAATTTTTGTGTGATTTTAATTGGAAATTTGTTTTATGTGGGGTAGACTAGAGCGGATGATGGTTTAGATCAAAATTTCCTAATTATACACTTTCCCCAGAAAACTCGCTTTAACTGCCCCTAATTTATATTTAAAAAATTATTTATACATTAATATCGCCAGAGTGGTTCCGTGGTTGAGGGGCGGCTGTGATACGGACAAACCCGGGTTTCATTTCTGGAGCTCTCTAATGCCTGGCCGGTGGCGTACTCAGTCAGTAAAAATAATTGAGTGCCTGCTCTTTGTTTTAAATGAGAAAATTAGTGTTTTATAAGCAAGACAAATTTTTAAATAAAAAATAATTTCGAAATGACCTTTATCTGTACAGTTTATATAAAATTTAAAACAGTACTGCCTTTCTAAACCGTTACCAATAAAACTCAGTCCAAGCGATTATCCTTAGATCCTAAAATGTTGCTGAAATGTAAAAAAAATTGCTGTTATATTCTCCTACGCAGAATTTTATAAGGTAAGGTTAAGTATGTTGATATGCCTTCTCTATGCTTGTAGAGACTGATCGAAAACTACAACGCTACTGATAAAAAAGCTCAACTGTCCATCGTTAAACCCTAAAAAGCAGAAAGAATTTAAAGAAATTGCTGTTAAGATAATGAGCGTTGTCTCAAAATAATATTTTTTTATTGATAAAAGTATACTTACATATATAACACTTTCTTGTTGTTTTTATCGTTTGAGCTAAACTTAGATATGTACTCCTAAACTTTAGAAAATTGCAAGGCTTTAAAAATTGCCATTGAGGTAAAAACTTGTTGGGCGATCAAAAGTATGTATAGAAATGCAGAAAGTAACGTAAGAATAAATGACGAAATGTCAAAACATTTACCATGAATAGAGGATGGAAATAAAAGGGCGGTCTAAGCCCAGTGATGTTTATTATAGACAAAGTTGGTAACAAGCAAATGCAGTCAGTATCTATATATGCAGATAACTTATCAAAAGAAAGAGAAATGCAAAACTCGATAAACATTTAGATAGGATAATCAGAACAGACAATATTAAAAACACATAAACAAAGTTATACAAGTAAGACAAAAACACAAATAAAAGAAACAAAATTCCCAACGAGGTCTCGGAAGACATGAACAGCTTTGTGGTGGTAATAACAAGCGGAGAAAAATAGACAGAAAAATATAAAACGGGGTATGCAAAGCTAACCAACCATATTATATAATAAACAACACCGTAGAAAGGAAAAAGAGAATTGGGCAGTGAAACGAAATTGGAAATAAACTCCCAACTCTAATGGACGATGTAGAATGCTGCACAATGATGAACAAACACAATTCGACAATAAAGGCAACAGAAATAAAATATATAAAAGAGTAATTGGTAACAAAAAACCAATAGTGACAAAGATAGAAACACAGGGATAAAAATCAATAGAACACATGTAGAGATTTACGGCGACAAACTTTTCCAGATAATAAAAAAAAATTGAGACGAAATACAAAGCCTAAAAAAAGTGAAAAAAATGTATACAAGATATAGTGGAAAGAAATGCCAAAGCTATAACGGCATACAGAAAATTAATTGATAGAACATCCGACACCTCAGGGGCATAAATGTTTAGAAACTAAGAAATTAAAAAATTTTATAGCAAATCTAGGCTGAAAGTTCTTAATGGGGTTTTCTATAAAGCCTCTTTGAAGACTTTAAATAATAGCCCTCCATGAATTGTTGCCACGTAGAATTATAAAGTTACCTAGAAGATTAAACCAAAAATTACAAACTCGATTTTTTAATATTTTTCTTTAAAACCCACCTATCTGCAAACCCCACATTTATAAAAATTACCATTGCTTGTACCTTTACGAATAATAATGATCCCAAACTTTCACCTTTAAGCGTTGGCAATAAACAAGAATCCCCGTGAAAGTAAATATTGCTGTCATATAAATAAGATTTTTGTTATAGTTAATTTGTAAAACCAATATTTATATCTTGGTCGTCTATAGGAAATTTACGTTATTTATACTACAGCCGACAAAGTTCAGTTCGGTTCTTCACATATAAAATTATATATTGCTACTGATAAATCTGTCGGACCAAAATATGAGAGTAACTGAAAGTCTCCACCTTGATTTTTATCATAATGTTGTCACGAAAGTTATTTACGCCACTTTGACAAATATTGTCGTAACTATCTCATTTGAGTGCTTAAAGATAAAAACATAGGCATAAAAGGCAGAATTATCAGAAGGAAATAGAAGGCAGGCCTTTACTCCTAAACTCATATTTAGAAAAAACAATTAGAACGGCATTAACAGCATCATCATTTGGGATTAAAGTTGTAAATGTATAAACAGTATCAGATATACGGATTACACTATATACTTATAGCAGAATCATTAGATCTACAGAGAATATTAAATCAAGTGATTGAAAGCAGCCAAGAAAAGAGTCTAAACGCTAGATGATAACAAAAATGTTAAGAAAGTATATAGATAAGATACGATGAAGTGGGGAAAGGCCAAAAATATAAGTACTTGAGAACAACTGTCAACCAAAACAATGAATACATAGAAGAAATTAAATTGACGACCATCGTTTATTGAAATAAAATATATTATGCAACCTGAACTTAGGTTTAGAGATTAGAATTTTGAGAAGCTATATGTTTTAAATAATATATCTTTACTTTTACTTCATCCTTATGCCTTTTTTACCGTGAGGTGTAAGGCACGTGGGAGAAGAGTTTGTTATGTTGCTGTATGTTTTTCTTAACCACTCATTCTTATTAAACTGCTAATAATAATTTTCACTTTCAGATTCAGTTAGCTACACTTCACGAAAAAGTCGGTGTGACAAAGCCCGTATTCGAGTATTTTATCGCCACCAGCCAATTTCGCGTCTATCCGCTTTCGCTCCACAAACTCAACTCCATTATGGAATAAAAATTTGGACGACAAGGAAAACCATAAGCAATCGACTATAAGAATTTGAAATGTGGACTTATCAAAAAATCTTGAAAATGAACTGGAGTAGATAGACAAAGTACTCAGAAGCATAGGAAAATTGCAATATCAAAACAAGTGATGCAAAAAAAGGGATATAAAATGTCATGTAAGATAGAAAACAGGAAAGAAGAAGTAGAGGAAGAACACACTAGTACAACTGCAGTTCCATTGGATTGTTTATGGGTCAAAAATGCAAAAGCCAGAATACTAACCAATCTTATAAAAGAAGGAGACACCTAAAGAAGAAGACATCAGTTGAATCTAAATATCTATGCTCACAGGCTTAGTAATCTATGGGAAAAATAGCGTTGTCTGCAAATTTGACAAAAAGTAAGCCCGAGCGTTTAATTTTGAACTCAAGAAATCAGCAGTAACAAATAATTATTCTTACATCTTACATCGCCACTAAAAAGCTTGAAAAGTTAAACTAAAGTTTATTCGACTAAGCTCCTCAATATAAAGCTAGATTTTAAAAATAAAAAATGACGTCTCTCGTGCTGCTGTCAATAAAGCATAGAATAGTAAATTAATCTCGTGAGACTTATCTAAAAATAATTATTGGAGGGCGGAGAAAGCACTGCCTATATTATCGCTCATCAAAGTAAGAGCAAATGTTCTATATATTACGATTAGCAGTAAAAAAACGTAAAACGTGGAAATACAGAAAAACAAATACTTCTGAAGTGAAGCTAATGTCTTAGAGTCCAAGAGAACAAATTGATAGTTTACTTGTATATAGGGAATCGTTATAAAATCAGTTATAAAAAAAGCTTAGTTTACACTGCTACGAAATGCTGTCCGTAGATTCTGAAAGTCAGCAGCCGAGCATTATAACGCCTTCTAGAAGAGTAATTCGAAAATTTTTGACGTAACTTTGTTATGGAGACAGCTAGAATCTAAGAATGTGCTTGTCACTACGGTTATCTACACATGATACCATTATTTACAACGCCACCAGCGATGTAGTGCCCAAATGTTTTTATTGGACCTCAAAAAACAGAAACAAGAATGAGTCTATATTGGAATGTTATCTGAAAGATTCTTCTCTATACTTGAAAATCTGAAAAGGCTCCTTCTAAGTGTATTCATTTATGGAAGGAATAACAAGTACGATCATTTCTCCTTATAAAACTAAACGGTAAGAGTGTGCAAACTATTGAGACAAAGACCGCTATCCCAGTGCATTGTAAGGTTATTACTACTTAAAAAAATTAAAAGCTGGCCAAAAGTTGATGGCCGTTCATATTAAAGAGAACATATTAGAATTTCAAACGGTATCTGCTGTCATTATCCGAGATTGTCTACATAAACACAAATTATTTGACTGACGCCCAACCAAGAAGAAATTAGTCTTTGTAGCGCTCTACCACCACTTCAGGGGTGAATAACGGAAAGAGTACTTTAAGCAAACAAATTTGTTTTGCAAGATCAATTAAGATCGTGGGCAGCACGAGAAGTGCCCGCCGAAATCACGTCGACAAAAAAAATTGTTACATTTGGAAGAAGAAAGCTAATGGTCTCTCTGGGACTGCTTTTTCGTCACTAAGTCGGATCAAAAGCACTGTTGACCAATACAAACACTTGGGCACCACGCGTAAGCAGATATTAACATTTTTCAAGAGAATATGGCTGAGGGTTAGATCCTACAGTAGAATAACGATCGAAACCACGCAGTTAAAATTGTCAAATATTGAAGAACATTTAGAGTATCTCACCCAATCACTCGAGACGAGTAATTCTTGAAATACTCTAATGTCACTTTAGGGAATCAGATCACATCGATGTCCCTTTAGGAAACGTTTGCTGCGGATAAAATTTATAATTGTTTTTTAAACTCAATATAGGGAAACCACGTCACATAGAAATCAAGGTAAAGTTGAAAATGCGGTAATAGATTATAGCCATACACGGATATTTTTTTAATAAAACAATTTTGGACGAGTCAAATGAGAGGTAGCAGGCAAATTGGTTTGTTGGTTGTTAAGAAGTCATTCACTCACTACAATAACAATTTGATTTTAATAAACCAGTTTTCAGTTACAAACTTTTTTCAAAGAGAATGTAGAAAATCAAAACACTTGTGGTCGTCTAATAAGAACCGCAAAAACTAAAGATCTATTTTATATACTCCCTTACTCGGACAGACAGTTAAAATGTTAAAGTTAAGTGATAAAACAATAAAATTCAGAAGAGAAGTAGTAAATAATTTAATAAAACCTGTTTGTCCTTTTCTGTCTCTTCAGTAGGCTTTGTTAGAGAATTATAGATGCTCACAATTCCGCAATAAGTCCAATTTTGGTTAATAAAGTGGGTTTTCTTCATTATTATTTTTTGGTGTCCAAAAACAACTTCACTAACATTGCACATATATATTTAGCCATGAATTTTTTTTTAAACGTAGAACATGTTATCATTCACTTAATTATTGAGAATAATTTTGTAAATTTTCTCAATGTTTTGTATTGTCGCTGCAACGACGATTCGTTACCTTCACGGTTTCCTAATTATTTTACAAGTCTGACGTTTTGAGTGGATCAGTGTGGCAAACTTGAATTAACTAATAAAACCAAACGTTAAATTTGAGTAATGAATAAACAAGCAATTATAAGGGAGGAAGGACTTATTCACGGAAAAACAATCAGTAATTCCAAAAATACTTTACTAATCGGTAAACATTAATACGATTGCCAAGTCTAGCCATACTAGTATTTTTAGAATAAAGTGACAACTTTTTATTTTCATAAGCGGGAACGCAGTGCGTAGAACAAATAGAATAGGGATATGTTTAAGAATCCAACAGAAAATAAAGAGTATGGATTAGAAACTAAAAAAATCAATCGATGTTGAAGACAAGTATAAAGTCATTGGAAAGAGATAAGGAGGCAAAATATAGCAATTAAAGAATAACTGACACAGAAAATAAAACAACTGAAGAAAAGAAGAAAAAAGCTGTGGATTTGCTAAAAAAGGCAGAGGTTCCAGTTAATTCCAATGATAAAATTTCAAATCAAAAAGATGTTGCCAGATGTTGGCACAGAATATAGCGCGCACCATGCATCAACGAAAGATTTACGAGTGGATAAAGCTCTTTAAGGAGAGAATTAATCTCGGTCGTCCATCGACATCGGGCACGGACTAGCGTGAATGACAATCTTGCACAGTCTGATTACCACCCTTTCGCTTCCTTAAAGAAAACTCGCATGATGAGACGTCCAAAAAGTTAAAGAATATTTGGAATATTTGGATCAATGAAGACTGCCCGATGGATAAACAACAAATAAGCGTACAGTAGTCAGCGGAAGGACTAGAGACAGAAATAGCAACGTGCATTCCTTAGACAAGCTTGAAGAAAGAAAAAAAAAAGCAAAACTTATAAGCAAAGGTAAGTTGGAAAGAACTATTAACCAATGCCCTCCAGATAGCGCAGCTAAAAATGAGGAAATAAATGAAAAGAATGCGTTACAGAGAAATTGAGATTTATATCAGCCCCGGTAGCAAGCAGAGCGTTATTAGAATAACTAATCCCCAAAGAATAATTACAGCAACATTGAGAGTTATTTTTTTCCATATTTTAAAAAGTGGCATATACGACGCAACGAATAGAAGCCATATAAAGAACAAGACAGAACTTCACAAAAATATACGATACAAAAACAGTTTTTGGAAACATTAATGCCAAGATAAACTGTGGTACTAATTATGCCAAAAGAAAACTATTGAGGACATAAATAAAAATACAAGCCTCATTTATAAACTTTTGCGCAACAAGCAATTTGATGACTGAAAGGAGAATTTTTAAACATAAACTAAAATATAAAGTTACATTAAAGTCTCCAGGAGTAATGTAGAGAACCAAATTGACCATACAGCTGTAGTAAGGAGATACAGAAGGAGTTTACTAGATATAAGAAGGAGAAGTAGAGATTAGATTCTACCGCTCCCTCCTAATAAGCATGGGAAACAGAAGTTAATATTTTTAACATATAATAGATTAACAGAAGCAAAGAAATAGATAAGGAACTTCAACAAAAGCTGTACATCAAAAGATAGAAATATGAGTAACATATATAACTTAAGTATCGAGCAAATGACACAATAGATAAGGAAATATAAACATGGAGAATTTGAGATTATTAAATAAACCCAAAGGAAAGAAAAGTGTTAGAAGAAACAAAACCAAGCTGCATCTAAGAACGAACTATTCTACTAATGACGTAACGAAAACGAAAGCACAGGGAAAGTAGGGAAAACTAAAATTAAAATGAATTATTATAAATAGAACCAAAAAGACAAAAAGAGAATAAAAGAAAGTTAGAAAAGAAAATACGCGGAAGTGTTTAAAACTAGGAAAGGTGATCAGACTGCCCCAATTTAAGTACGAGAACAAACAGAAAATAGAAGAAAATGAAATAAAGAAATTGAAACAGATGATCCAAGACATGAAAATAACTTAATTGGGAAAATACAAAATTGAAAAGAAGTACTGAAAGAGAGTTTGCACACTGAAAACCAAACTAGAAAAATAAAATAGCGTTTATCACTGTAGTAAAGGGGATGAAAATAGAGAAAGGCCAATTAACTTGTAGATTAAACAAATGGAGTTCAGAAATTTTCCAAGAAAAGGACATGAGGCGAAAGTGATTGAAATGGTAGTCTGCAAGTAGCAGGAAAAATAAAGGCAAACAATTTTAATATAAAATACTAAATAAGAAAAAGTAAAGAAACTGTTATGAAGATAAAAGCAATAAATAGGATAACAATTAAGGGTAAATTAAAAGAAAATTGCTGAGTAACAGGCAATAAAAAGAACTAAATATAGCAACATGGAACATAAAGACTCTAAATGGCAAAGAACATGGAAAAGTAGAAATAATAATGAAATATAATATACAAATACTAGGGATAATCGAAACAAAAACAAGTGTAAATAGTAACAAATGGAAAATATTGTTATATATGAAATAGTGTGTGATGTAGATATACGCACCAACAATATAGACCTTTCAAGATAAAAAAAAATTATAGAGACTCTAGAAAACAAGGGAAATACGTAAACACAAAATTGAAAATAGATAATAGTGAGAGACTGATATGTAAGGATGGAAAAAATAAAGGACAATATGGTCTGTTCAGAAGATATGGTGGAAAGGAAACTATAAGCAATAACTGAGAAAGAATGATACAATTTTGTACAGAAAGTCAGTTAGTGATAGAAAGCTCAATATTTACATACACACAAGTGGATCGAAAATATTAAAATTATAATAACTTATATAACTGCAACTTATAAGACTGCAATATAAGTATGCAAAATAAGAATAAGACAAAAGTATGGAAAAACATTAAGGGTAAACAAAAATTAAGCAAAGTAAATAAAAAATCAAATTAAATATGCTGTAAAGAAGGTTAAAAATTAGCACAGGAAAATTTTGAATTATCAGTAGAACAAAAATAAGAAGACAGACAATAGTGAAAAGAACAAAACTGAAAAAACACTTAGTAAAAAACACAAAATAAATTAATAACAAGTAAATAAAAAATAACTTTTGATAGTCTAAAAAAATAAAAGTCCAGTGGCAAAATTTGAAAATGAATAAAGTTAAGTGGGGAAGAAGTGCAAGAACGGATAAAAGAAATATGCAATAAAGCTCAATTGGATAAAAAGATTCCGAAGGATTGGAAACAGAACATAATTACATAAAAAGGAAAGCACTAAAAAAAATATTTTTAACATTAACCGCACTAAAAATACACACCAAAAATTAAAAAAAATTAAAATCTCAAGTTGACGGAATTTTAAAGAAAAAACAAGAAGCAAGGAGGAAATTAGAAAGAAAATAAACATGTTACAAGTATAATAATTAAAAAACATAAAAAACGGCTTTGTTTAGCTTTTTGTCTACATAAAAGCTGCGTTTAACGTAATATATTTTATTATAGGAGTAAGGCAAGAGGACAATTTGAATCCGCTGCTGTTTATTGGATGAACAAAATTCTAAATAAATGTAATGAAAATTTGTAACGGACAAATACAGTCAGTATTCATACAACAAACAAAAGTAAAAGTAAGGCACAAGTAAATGAAAACGGAAGAAATAAAAATTGACAAAAAAGTTTCACAAGAAGTGCAGAGCTGTATGTATCTTGAAACTGTGATAACAAACAACGAAACATAGATAAGAAAATGCAAAACAGAGTAGATAAAGCCAAACAGATATATTATGTGATAAATAAAATTTTAGTCTGAATAAGAGAAATACACAATAAAACAAAATTAAGAATAAGCAAAACGATGTTACTCCCAACTCTAATATATGCTACAGAGAGCTGTAAATCGATGGAGAAGCACAAATCGACTACAACGGCAACAGAAATGAAATATCTAAGAAATCTAGCTAGCAACAATGTGTGCAAAATATAAAAATAAGGGGGAGACTAAAACAGGTCTCCGTAGTAACGAAGGTATAAGAACAGTAATACATAAGGAGCATTAAAGAGGATAAACTTCTCGGAATAGTGACAGAGATTGGAAGGACGAAGATCAAGAGAAAATTTGAGAAGAAAGGGAAAAGAATAGTAGAAGTAAAAAAGAACTATACAACTGGTCTGCCACCTGCCTAGTAAAATATGGAAAAGGAAGAAATACTCATGGAGTGGCCAAAGAAGATCATTAAAACAATTCCGAAGAAAAGAGCAAATATATGTTGCAAACATTGGCAATCTATTTGTTAAATATAACTAGTAATGTTTTAGCATATCTAATAAAAATAAAGATATAATATATAGCAGTTTAATAAATAATGCGTCGTGGATCTGTTGACCATATATGTACAGGGTAACCCGAATTGAACTTTAGTGTTTTGTGAACGTTTCAAGTTTGCATTTGTACAGGCATTATCTAAACATCTCGTAAAGTCCACCAAAAACCACCAGAAATATCCTAAATTTGTAAACTGAATTTTAGAGAACATAACAGTTTATGCTCATTTTTGCAATAAACTAAATTGATAATGACATTTGGTTTCAACTAAATGGAGCCACATATCACACAGCAGTGAACCACTCGTGTTATTTCACAGAGAGGTGACGTCGATTGGCTATCATGGTTTTACGATCTAACCTCATTGGACTTTTTTTCTGCGGCTATTTGAACGAAAGCATTTATGCCAACAATAAATATAGAAATCTTCACTAAAAATGGAGGCATTCGGCGGAATCGTGAAGGGCATTCTTTATATTTTATACATAACTGTCTATACCTTACACTGCTAAAATTGAATTGATCCAATATTTTGTACTTTATTTAGGAGAAACATAATAAAGTTTAATTTGGATCACCTTGTACTCTGAGAAAGTTTTCGATAAAATAAGTTGCGATTATCTATGGGAAGTATTACATGGAATTAGAAAAAATCAAAATCGATGCTAGAGTTAGCCATGCTTATGTTCTCTCGTCAATTTTATTTCTGATAGTGATTGACTGGATCATAAACGAGGAAATTAGGACAACATTTAGAAGATTTAGAATTTTCCGATGACATATGTTCCCACATATACAATAAAATATTCACGATCTAGTAACAAATGCAGCAAAATTAGTATAGGAGTCAACTTAAATAAATAAAATGTGGATTAGAAGAGTAAAGTAGAGGTGAAGGTTGCAGGAAATAAGTTAAATAACATAACGGAGGTAATATGTCTTAGTAGTGTTCTCGAAAAGGAAATAACCCGTCAAAAAAGCATAAATCAAAAAATAATGAGAGCTCAAATTGCTTTTAATCAACTCAAAAAGAACATGTCGAAGAAGAAAAATATTAGTTACAAGCGAAATTTCCATCTTAAGAGTACACAGCAACAAAAAGGAAACACGCAAATTATAGATATTCTTAGATAATTTTTTAATATTGGCTCGATATTATCTCGAATAAAGATTTACTTGAGGAAGCCAGACAGAAACCACTTAATATGAATATTACAAATGAAATAGATTGTACACTAGAAAAAAACTGTACAATATACAATCGATGAGATACAAGGTGGTTGAAAAAGTGGAGCCACAACCTCCACAACCCTCCTGCTCGGGTTAGAACCTGTGCAGTCCTGTTTGGGAGTTGTTAGAGCTATGAGCGACCAGAAGGTACCGCGGAGCGCGAAGCAATGCATTCTGCTCAACTTCCTCTTTGGAGAAAATGTCCCGTCCGTTGAAATTCACCACAGACTCCAACAACAGTATAAGGGAGAGCGTCTCTACAAACTTATTTGTTTGAGTAGTATAAGTGCTTTAAAGAGGGCAGGAAGCGCGTGGAGGATAAACCGCATGATCGTCGGCCGCAAACATCCGTTACCGAGCCAAATATTGATTGTGCAGAAATTTGGAGTAATTCTGTCTATCAGTGTTGGTAGTGTAGAAGACATCGTGAAAAACCACCTACACTATCGCAAGGCGAATGCACGATGGGTACCACGCACTTTAACGGACGTGCGCAAAATGGTGCGCATCAAGCTGCCTGTCGTCTCCTACAGCAGTTTGAAGACGGAGGTGATGCATTTTTAGTCTATAGTGACCACCGATGAAACGGGGGTGCACTACTTCATTCCCAAGTCCCAGCAGCCATCACGCGAGTGGTTACATACCAGTTCTCCTAAATCCAACAGAGCGTGGAGAAGCCGTTAGACAGAAAAAGTGACAGCAACGTTCTTCTCGGACTGGCAGGGGGTTATCCATGTATACTTTCTGACGGATGCCAGAACAATTAATGCAACTTATTACTCTTGTCTACTGGTAACAAGCGTAAAGGAAAAGATCCGATCCAAGCGAAAGATAGTTGAAAAGCGCGTAGCCTTCCTTAAAGACATACGGGCAAAACAACAATGGAAACCCTTCGGAAATTAAAATTGAACTTTCTGACTCATCCGCCGTGCAGTCTCAACTTGGCTCCAAGTGATTTCTACCTGTTCGAAAGGTTCAAATTAGAAGTGCAAGGCATGCATTTTGCTTACAACGACGTCGTATCCAGAAAATTGTTATGTACAAGTAAGTGTTTGAAAATTTGTTTTTTTTTTGTTTAAAAATCAGTTCCGTTCATATTTGAACCACCTTGTAGAAAAGGCATACACCTTCAAAGTATAATGATTTAAGTTTAAAATGAGCAGTGCAGCAAACGCACAGAATTGTTATAAAAATCATTGAATCACTGGAAACCAAGGCATTCTACATCCCAGCCTTCCTAGGTATCAAGGAAGCTTTTGATAAAGTATGCCATTTAGGTTTACTATACAAAGTTAAGTCAGTCTTCCTAAACCAAATTTATCTCTTACTAAAATCTTCCTGTTTAATAAATGCCTACATCAAGCATAGATACCATCAGAATGGGACACAGCAGACTATACTACTTTTCAAAAAAGGCGACCGAAAGCTATTAGAAAATTATCGCCCAATAACCCTTTTATCACAACTATATAAACTCCTGACAAAAATAATAACAAACAGGTTGGAGAACAAACTAAACCAATATCAACCAATAGAACAGGCGGGATTTCGCAGTGGGTATTCAACTAACGACCATCTATTAACCATTAGAACATTAATTGAAAAGCTAATGAGTACAATTTACCACTCTATCTTATACCCGTCGATTATGAAAAAGCTTTGGACACAGTAGAAAGGTGGGCGATTGAAAGAAGCCTACAAAACAGCTGCATCGACTCCAGATAGATACAGCTACTACACAATATTCATGAAAAGTCCGGCTGTATAATAGAGCTCCATAAAGACATAAACCCAATCCCTATAGAATGAGGAGTCAGACAAAGGGATACGATCAGCCCAAAACTAGAAGACATCTTTAAGAAAACAGAGGAATCAACATCTTGAACAGGTAATAAAAATAAATAAAGAAAACCAGACGGAAGAAATAAATAGGAGGGTTAGATTAGGATGGGCTGCTTTTGGAAAAACATCACATGTACTGAAGAACCAGAAAATACCGATTAAATTACGAAGTCAAGTATTTAACCAACGTGCTCTCCCGGTAATGACATACGGTGCCCAGACCTGGACATTAACAAAGTCAAATATGGACAAAATGATAAAAGCACAGAGAGCAATGGAACGCCAGATGCTGAATATAAAATTGACAGACAGGAAAAAGATACAATGGATTAGATAAAAAACTAGAGGCCATGGGAAGCTAGAAGAAGCAGAGGACGACCACAACTTAGATGGCCAGATGACATTAAGAGATCAGCTGGACTAGGATGGAGAAGAAGCACACAGAGCCGAGAAAATTGGCAACGAATGGGGGAGGCCTTCGTCCAACAATGGACGAATGAGGGCTAGAAAAAAGAAGAAGAAGAAGAAGAAAATCTTCCTAGTCAGATAGACAACTCATTCTCGAATTATCACCATATCTCTGCTGGAGTGCCGCAAGGAAGCGTCTTAGGCCCCCTTTTATTTATGGTATTCATTTCAAACGCTCCAGCTACAGCCAATTCGAAGATTGTTATCTTTGATGACTAACTATCAACAATGGATCTTTATGCATCTAAAAATCTTCAGAATTGGTACATGTGGAGAATTTCTGTAAATAACGACAAATCCACCCAAGTCACCTTTATCAACAAGCGAAGTGTATGTCCATGTCACAATTAACGACCCAATTATACCAGTAGAGTTATAAATCAAATATTTAGAAATGTATCTTGGCCAGAAAACGTCTTGACCTCAAAGTTAATGAAATGAACTGGCTATTTGGAAAGCGATCATCAGAAACCGAGCTTCTCCTGTATAAAGCCATTTTGAAGTCAATTTGAGCATTCAGTACTCAACCGTGGAGTTGCACAAAAGCCCTCAACACTGAGATCTTGCAGCGTTTCCAGTCAAAGACGTTTCGCATGTTGGCAAACGCTCCTTGGTACGCTAATAATCAGACCCTCCACAAAACCTGGGGATTCCATATGTGTCCAGCAAAATTTTAACATTAGCAAGTGTCTACCGCTACACTCTTGTGGGACAAGAAAACGAACTCATACATCTGCTGGCTCAAGAACCAGTCGCACTAAGAAGATTAAATCGACGATGGCTACATAACCTCATACGTCGGCCAAACTAGTCTTAAGCCTTTTATTTGCGAGTTACATCAATTGACGGACCTGCCTTAAGTCATAAGCTATGCAATTTGTTATGCTTATTACTCATTTATGTTATATAAGAGTGGGATGGAAATATAAATTTCTGCTAAATAAAAAAAAGGTTTAAAATGGAGCGAGTGGAAATATATGGCTAAAAACAAAGAATAGTGGAAAAGTTCAGCGAGTGACACTTGAGACAATGCAATAAGTACTGTAAATGTATAAGGAAAATTCTTTTTTCTCATTTTCCTGCTTCCCAAAGCTTTACATTTACTTATGATGTATGCGCTACCTTCTCCTATAAGTACAGAGTAATTCAAAATAATGGACTCCATTTTATATGGCTATATTTCTTGAACCATACCTTGTATACGAATGATCAACACACTATTTCAAAGAGGATGTCCTAAAGCTTTTAATAATACAGTTAGAGTGCTCGCGCCTATTGCGCAGTTGTGAGCGAGATGGCTACAACACAGCATAATGTTTTTTGCACTTGTGAGTTTAGCAGTGCAACGCGGATTTTGTCATTACAATAACGAACCTCCAAAGAGAAAGAGCCTTTGTCGTTGGAATCGTTAATTTGACCAAAATGATTGTTTATGTAAAGTTAAAAGCACGGACCGACAGCATGTACCAGAAGGGCGTGTGGGACGAGCATTGATGGATTCGAGAGAATTTAGAGCGTAGCCCAATGAAGTTAACCCGTGGAGTGAGCAAAGAGCTTAGACTGTTAGAAACAATTGTCTGTCCTCTGTTGAGAAGCCGTTTAGTGCTCAAACGATACCACTTACAAATGTTATAGGATTTTTGCGTGAACGACAAACTAAAGGGTGTAGAAATTTCCAACAATGCACTTGAAAATATGAAAGGTGGCACATTTCTGCCGCTTTTAATTTTTAGTGATAAGGACACGCTCCACCAACAACTTTTGATGACTGCATCACAGTTGCGATAAACTCAGTGATGCAAGACATTCTTCATCGTGTGTGGGATGAATTCTGCTATCCTCTAGATATTATATGAGTACAATCAAATGTAATTTACATCACATTTGTCACTAGTCCTAATTTTGAATTACTCTGTATGCTAGAAACATAATGTCCAGTCTCACTAATTTGCCTGAACTCAACTTAAAATTATTTGATTATTTTATTCTTTTGGGCAACTTTATGTTTAGTTTAATAAAATTTTTGCTAATTAGTAATCGTTTCTGCTGTTTGTTAACTATTTAATTTTTATTGGAATTCCTATGTCAGTGTGTGGTGGTGCTTCCACTCCGTTCTTTTTTTTAGCTAAAAGGCGCCGCTCACCGTTATTTTTGTGTTCTTGTGGCTAAATTGATTTTTTGCAATATTTATATTCGCAGTTTCAAACGATTACTGTCATCACCACGCCTATTAGTTAAATCTGAATGTTATTACGCAGGTTTCCAAAATAATGTTATTTTTTATAGAATTAAAAAGTAGATTTATGCCAGCGCATAAAAAGCCGTTTAAAAACAACCAAAGAGCAGCGACTGCAAACGAAAGATTTTTGTGAGAAACGACTGCTACGTGTGTTGGCACCGCGGGGAAACGCCAACGGTACTTTATGGAAATGCTCGGCGGCGAATCGAATCTACATTTATTAATTCAGAAAGAATCGCGCTGGCCGAGCCAACGCCGGCCCGTGCTGCTTTAAGTTTAAATAAATTTGGATAAAGACATCACCAGAAATCATCGGAGCAGCGGGGGGCGCTTGAGATATGCGTTTTCAGATTCTAAGCCGTCCATTTGCATTTCCACGGCTTTATAAATCAAATAGACCACTAATTTGCCTACGAGCTGGTAACAGCATTAAATTAAGAGCCAGCGCCTCGACTGGCGTAACAAGAGAGAAAGTTATCGGTTTAGTAATTACACAGCACAATAACTTCGAGCAGTTGTGGTCGTTTTAGAATCAATGCGGTGAAAAATGGCTTTGATTGATGTAATTACAAGTAATTGAGTACCTCTAGATAAGAATACAATAATCTAAGAACCGATGCTTACCACGTCGCCCCCTTTCAGTATGGGAGCCTGAACCTCTCAGTTTGCAAGTCATGCTCCTAAGCGAGACGTCAAAAATTTACCATTTTACCATTATTATAGATTGTTTATATGTAAGCTGAGGTGTTTTTGGAAAGCCAATTTAGGCCGTATCGAGTGTACCGAAACCCTGAAATAATAACTAAGGGTTAATTAGAAGGGAGAATAATACGTGAAGCTAGAAATTTACGCAAGAAGATGGGTGGTATGATTACAAAATAGTTTTAAAATCATATTAGTTGAGGTTAAGAATAGCGTTAATAGGAATGAAAATTACATGCATTGATAGATAAGATATTAGAGAAGCAGTAAACAAGGTGTGATACAGGGTTACGCTCAAAATTTATAGGATAGGCTATTACAAGCCCAAGTTTTCGCACAAAGAAGGGTGTTTCCTTCGAGGTGTTGAACTGGGAGACGCCCTTAGCGTTGTGAGAAAATTTAAGAGAGATTGTTAAAACGTTATCAATGCCAATAGACCGCAATAGACAGAATATTTAAACAAAAGGAAAAGAATACAAAAAGAAACAATGGACGAATCAGAAGTAGAGGTATTTCAAAGGAGTAAGAAAACACTGAGAGCACCTCAAAAAAAAAGGAAACGACTGCAGTAGTACAAGCTGAAGAGGAACAAATAGACATGGAAAAGTTAGAGATGATGATAGTGGGACTATCAGAGCAGAAAAGAGAAATAAAGGCGGATACCAGTAGTACAAATATGGCCATTGGTAGTATCAACGAGCATTTGAAAAACTACGGAGAGGAAATAAGAGTTTTAAAGGAGGAATCAATAAAAAAAGAGGTAGAATGGCAGAAGGAAAAAACCAAATTACGTAGTGAAATTGAAACAATGAAGAAAAGACTGGAGGACCAGGAGAGAAGAGAAAGGAAAACAGTATAATTATTAAAGGAAAGGACTTTAATAAAGAGCACACAAAGGAGGAAGTGAAGAAATTTATGAGCGATGAAGTAGGAGTAATGGTTGAGATTAGTGAAGCTTACAGGGTGGGAAAGAAGGAAATGAAGATGACTGTAATAAAGTTACAATGTTTTGAGCAGAAAGTTGAAATATTAAAGCACAAAAATAAATTAGGACCACTGAAAATATACATAGAGAGTAATTTAACACAAGAAGAACGGAAAGTACAAGCAGTTATTAGGACGATTGCAAGAGACGAAAAGGACAAAGGGAAGAAAACAAGAGTTGGACACAGGAAAATGGAAATAGATAGGATCAGTTACAAATGGAGCGATGAGGAAGGAAGAAGCTTAATAAGAATTGAAGATCCTCCATCAAAAGCTAAAAATAGTAAATGATGGCGTAATGGTAACGAAAACGGACATGAAAACGGAAATGATACTGGATATAAACTTACATATAAAGAACATGGAAACACAAAAAAATATGCAATAAAAAATAATAATAAAAAAGTCAGGAAAACCAAATTTAAAATAGGACAGTGGAATGTGAAAACACTCTATCAAACAGGGAAACTAGCACCAATATGAGGTGGGCATTGCTATGAGTAATGAAATGAGAACATGTTTAATAGAATGGCGCCCAATATGTGAAAGGATTATTACTGCAAAATTTAACCTGGGGAAAAGAAAACTAAACGTAGTACAAGTGTATGCACCTACAGAATTGTCGGACCTAGAACAAAAGGAACTTATTTACAGTACGCTAAATAAAACCATGGAGACAGTAAATAGGAATGATGTAATTGTTTTACTGGGTGATATCAATGCTAAGGTGGGAACAAATAATGAGGGGTTTGAAAATGTTATGGGTAAACACGGAACATGTGAAATGAACGAAAATGGAGAAATACAGGATCTCAAAATAGGTGGAACATTATTCATGCACAAAGACTGTCATAAAGTAACCTGGATCTCCTCAAATCGGAAAGTACAGAACCAAATAGATCACATATGTATCACTAGGAGTATGGAAAAGATGTTGAAAGACGTGCGTAATAAAAGGGGAGCGGATGTGGACACGGATCACTACCTAGTAGTTGCAAAATTGAATATGGAATGGGAACAACCAAAAGTAAAGCACATTCATTACAAAAGAATAAATAATAAAGCACAAGTTACAAACTTTTATAAACAGGTGTTTGCGGACAATTTTAAGAATATGGTGGCCTGAAATTATAACAAATAAAGAATTATGGGAAAGAACGGGCCAAAGGGATGTAAATATAGAAATCAGAAGAAGAAAATATGGATGGCTGGGTCACAGCCTAAGGAATAACAGCAAAGAAATTTGCAGAGTGTGCTGCAATGGAATCCACAAGGGAGGAGGAAGGTTGGGCGTCCGAAAACAACATGGAAGAGAACTGTGGAAGAGGAGACAAGGAAGACTATAGCACAGCTTACACCAATAGCAGCGAACAAAAAAGAATGGAACAAATATATTAACGCCCTATTTCCCACTGGGGAATAATGGGATTTACTACCATAGATACAAAAAGTTTTTTATATGTTAGAAATATTCAAGAACTATAAACTTTGGAAGATGTTTATTTCACTTCAATTTACTCCAGATGGTAAGGCAAAATATTATTTAAGAGGCTTGTAGTACTTTTTGGAACAAGTCAAAAAAGTTGCTACAATTTTAAGTGTAACCTACGTGAATTGGTGTGTCTGGAATCTAAAATACTTTTATGAAACAAGTCCCTTAAGAGCAACTTAGCTCTGATAATACACAGCATTAAAAGAAACGCCCCATTCTTAACAGTAGCATTTGTGAGGAGCGACCAAGCATTGCAGCGAGTTCTTCTTCTTAACGTTTCTTATCCGTTTCAGACGTTGGAAATTAATACGACTTTTTTAAAGAAGCTAGAAGTTTAGCCGAACCATTTCCGTAAGTTGTATAACCACAAGTGTTTTCTACCTTTTATAATAAGTACAACTTTTTTCTGCTTTTGCATTCTCCTTCATATGCCACATCTCAAAACCTTCTAGCTGTTTCAGCCTCCATGCTACAGAGCAGAATTGAAAAATGTAACAATGCACCATTCTGATCTTTATATATTTGACGATCTTCCAATTCTTCATCTGAAGTTACTTATTGTTTCGCATTTTTACTTTATACCGCCCACATAATTGTTTATTGCTTTATGAAAAATTTCACTCGAGTATATGTTAAATGGTGTAGGTGATAAAATACATCCCCGATGTACGCCCTTTCTGAATTTCTGTAGTACTGTGTAGCTATTTTGAATATTGACCTTTGCTGATTGGTTCCATTACAAGTTTGATATTATTGTATCTTTGCTCTCTATACAGATTTTTTTATGTTTGACGCAGTCGAAAGCTTTTGAATAATCTAGAAAATAAATATAGACACTGGTTTACGTCTCTGCAACACTGGACTGATACATATAGTACAAAAATAGCGTTCCCTTGTACCAAACCCGGTTTTAAAACCATATTAAGTCCGATCCTGACAATAAGTGAATAAAATCGATTTACTTCTGCTCTGAAATAGTTATTAAATATAATCAATATTTATTAAAGGTAGGAATTAAATAAAAGCGTATAGCGTGTGCTAAGGAAATTAAATTTAAAAAAGCAAATCTAGTTAAGTTAGTGAAATTTAAAGTAATATAAATTCTAACAAATTTAGAATCACTGATAGAGACCAAGGTCTGACGGGTCGATCAGTCTGTAGCCTTTTGCGCGATGAGATTAGATAGCTTACTTTATAAACACTTATTTTGTTGTACTTTCAAAGACAGGATTAGGTTAGCTTACTTTTAAATAAGGGTATTGTTGCTGAAAATCTATTTGACATGTTTATTAAACATAAATTTCAGCGATAAAAAGTGAATTAACGATAATAAATCTTTGAGGATTGAGCGCCTAACCAGAGGTAAGATAAGTGACCCTAAAACGGTAAGTACATTGATTTTAATTAATTTAAAGGCCAAAACCCACAATAATAAAGCAAGTCGAGATACGCGCCAGTGAATAAAACATTAAAAATATTCAGCTTGCAAAACAAGTAGGGGTATCACTCCAAAAGTAGGTGACATGAAAGAAATAAAGCAAATCTTCTCACAGTTAGGCACGAAATTAAAATCAATAGAGGGCAAACTAAATATAAATTGAGAAATAATAAATGAGCTAAGAAATTTAAAAGATATCACACGGAAACAGGAAGAAATGCTTAGAATTGTTCGAAAGGGAGATAAGAAAAAATATTATAATCCAAAGATAAATTTAACAGAATTACGGCAGAAAGTAGTCAAATGAGTTAATAAAAACTGATGCAATATAAACTGACAAATTGAAGAAATATAAGCCAAATAAGAGAAATTAATTCTTAACAAACTACAAAATCGGCAAAGAAAATGAAATCCTATGGAAAGGGAAAAATCTCAAAGCGACATATATCTGGATAAGCGAGAAAGAGAGAAATAGTCTGTCGCCACATCTGCAGAAAGCAAAACAATAAGCTTGCATATAATAAGTTAAATGTAAATGGCGATACGCTTAAAATACAAGAGCTACGGGAAACACGGATGTCAGGAGCTCCGAGCGACAACAAGCGAAAGATCTCCAGGATGCGAAGACCTCAACCAACTTGTAAGGAAAAAACTAGTATGCGAAAGGAGCCGGTCAGATGTGATGGATGACGAAAAGGCAAAAATAAAAAGTACAAAAAAAGAAAGATATACAGCAAGAATAGGAACATGGTATATCAGAACTATGTTTGCAACAGTAAAAATGGAGAAAGTGACAGAAGAAATAAAAAATATATAAAATAAAAACACTAGAAATACATGTAGTAAGATAGAAACGAGAGGAGAGAATGATATGCAAAACTACACTTTGTTCTACAGAGGGGAAAATAACCAATTTATGGTAGACAGGAAATCGGAAACAGATATTTTATAACTCAAGACAATAAACGATATGATCTCCTGCAATCTAGCTAAAAACTGGGAAAAACTTGTGAAAAGGATTCAAACGCATGATATTCTAATAATCCTTGGAGACTTCAATGGTAAAGTAGGAAAAGAGCACACAATATTACGAATGACAATAGAACAATGGGCAACTTAATAAATGAAATTGCTATGGTAATATCCAGTACAAAATTCAAGCATAAAATGTCACACGGCTTCGTTCTTTTTCTCTGCCTATCACCTTTTCTACATTAATTTTGATGCCTTTTTGTCATATTGTTCCATTCTTTTTTTTACTTTCTACATTTATAGATAACTACTTCCTCATTTCTTTTCCATATAGAATATTCTTTTCTTTTAACTCTTTCAATTTTTACCTATTTATGTTTGTTGCTTTTTTTTTTGAAATTATTCTTAGTTTTACCTTGGCTATCACAAGAAGGTGATCGGAACTAACATCCTCCCCCCCCCCAAGTGCGTTATAACTTCTTAAATTATTTTCGGTCTCTTTTTGGATATTATCACATAATAAATCTGATTTCCTGTATGTTTTCCAATAATTACGACTACGAATTAATAATAAAGAACAAAAATGCTGCAAGGCTTGCATGGCTAAGAACAGGAAAAAAAATTGACTACAAAGTGTGTCAGAAAATCAGGATTGAGTGCACAAAGTTTAATAATGGGAAAGAGAAAAATTGGGTTCATAAGAGGAGTAATGTCAAAATTTGTAGGGATATTAAAAAACAAAATATAAAAGTAGATTTGTCAAATGCACAGTGTAGATGTAAATGAGATAAATGAAGATGTAGACAATCACAACGAAAGGGCAGAAAAACTGACACTAACAAAAAGGAGTTTGATGAAGTTATCATAAAGCTAAAACAAACTAATGCAGGAGGAATACATAACATGGTAAATGAAATGATAAAATATGGAAAGCAACTAAGACAAATATTACAAAAAGTAAGAGTACAGACATGGGAAACGAAGCCATGCCCAGTGAATGGAAGAAAAAACTAACAGTGCCGATAATTGAATTCCATTTTTTCATCAATTTTAAACAGGCCTTTGACAAGAAGCTTTAAAAAAAACATGATGAAAATGTAAATATCTGAAAAAGTAATGAGATTAATGACAATGGAGGAATCAAAAGCAGCTGTACTTACAGAAGATGGAATATCAGAAAACTTTAAATACAACTTAAGGACAAGACAGTGCTAAATTCAATAATGAAAAACTGTAAATTCAATGGAACAATCGTTAATAAGACTGTACAAATATTGGCATATACTGACGATTTAGCGGTAATAGCGAGAAATGAAAGAAGCCCGGGGAAAACAATTTAGAAATTAAAAAGAAAGTAAGAAAAAGAGGAGTGAAAACAGAAATAAGCCGCGTAAACAAAAAAAAAACAAAAAGTAGGTATAAACGTAAAGCTAAGGACATTTCAGACTAAAAAATGTTAAAAATCTTAAACATTTAAACATTTGGGAGTTATAATTAACCGCAATAATAAAAGAAAGCGTGAAATCGAACAAAGAATACAGGAGGGACATATATGGTACTATAAATACAAAAACATCATAAAAGAGTTTATAAAGTGACAATCAGACCAATGGTAGTATACGGAGCAGAAACTATAAACTTAACAATTGTGAAGCAGGAGAATCTAAGAATCCTTAAGAGAGAGATTATAAGAAAAAATTATGGATTAAAGAAAATTTCAATAGAAAAATTCCTGAGGCTAACGAACTCAGAAGTTAAAATTATTCTGAAAGGAGGAAGTATTGTTAAAGATCAGAAGAATGCGCTGGTATAGACATGTAAAAAGAATAAGGAACAGTAAGGAGGTAAAAAAGTTTACACTGTAGAGGCCACGCACTAGTAGAGCAAAAGGAAGACCAAAAAATAGGCGGGAGGACCAGATGGTTAAACAAACCTAAGAATACAACAATAGAGAAAAGATATAGGATTGCTTAATAAGATGACCATTAATATCATATATATTATTAGCAGACAAATTTGTTCTTAATTACCTCTTTCATCCTTTTCCCTCGCAGCTTTTAAACATCCACTTTTCTTTGGCATTTTCTATGTTTCTCCTTATCGCAGCATATAACTCACGATACTTGATTTGATATTTATTTTTCACAAGTCCTCATTTTATCAAAGGGTCAATATCTCATTGATCTTCTTGTTTTCCTGCAGATAATTCTCGGTTGTTTCCATTATGACGGGTTGCGCCATCTTCCACTTATCTAACGGGTTTTTAAGTTCTGTCAGTACGATAATTTAAAAAAACCCTTAGAGTAGAGTCCAAGGCAATTCAAAAATTATACATTAAGAGCTGAAACTGTAGTAGTAACTACTGCTCATAATAAAAGGAGGCCAAAGTTAGAACTTCGATCAAGTTATTAGTAAGCCCACTGAAAACCCTAAATCTAGAATTTAAGAGTAAGAGCACATTCATGTCGCTACAATAGTAACGGCACACTGGAACACAATAGTGAGGCTTTTTCAAGTCGTTTAAAAACCTACGATACATACATAATCTTAATGCACTTTAACTTAAGAGAAAACAAAATTAAAGCTTCCCCACACCTATAGTGCGACTTCTAATTTGAGAGATTTTGTGCAACTTGAGCTTTAAATCAATTTGTAATCTAGCAATATTATTTTGAAAGAAGTTAGGTCATGCTTGTAATCACATTAGTAAATGTTTTCTAATTGATCGTTAAATCTATTGTTCAATTAAATCCTTAACACACAAAATACTTTACTGTTTGCTACAACTCGGAGCAGAGTAAATAATTTCATATATTCTATTGGCCATAAGCCGCATACAGATGCAGGCGGTGCGCGGAGCCGCTTCAACTTCTGGTTTAGCAATGCAACAAAGCAATCAGAGTGTAAAAATTCGCTACAGCAATTAGCAATTCCGCGGCCCGCGGTCGCTAATAGTGCACGCCCGTTAAGCTATCGTTTTAGCATTAACCCGTCTTACTTAATTGGATGCCCAATCAAGCTAATTAAATTCAGTTATTAAGCTTCGGGGCGCCGGTCCATTACAGCCGCGCTTATCTGCCGTCCCGCGAGACTTTTCGGCCAGTTTGTTAGCCCGCAAGAATAATATACAATGCGCTGATTCAGGAGAGAGCAAAGGTTCCGCCAGACAGCCATATCTGATCGCATTAATGACAGATGGCACCGCGGTGGACGTTTGAACTGCATTAAGCGCTACGCATGGATCAGGCGCAGCAGATCGCTGGCCGAATGAAATTGTAGGAGAGCGAGCTATAGCAACAATTAAAAAATAATCAACGCCCGAATTGGAAAGGTTTTTTGAGACCCTAAAATCGTTTTTTCCTAATTCGTCATGTAATAGGAGTTCTTTTTTGGGTTCTGACAAAGTTAGTACTGAAATAGATGATAGATCTATCATACTAGATCTTCAGATCTTCCTTAAGAAGTAACAGTCGAACTATTTTTTCTCAAGTAATAATCACTTGAGTATTTGACATAAAACTGATTAAGTGACACTCTTTGATGGCCTACCTCTTGCGGAGTTGTCGCACAGTAATGAGATTCTGAATAGTATGTGGCAGTTAGAGTAGTTCCTTACCAGACCAGTTTTTCTCTAGTAGCAAGAAATTCATTCCACGCATTTTTCACACGAGCATTATTAGTATTCCCGAATTGAGGAAGCTTTTTTTAATTAGTAGTTTTTGTACCACTGTTTTGAGGAAAGAAAATATTACCTGCTTCCATCTGTCAAGTGGTATATCTAAAATAACTTAGATACCCATAAAGTTTGTGAACCTGAACGTCGCTAAAAGCTCTGATCAGTACCAGTCCCAAAGAATAACAGGCAGGAGATTACTTCTAACCTTCAAGGCCACAAAACATTTGTGCAGGAAGAGTCTGAGAGCAAATAGTGCTTTTGTTTCTTCCGTTCAATGAAGATAAAGTTTTCTTCCAAGTTAAAGGACAGTTCTCTGTACTTTTTGTAAGCATATCCAAATTGTTCCTTTAGGAATTAGGGTTCATTAGGAAAATAAATGCTTGCTAATGATTGCAAAATGCAGCATTATTAAAATCAACTATTTCGGAAGACTTCAGAAAAAATTTTCAACGTGAGCGTACTCTGTGTACTCAAATCCATTATCCCACGTGTGCAGACGCAGGGAACAAAGCTTTTGGACACTAGACGCAAAAAAGAGCCTGCGAAAACTACCCCACCAAATCATTTTCAGTGCTTTCATGAGTGATTCGCCCAGACAGATCAGGAAAGATGGTGTAATACATCGACGATCTCGTCAATCGTAACCTTATTGTAAAATGTGATAAATGCGACTAAGGACTGGTGTCGTAATTCATAAAATACAAATTACCTCTACTAATGAAGATCTAACTAATACCATTTTCTACTAATTTTGAATTAAAACCGATGCATTACACTTTGCGACGATCATCTCACTGTATATGTATATTCCTATCAAGAAAATGTTCTTATTGATTCTGAAATGTCCTAAAACACGATTTTCAAACATCCAAATGTCGTATATTGTTTTTTTGAAAAATAAAAATGCGTAACCCAAGAAATCTCAAATTTCATTTACAGTGTTTTACTTCGTTAATATTATATAGAACGTGTACAACTAAATGAAATCAGAAACAAACACTACAATCTAAAACAAATTAATCAGAAAAAGATACCAAAAAAGTACAAAGTGAAAAATATGGCATAAGCTTAAGCACTAGAAGATAAAACACACAATAAAGGAACAAATTATTTGCTCTGAAAAAAGTTTCGTAAAGTTAATCTGGAGGGAAGAAAAAGGCTAGAGAAAGATGCTAGAAAACAAGACATCCGAACACCAAGGAAAATACAACGAAGTAAGAAGAAGAGTAAAACAAATCTATTAAAATAAGAAAAGAAATCTCCAAAATAAAATGCTGGGAGAGATCAAAGAGGTTAACAACATAACAGCACTGAATTAATGAAGAAAGGGTACCAGCCAAAGATAACGAAGTACGGAGACCATGAAGGGAATATAATAGAAGACAAAGCTAATGTAGTACAAAGATGGTGTCAATACTATGAACACTTGATTACAAATATAGAACAGGAGCAAGCAAAGAACAATCAAGCAGTAGCTGTTACACAGAATGAAGAAATGTGCCTATCACCAATAGAAGAGTAAACCGAAGAGGTTATAAAAAGATTGAAGCACAAGAGCAGCGGTAGCAAAACTATTAAAATACAGAGAAAGCAAATAAACTAAAAAAGTCCTAAAACCGATAAAGAAATATGGACAAACAAAAGGATGCCCATCGAATGGAGCAATAATAAGTTCTATATATAAGAAAGGGGGCTGTTTAGAGTTTGGAAATTACAGACCCATTGCAGTTCTAAATATAAACTATAAAATACTAGCAATGCTAATAAACAAACGACTTAAAGACAAACCAGAAAAAGAAATAGGCGAATACAAATGTGGCTTCCAAAGCAACAGACCAGTGACCAGATTCACACGAAACGACAAGCCCAAGAAGAATATTTAAAAAGGGGGATTACACTACATATGCTATTCATCGATTTTAAGCAAGCTTATGATAGCGCCACAAGCGCTGAAGGAGTTAAATCTCCCTGAAGAAGTAATCGAAATGATAAAAATGACAATAGCGAACACTACTAATCAAGTGAAAATTCAAGGTAAATTATTAGAGAAATTCGTAACAAAAAGTGGAATAAGGCAATCTCGTCAACCATGTTTAACCTAATCTTGGAGGTAATAATAAAGAAAAGCAGTATGAAGAGAAATAACAACATACTCAGGAGCGCATACCAGTTGGTTACATATATAAACGATGTGGCAATTGCAACTAGGATCCAAGAACTAAAATCCTTAGTTAAAAAATTACAGTCAGAAGCGGCGAAGAACGGGTTAGCAATTAATGAAGATAAAACTAAATACTTGGTAAGTGGAGTGCATAACCGACAGGAAATGCATCAATCAAAAATTAAAATTGATTACGACAGTAAAAGTTATACCTTCAAAGGAGTAGAATCGGTTACGTAACTGGGAACGGAGATAACAGGTGATCTAGACCTTACAAATGAAATTGACAGAAGAATAAAAAGTGCGGGAGCTCTAAGCGAAGTGCTAAGGTCAAAAAAGTGAAGGTGTAAAAAAATTATAAGACCTGTAATAACCTTCCAGGACGAACTCTGGACACTGCGACAAAAGGACAAATTCAAATTATACGTGTTCTAAGAAAGTTATTAAGACATATCTATGGGGCAATCAAAGAAGACGGACTCTGGACAAAGAGAACAAACAAAGAGTTATACGAAAAGTACCGTGAACCTGACATCATAAATGCAATAAAACAAACTCGCTTGATTTGCTTAGGACACATAGCCCTGAGCTTTAAGGACCTGTCGTACTACACTTTATACACATTTCTCACCCTCTTGTTTGCACAGATGATGACAAAAGGGTTAAAAGTATTAGAGATAAGGCCATTGTCTTTATCAAACGTCTTTCTAGAATTTTCCAGTCTAATATCTTGTACAATATAGTTATGGCGTAAAAAATAAAGCATAATCGTCTGCGTACTCTTGCTATCACTCTAATAATCTTCAAAATATTTTCCTCCAGAGAAATTTTGTTGATGTGATGGTTTATGAAATATCATACGTAATTACAACACTGTCTTATTAATTGATTATTTCCTTAATTCATGATAAATCTATAGAGAAAATAAAATCTTGAAGACCTGAACTTTTAAGAATGGTATAGGGCAAAGCCAATACCAATAAAGTATTTAAAATATATAAAATACTGTATTAAAGCTATTTAGGTGTTGAGTAGATTTTGACAAAGTTCAGCTTAAGGGTCTCTACAAGATTAAGTTTAACTTAGAAGGTAGACATTACCTCGCCCGGAATGAAGGTGTAACAGCTTTTCTCCCCTTCAGATTAGTAATATTGTCTCTCAAGATATCGGTCTTGGACTGGTTCTTTACTTTATTTTGTGCGACATACTTCTCAAGATCTTATTTCAGCAACAACCAATGTGTTGCTTACGCTTACACACAAATTTTGAACTGGTCGAAGCCTGGCTAGCTAAATGTTGATCAACAAAACTAAATTTATCCAAGTCACATTCACAAACTATAAGAATAAATTGTCCACCTCTTATCTTGAATGTGCACCAATTACTAACTACATAAGTTACTACATCGTTAAATAGCAAGTCCCCAATTTACAAGACCATTCTAAAACCTATTTCGAACTGCGACGCCTAATTATAAAAATCGGCAGCCAAGCTTGGAAAATTATCTTGGATAATAACCAATGCCTGTTGTTATGCATCAAGTCGCATTATAGTCCATGACTTTAAAATAATAACTGTCAAAGAACACACAATTAAATGAGCCCAAAAACTGATTAATATTTTATTAGACTGGCAAAGAATTTGATAAACCAGCCACTTAAACGAAGATTTAGAAGGCCCGTTAAGCAGATTTCTATTAACTTATAGGAAAACGTTTGGACCCAGGTTCGATCCTGGGCTTTAGATGCCTGGCGATGCCCAGCTCTCAATTATTAAAAATAAATGAGTATGTCGTTGAATGCAGTCGTTTAACGTTTATTACATCGCATCGTATCAGAGATGGTGCGAAACGTAGGGGAACCTTGACTTTTCAGTTTGCAAGGCATACTCCCCACTATAAAAATATGTTAATAAACATATATTCTTCGTCTTCCATTTACTTATTGTAATTTAATGCACAGATTATAGATAAATTAAAAAAAATATTTTATAACTATTATTGAAATAAAAACAAACTAACGGTTAGACTTAATCTCCTTGGCCTTTTCTCTGATGTCTTGGCACTCTTTTTTGTTAACTGTTGCCCCTGTTATTTTTTGATTTCCACTACTCCTTCAAAATCGTTTTAATCCAAAACAAATTAACGTTAAGTACATAATAATATAACCTGAACAAAATTTTTATTATAACTTGAGTACCAGATATATTGTTTGTAAGATAATTGTGCCATCGTGTAGTTGGTTTTCGAGTTATAAGGCCGGGTTATAATAATTAAGTGACTCTCCTGCGCGTTTTTGCTTTTATACTAGTGCGAGTGTGGTAGAGATGGTGTTGGGGCCGATGTTGACGTCGCCGGGATGGTAGATAACGTAATCGAGTTAGCTGCTGACGTCAACCGTCTAATTGCAGGTAATATTTCAAGATTTAGGTAGACTGAATCCGTCGTCCCTGTTAAAACTATTTTTATATTTATAAATCTCCACAGCCTCTCTGCATAATACCGTGTAGTACTTCCTACAGTTGGATAAAACTTGAGTTTGCCCAAATTCTCATGGTCAGGATTTTCAGAAGCTGATTTTGCGGATTGATTAAGACGTAAATGACTTTTGTCATTTATCCTAGTGGTAAACCATTACACTTTTTCTTTGGTCCCATAGAGATATACCTGCTCACCAAAATGTAACTCTAAACATCGAATTAATCATTGAACTACCCTAAATCTCAATATACATGTACAAATCTAGTCCGAAATGACTTAATTATATAATAAATTAACATGATATTTCCCAAAAGTCGCTTTGTTTGCATAATTAACGTGTCTGCGCCTATCTCAGTCTTCTAAATCTAAAGTAGAGAAGGCTACAACAGTACATTAAGTCATAAATAAGTTATATGTTTCAAAGAGTTTAGTTGGGCAGCCTACATTGAAAATTGGTGAAGGATGATTGGTGGAGGATGATTGGTGCGGCCGGAATAAGTGGACTGTATAGGTAATTTTAAATTTTGAATAAAGACTTAAAACAAATCTAAAGTTAAAACACTAACCTGCAGATAGGTAGGTCCTGGGGCTAAGGATATAAGGATATGGACAAAAAATAGGATAAGTTACCCCAATCTTCACAGTAGAAGCCGAAACGGTAGCGTCTTCCTGGTGTAAAAGGTTCCTTCGTCGAGCCAGATGAAAGGAAATGGACCGAGTCAAGCCGCCGGCGCAGTCTCAGTTAAAAAGGCAAAAATGTTCCAGACTTACGGAAAATTTTCCTACGAGAATACAAGGATAAATGCAAAACGCGAACAAAGGCAAAAGCGTAATGCCGCGAACGAAATGCGAAATGCAAGTTTTAATGAATAAAAGCAAAAGCGTCAAGTCGCGCGAACTGAGCGAAATCGAAATGCCAAGTTTAAACGAAGCCGAAGTGCCAATGCAAGTGCACAAAGGCAATTACGCGGCCCGCGGCCCAGACCGCCGGCCAAATCGCAACGCGACCGTTGGGCCGATAAAACAAATTTCAAATATATATAAGAGGGAATCAAAAATTATAGCCGTCCCTAATTTAAACTTCAAAATAAATATAATTTGGAGATAGGCGCAAACAATGATAAATTATCTTTTACTGTTACCAAACATATCGGTCGCTCAAAAATCTCTACAACAAACTTACAATTAAAGAGATCGTCGGCATATAACCCTGTATTCATTCACCTGATTTTCATTTTAGACAAATTATCTATTTTTGCTTAACTCAAAAGTTTCCTAGAGAAAGGATGCGGCTGTGTTAAAGAAACTCTTCCTGTGGATAAAATGGGCTGATAAAGAAATATTTCGCCTAATGTATATTCTTCTTAAAAAGAAAACTGTCAGTATCAACAATCGGTAATATTAGTGATAGATGGTAGAAGTTAAATCTTAAAATTTTGTCGATTTTACGCAAATGTTGAACTTATGTTATTATATTATCTTGTAACATTTAACTGCAAATGTCCTTATACAAATTATTTAAAAAGAAACTTTTACTGTATAAATGGCACCATATTATATATTATATATTAGTGGTGCTCATTGGTATTTAGATGTATAACAGTCTGTACTGTAGCGTACAATACAGGTTAGACTAGAACAAAACTTCCTGCCTATTTTTCAGATTGAATAAAGAAATAACGATAAAATGTATAGAAACTATGTTGTAACAAATTTCCGAACGCCTCCCGTAGCGTAGCCGCTAGACATCCGCAGTCGTAGTTTTTGTTACATTCCGTCACATCCTATAAATCCAGTTGCAGCACACGCATGCGGCAAACATTCTGAGCGTTTGCATGTTGGCGTTTCGAGATGTTTTAGATTTCCTTCCGGAATGCCACCGAATAGGTATAAATAGTGCGCGGCGGGACGGCCACGGCAATTCAAAGTGCCTACAGCAAACAGAAACGAATCCCAAGTGCGGAAGCTGTGGGCGTTGACATAAATTGTGTGTTATTTTATATTATTTACTGTATGTGTGGTACATATAGTGTTGGGATTCTAATCACTTGTAAGTAGAATAAATAAATAGTTTAAGAAAATTTATTCGCCACTGTAGAAAGCGAAAACGTTACAGTATTTTTACAGGATAAAACCACAGAGTGGGAAATTTTATTTCAATGTGTTTTAAAAAAGTTATTGGCCAAAGGGTCAAAATTCTTCATTACTCTTTCCAACATGTGTTGAGGAATATGACCTATATCTTAAATTAATGCAATTCGTAGGTTTTGGAAGATCTTAGAGCGACATATAAATTTCAGCCCTCAGATATTTCTACAGAAAGAAGTCGAACGGGACGAGATCCAATGAGCGGGCTAGGTAAGCAACGTTACTGCTTTGAGAGAAGTACTTGCTGTATAGACTGTAACTCCATCTTGTTGGAATCAAACGTTTTCCGACTGGAGTGCATTGAGATTCTGTACAAAAAATTTTCACATATCGATTAGAAGTGATAAGGCAGTAAGGGAAAATAATCTGAACTTTACTCAAAACACGCCAAACAGTAATATGTTTGCTGTGGAGAGGCGTTTTATGGATATCTAGTAGGTCATTACATCATTGACGAAAGTTTTGTTTATTAACGCCTTTCAAGATGTTTCCATACGTTTCCAGGCGATTTTATGAATAGCGTCCCAAATATTCCTATATGCAGTCATCTGGCATGAATGAAAACAAAGGTTTTAATGTAAAATTTGCCATGAGGCATGACCAGACAAGTAAAGGGCAACGACATGTTTGCGCTTCGGATACTGCAAAATGCAACGTCTTCTGTTCGTATACTGCGAAGTATTTATCTTTCCCCTAACTATAAAACCAATACTTTTGAAGTTCTCCAACCACTATAAAATTAATTTTTAATTTGGAACAGAAGCTCGAATCATTGTTCTGACTGTATTCTTCGACAGTAAAAATTGTATGTTAGTTTGTCCACATATTGGACACTAAGGACTTTTCTAAGAAAAAACTTCTCGACTGCCTGCGTTTAATGAAATCACTTCTCTCGCCCTCGAACCATCTTTCTCTTTATCTTTTCTCTGAAATTAGAAAGCTCTGCTCTTTCCTGTAATTCTCGCCTCGATGACAGCTAACCTGTAAGTAATTCGAGCACTAGAAAGTGTTTGTTGGAAGACGGCAGTTGCTGGAAATAACGTTGAAAAAGTGCTTTAAATATTAAGGCGAACCGTAGAATGTGAACTCAGAAATTGGAAATGTCCAAGGACTTTATTAACATCAGTGTAAGTGCCCATTTAAGCAATAGTAAGGTCGATTACTGCTTAATTCTGCATTTGCTCATTGAATATCAAAAAATATATGCGCATTCATCACGCTCAGAACATCATCAGAACGGCTTACAGCAGTATCACAGGTGATACTACGAAGTATTATCAATATAATACATCGATTAAACGCCATAGTTCAGTACAAAAGTCAACAAATAAAAAAACTTCGCATTCAAAAATTACGCCCAAGACTAAGCTTGGCTCTGTTTACGATTCCAAGCATATGGTCCACAAAGAATACCTCCAAAATGACTAAATGTGTAAATGGATAAACTTTTTCCATGCTTTTTTTCCTTTATTATCTTCTCATTCTACCAGCTGTTTTTTTTTTTCTGTGTCCTTTTTATTACGGTGCTCCCACATATTTCTGCTGTTCTCAGTTATCACTTTTTTGCGATAAATCCATCGTTTTTCCAAGCTCCAGTTCTGTATTGTCTTGTTTGATTTTGTAAAAACTTGGGTGCTATTTTTTTTCAATTCTGGTTTTTCTAATTTGCGGATATGCATTTTGGTGCAATCCTATTTTCCTTCATAAATTATGTTATCCATCTTTATTTATGCTTTTACTAATCTATGTGGTATCCAATCGCCAATGTGGTCCCGTGGTTGAGGGGCGGGCTGCGATGCTGACAGACCTGCGTTCACTCGAACAAGGGGTAATAATGGCGGTCGCCTAAGACGCAGGGCTTGCCACATCGAACCGGACAGAAAAACCAAACATATGGAAACCTTAACCTCTCAGTTCACAGGCCGTGCTCCCACACGGGGCATTAGAAACTTAAAATAAAAATAAATCCTTCTCATATGTGCTACCCTCTCTTACCTCTGCAACACATATGTATACTTTTCTTGTAAGGTTTACTGGCAGTTAAAATTTCTGCTTATTAATTCATTTGTTTGGCATAATTGCATCATTATAATCCTCGAGTTATGTCGTTTTTTATTCTCGAGTTCCAATCCCCATTATTACTAACTATTGTTCCATTTCTTGCTCTTATTTTATCAAATGCCTATTTTCTGTTTTTGAAAGTAAAAAGCTTGATAAAAGGGACATGTTTCAAGGATATTATCTAGATTTCGGCATCAGCAACCGCAGTACTAAACGAAATATTAAAAGAGGAGCTGAGAAGTTTTTTTTGAAAAGCTTATTGCTTATTCTAAGCGTTGTATTGGTGCAAAGAAAGCTTATTTCGAATAAATAAACATATATATTGACATTTTTCTTTTAATTTTTTTAGGTAACATGGGAATATGGTCATTTTTAGACTTACTATAAGTTACACTATGTGTTAGATCATACCTAAACGTTAAAAAAACTTTATATAAAAAATATAGGGTGATGTTGGTACAGTTGGTATCTAGACATACGGCAAAGTCATCATAGCGCCGTGGACTGTGCAGTAACCCATAAATATCATTCAAGTTTATTATAAAAACAGGCGTTCAGCTTCTATTACTTAAAAAAAAGACTTCGACCATTGTTTGGACGAAATAATATGCCAAGTGAGTGATCTACTGTAAAAGTGTGAAGCAAGTGATATGCTTATGAACAAGCAAGGCTTTGCTACCAACGCATTCGGTCGTTCAGGTAACAATATTGCTCAAAACAGCAATCAAATTATTCATACATTAATCTTCAAATGACTTTGCAAATCGTCAAAATTGTTGCAACTGGAGTTATGAAAATCCACGCACTATTTGTGAAAACACAATAATGCATAGTTCGGTGTATATATTCAAAACCGACAAAGGTGTTACTGTCAATTGTGTAGATTATTGAAAGATGCTAATCAACTTTTTTCCAATAAAACCAACAAGATGGAACCACATATCACACAGAACATAAAATACTCATTTTATTTCAAGCCAAATTTTTGGTCGTATTATCATCCAGTAGGGCGAAATCGATTGACTACCGTGGTTTTGCGATCTAACCCCATTAGGCTTTCTTCTCTGGGGCTAATTGAAGGAAAAGTATACTTCAATAAACCTGCTACGATTTTAAGGCTAAAAGAGAACATTACACGTCTAATTGCTGATAGAGCAAATCATTGTGGAAATCCAGAAACTTACTGTAGGTATCACCTTTTTTTCTACAAACGCATTCATACCTAACGTGGAGCTCCTCAGATAATTCCACCGAAAAACGAATAGACCACGTCGTAATAACCACAAAATGAAGAATCTTTCTCCTAAACACAAGCAGATGTGGCTACCCCTACTTGGTAATCGGGCAAATAAGACTAAAAACCATTTCTTGCAAGATACATAATAGAAGTGACAGAAAAAAAAATTAACACTAAACACCTAGAAAGCAATACAATTGCAAAACTAACACAAGATACTATACAATATGACAACCAGGCTTTTATTAAAAAGACTCTTAACAGAGGCGTGTGGAACCAAAAAACTCACCCGGGAAAGAAGAAACTCCTAGCTACAAAATGAGAAAAGAAAATAAATTTAAGGAAAACTGATTAACATATCCAATGAGAAAGAAAATCACATACTGCGCCAATAATAAAGGAAAGCTATAATTCCATCAAAAGAAATGTAAGACGAGACAAAGAAACTTGGTAGCAACACCTCAAGAAGAACTAAAAGATGGAAAAAGTATCTTAGCAAAAATCTGAGCCCCAACACTCTCATTGTTCAAAGACCAACCGGAATCACCCCAGACGGATTTGAGAATACCTACAAATGTAGCAAAATGGGGCAAAACTAAATTTTTCACTCTCTGTCCTCAAAATAATTAAACTAACATGGGAAAATAAAAACCCTTTATAAGAATGAAAAATGGGCGTAATAGTAAAACTTTCTGAGACAGCCGATTTAACTTACTCCCAAAATTAAGTGGAGTAAGGAAAAATCGATCCTGTATAGATTATATTAACAATCTACGCATAGTAATAAAGAACTCGAGCAAATTTTGACCTCTAGTATATTCTTAGAGAAAAATGCGTTCCACACAAAATAATTAGGATCATCGGAAGTCTCTACAAAAACACTAAGGTATTATATAAATGAAGTTAACCAATTCTGCAAAGTTTTTCCCTTACTGTTTAACACCACATTGGACTACGCTCTACGAAAGACAAACATTGTATCAAGAGGGATCTGAACAGACTCCTAGAAATGAGAAAAAAGGTAGCTCAACTGCAACAAAAAATCCAGAAAATAAATTTTAAAATAAATACGAAAAGAATAAAATTTTATCTGATTCAATACACAAAATATCGAACTCATCTGCATAGAAAATCAGCTAACGAAACGAAATTTATCCAACTGAGCTTCATCATATATAACATAGTATGGGAGACACTACAGGCGACGTTAAAAAAAGATTGCAGAAAGCCACATAATCTCTTGGAAAGCTAAAAAACATTTGGAAGTCAAGAATACACTTCAATAAAACTAAAATGTGTATCTACAACTTCAACGTCAAATCCCCCCTTCTATATGGTTGCGAATTTTGGTAAGCTACCAAAGCAATTACCAGGAAACTACAGGTTTTCATAAACAAATCCCTACGAAAAATATGATGCCTCTTCTGGCCCGTACAGATCTCAATTGTAGATCTCTGGAAAAGAGATAAGCAAAAGCCAGTAAATAAAGAAATTGAAAGAAAAAAATGGGGATGGCTGACCTACTCTCCAGAAGCCAACATATGACATCACACGGCAAGCCATTTCTGGAACCTCTAACCAAATGGCGTCCAAAAATCACATGGAACAGAACAATCCTTGAAGAAAATAAAAAGGAAAGGAAAATCCTGGGGAGAAGTTAAGCAAATCGCCAGCAGCGTCACATGGAGACAACTTGTCGACTTATTATGTTCCCTGAATAATAAGCACACCTGGGCTGTACGATATCTATTGCCAATTGGCAACCCTGTGTTTTATTCGTAGAGTTTGAACGTTTTGTCATGCGGACCCTATTTATTTTCTTTTCATTAAATTGATAATTTTCTCTCGGCCAAAAATGGAATTAACTCGTGAACATTTCCGTGCAATGATTTTTACGACTTTGCGCGTGGCTAATCTCAACAACAATGCGTTGATAAACTCATTTTGACTTTTGGTGATAGAGCCCCACGCAGAGCCACTGCATATTGATGATTCGATGAATTTAATCGTGGTCTAGTTGAATTTAAAGGGGCCGTCCAAAATCGGCTGCGATTCTAGCAAAAATCGATAAACTGGTAAACCAAGTTCATCATGTGGCTTATCGTAATATTCAAACATCCTTACTCATTAGTATAACTAGCATACACCAGATAGTTCATAGACACTTAAACGTAAAAAATCTGTGTGAGCGTAGAATCCCGCATAAGTCAAGAAGTACGCTCGCAGTATTTCAAAAAATGTTTACTATATCGTTATAAAGGACGAATCATGGGCTCGAAAGTAAACAGCAGTCGACTGTATGGGTCTTCCAAGATGGGCCAAACTTCGAAGCAAATGGTAGTCTATTTTTTTGGAAAAACTGGACATGCCGCAACCGCGGTTTTAGAAGTTCGTCAAACAGTCAATTATGAATGACACACAACCATTTGTTCACCAGAAGTCTTCGGAGAAATAAGAAAAACCAACGCGCCACGTCGGATCATTCTCCACCATGGCAATGCGAGCTCACATACATCGACGCAAACAACTGGCTTTTTGAGCACTCAAGCACTCCTGATAGACCCCTAACGTTTTCTTTTTGTACCCACATGTGAAGAATAAATTGCGGGAACAACGATTTTTGACGCTGCAAGAGGTGGATTCAAAACCTATGCTGCTATAAAATTTGGTTCCAGCGTATGCAACAATGTATTGACCGTCAGGGAGAATATTTTGAAAAACAATAAAAAAGTTCGAGCATCTTTATACAACATACGTTTACTACATATTTATTGATCAGCCAAGGCTTCAGTAATGATTACATATGTAAGTGAGAACATTGCGAAATATGCTACAACCTGTAACACGGGGATTTCTGTATGAATGGTAAGTTAATTTCTCTTTTAATTATGCAAATATCGTTATGCAAATTAGATATAAATGGTTAAATCTCTTTGTATGGTAAATGCTGCTGTTATGTAAACCTTAGGTTTATTATTCATCTCCGTTCGGCCTGCAATCGGTTACAATAGGTCACGTCTGTCCGTTGACGTATTGGTAAGCATAAAAAATAAACTTTATATTTATTGTGATTGCTACATATAAAAAATTAATTTAAACGCGCTTTTGTTTTGTAAACCAAGGCTGAGAAAACGCGTAATGGCTGAAGGGTTTGGGGAAGCGCTTGGTATGTTTATTGTTGGCTTACAGTTAGCAGCATGGGAACCTTCAGGGGCATTGTATGGAAATGGAATGGAAGATGATTTACATCTGCTTTCGCAAATCCGCGTAATGAGCCCAAGTGCCCCGAAGCTGCAGCGAATCGTCAGCAGACCGCCATATAAGTTGAACCCTAGCCTCTTCCTGCTCATGGTCTTAGTCCTTTTTTAATTAAATCGATCCGCGATTTTGCCATCAGCAGACGTTTCGCAAAAGGAAAACGCCGATATCGGCTAAAATGGCGAGCTTGCGGTTATGGTTGTCATTAACCGAAAAGGCACGGGCGGCGCGCTTAAAGGCCGGCTTCCGCGCGACCGCTCGGCCGCGAGTTCACGGCGCAATCTGCAGCTTACCGTTGCCTCTTGGCGTCGCTCTTGCAGCTAGCTCTGCTCTTAGACCTAATGAACTGCATCGCACCGGCAGGGCTGCACACCTATTGTCTGTCTCTATCACAACACCCGGCAACGGAAAAATAGGGCCGCGCGCGACAAGGGGCCGCGCGTTTCACTCTCGACACTCGATTTGGAGCCGCGGAGCTGGGCGGCCGCGCGACTTGCCGCTCTTCGACCTACAGGTGATGTAAGGTGCTCTGCACCTGAGCCAGCCCGTGGTGGTTGCGGCCCCCCCGGCGGCGGTGCTGCGCCCCCGGTGCGGCCCAGCGGCCGCTCGCGCTCTTATCAGATTTTGTCCCGGGCCCACACACCGGCGGCGCGGGAACTGGAACTGGTTCGGTTTAGTACTGCATAGGAAATCAGTTGCTGCACGAAGAAAGTCATCTAACAGTTCTTCGACTGCCAAATAGCCTTGCAAAGATCGACAGCTTTACTTCGCAATGGTCGCTTGCAACAGCGGCCGCAACCAAAATTATGACCACAGCGGTAGCCACTGCACAACACCTAATTATTCATGCATTTTTAATCTACAGAAAATAATAGCGGCATATGCTCCTAAAATGGCACAAAGACACAAAGAACGAATTTGAGAATAACTTTTATACTAAAAAATATTGGAAAAATAAAATTACTCTTAGGAGATTTAAATGCGAGCATAGGACGCAAAGAACAAGATGGGAATAGATGAAAAGAAACATGCAACAGATTTAACCTGAAAATAATGAATGGTCTTTTTCTACATCTACCAGCACGTGGACTAAAATCTATAATAGTTTACTCAACAGAAAGACAAAAAAGATACATAAAATTACACTATGTAAACGCTTTAAGAAGACCTGCATGTGGAACAAACTTAGAGCAAAAATATACTTAAAAATAAAGAGAAATACACCAAACGACAAATTTGAGTATAAAATACAATTTGAATTTGCTAGGGGACAAGTCAATAAACCTTTTATATAAATTAAGACTATCAAACAAATTAGCTGAAGATGTAGCAGTCTGGAAGACAGTTATAATCAAATAAAGCAAGCAATACATGAAGCCGCACTCGATTTAGGAGATGAGAACAAAAGTAAAAGCAAATAATTGGAAAAATAGAGACCTAGAAGAAAACGTCAACGTCAAGAAGAGCTTACCAAAAGTGGGTGCCAACAGGAGAGCAAAAAGATAGAAAGAAATAAGAATAAGGAGACAAGTGAAGAAAGATGTAATTAAGCCAAAAAATGAAGAAGAGTGTAATGTATGTACAGCAACGTTTTAATAGGTGCCTTATGAAACAAGGAGAAACACCCACGGGGTAAAATTGGGTTACATTAGTCCAATACATAAAAGGAAATAAAACGAAGTGTTACAAAGATTGTATGGACAAATAATTAAAGAAAGGGTAGAAAGTATAGTTGATGTTGCAGAACAATGCGGTTTTGAAGCTGGAAGATCCTACAAAGACAATATTTTCACTCTAAACCAAATGATACAGAAAATATAAACAAGAGATAAAGAGACTCGCATCATTTTCATAAATTTAGTAAAGTAATATGGTACTGTACCAATTGTAAAATTATTCGAGGTAGTATAAAATGTCGATCTTCCCCAGATATGTATTTACGCGGTTACAAAACTCTTTAAAAACCAGAAAAGTGTGATAAAGATAGGAAACAGAGTATCACAATCATTTGATATTAGCAAAGGATTAAGACAAGGATGTCCTTTTTGCAATCTTGGCAGCTAGTACAGATAATATTGATTACACGACCAAAAAACTACATAAAACCTATAAAAAGTAGAAATTGACAAAACCAAATATAAAAGTACAAAAGGAATAGCTTAGAACATGCAGATAAATGAAAACTTTTAGTAAAAAAATTATACTAAACTTTATTTGTTAATTTGGCTTTTTAAAAAACGGTAAATCAAATTTTTGTATAAAGTCAACTTGGCACATTTTATGCGAAAATCACCGCCAAAAAGTTATAAAAACTAATAAATAGCACCTACCTCTACACCAGCTGTGAAGAAAATGCAATAAAAGTTCTTTGATCTTGACTCTCGATGAACCATTAGTGACCTTTGGAAAATCACTCTGAAAAAAATAATGCCTTTAGTTCAAACAAGCTATTCTATTTTTGAAAATATTCAGTATTATAATCATATAAATTATTTATGTATTTTGACTTTTTTTGAGTAATCATTATTTACAATTTTTTTAGTATCTTCGAACTTCTGACGTCACGATGATTGGAGGGTCTTTAAAATTATTATTAAATAAATCAGTAATCGATATAAACAGAGGTGTTTTTTTTAACAAAAATTTTCCCCACCTCTCGCCATAGTCAACTTCATGATAAAACTGCATGGCCAAATGACTGGAAACACCTGTTATCAGGCAGTCATTTTTTTCTGTTGCTGGCGCTATCTATCGCCGAGCAGTGAAATTTGGTTTCATTTTTATCAAATAGCGCAATTTATTTCTTATTGCTTGCGGAACACTCCACTATATTTAAGAGACTGTTAAATGGTACTGCAACATTCTAAAAATTTCAGTTTGGTTTTATACAAGTTGAGGAAGAACTCTCTCCTTAATTTCGTGATGTATATGGTTCTAGCAAGACTCCGCTCCAGCCCAAAAGGCAAAGAAGAATTTGTATTGCCACTGATTTTCCGACCCTTTAGCCCCGACTGTAATTTTTTGTCTATTACACATGGGACGGGGCCAAAGAAAACTCAACGAGAGACATCATAACAGCAAAACTGCTTAAAGGCCTCTATCAGGGAGGTAAATAAATGAAATTTTTTATTTTCCGGATTTACCTTGACGACCCTGTACTTCAAAAAGCTTTAGAGCATTTTTTCAGATAAACAGACTTATAATTTTATTATCGAGAAGTACTGCAAATTGGAAACAAAAATTAGTCGTGTTCTGTGTATTTATTATCTGTCCTCCTCGTGCCCTACTCTGAAACACCCACAATACCCGCGCGAGCTAGCGAAACGGATTAAATATTTTATTATAGCCCTATAGATTTGTTTCATGTTTATGCTCTAAACTGTAGTTAATAAAAAACTTAAAAAACACTCAATAATCCTTTAAAACGAACCTAATGAAAAACTCATAGATTCCTCAGGAGAAAATCTGAAAGCACTAATAATTTGATTTATAAGTTATGGTTACTCACATATTTAAGCCACAAAACTGTTAGTTGTTATTTACACCACGTTCTTAAATTACATTAGCGTTTTCTTCGTTTTTTCTATTAAATTATCTCAGGAGATTGGTTTACTATCACATGATTGCTAATTTTTCTAGTCTTGTTAAAAGTGTGGCTAAAGTAAAGTAAAACTAAGGTCAATACTTAAGTCACTTTAAGTCAGCAAACATACCAAAGAAAAAATCAAAAACAGAGACACTATCGGTGGCGACGAGATGGCCACTTTAAGACATAGCACGTTTGGACATCAATCTTAATATACATTTGATGCAGGATGGTGAATAGAAGTATAGTGAGCGGCAAAACCTAAATAGAAGAATTTTCAAGAACCAAAGCGTTTCAAATGAACATGTTACTTTTATAAGACACAAAATTGAGATCTAAATCTTTTGGCTTATAAGTTTCAGCAATATCTAAAACAATCTGGGAAAGCTCAATCAGGAACGACAAGTGATTCCTGATTTAGGTAATTATTTTTCATCTGACTGCTAATATTTTCGATTATTGTCATAAATTCTTCAGCCAATATGTTCGGCGCCTTCCTGACCTTCTAATCAGTTATATGAGCTCATATTTTGGGTCTTTAACTACATGCCCAAAGTAGTTTTGCAGCACTTCTTTTCTGTGTTGGCTCCATGAGATCCCCAAACCCTTCTATAACATCACATCTCAAAAACTCCTTATTTTTTGTGTTTGCTCTGATCATTTTTCAGTACCGTAGAGTTATAGTGAAAATATGTGACATTTAACAACCCATTTCCTATTTCTATTTTTTTAAATTTTGTTTAAAACAATTCTGGCTATTTCTATCCAACATTTAATTTTCTGCACACAATCTCCATTTGGTACTCTTTCCAATGTTCCTTTAAGTTTGAATTACTCCATTTATACTCAAGTTTTCTTCTAACGACCATTTTTACCTTTTATGTGTAGATTCTCACCCCATACCTCTTACATTCCTTCATAATCGTGTTGACTAGCAACTATAGGTTTTCCTGATTGTCCGCAAAGAGCACCATTTTATCTGCATATGTCCATTTACAATTTCTTCTTCTCCATTTAGCAAGGGTTTTTTAAAAAGTTCTTCTGGAAATATATTGGGTAGGATAGACGGCCTTTTGTACCCCTCGTCTAATAGGTATCTCCTTTGAATGTTGGTTATTTAAACATCTTCATCATCAATTTTAAAGTTTTAGAGTACTTCTATAAGATTTTTGTGCGGAACCTCGCCATAAGTTTTCTTAAATTCAACGGAGCACATAGTTTGATAAGAGTTTTTAGACAAAACAGAACATCTCTCGTTCCAAAACCTTTACATAAATCGAGTTGGTTATTGGAGATTCTATTGTTTAGCTTATTGTACATTATTTCTTTTATTAGTCTCAAGAATATTTGCGTATATGGTTTATGGGGTTAACTTTTCTATATTTGCATTTTCTTGTGCTCTCTATTAGTTCTAAGTGTTTTTCCAATGTCATCTTGAAATAGGTAGGTCAGGTTCTACAGCTCTGCTTTTTCAATCTCTTCTTTACTTACTGATGGTCCACCTATCACGCATATATTGTCTCCTTTGTCTCTATTTTAAAAAATGTTCTCCTACATACTCTTACCATGGGTGTATTTTGTCTTTGGTACCTATCTTTGCTTTGCTATATTATGTATAACAATAGTTTCTCAATTTCTACGCATTTCTTTAACATTTACATCTTTCTGGCTTCAATAATTTTCATTTTGATAGTTCTGTTTAGAATTCGATATTCTTGATCGTTTCTGTTTTTTACGTTTCTTTATTTGTTACCAAAGCTTTATTTTTGTCTGTTATCCACCCTGTATATATTTTTGAATAAGCTTTCAGCTTGTTCAGTGATTATTCATCCTCTTTATAATACTTTTTGTTCCTCCTTTGATTTGTTTTCTTTTTGTTACCTCCATATTTATAACTTCTTTTATTTATTGTTGTAATTACTCATTTCTTAATCTTTCTTAGTTACATTTTTTTGTTGTATATTAAATTTAACACACCTCTCTTCACTATACCTCTTTAATTTTGTGTTTCCTTAATTTTTATAAGGTAAAACAGTTACTGTTGTACCAACAACAAAATATGTGTTTTTGAACTCAATGAAATGTTTATGCTCTACAGCAGCCTCAGGTCACGACCAGTGGCTTTATGCCGCCAAACCGTCGCGCTCGTTTTTAATTTGCGCCGCAGCCTACCAGCGACTTCCAGATTGAAATTTGAACCGCAGTCGCCCAAGTGAGCTTGCCACCTACACGCAGCCGCGCCATTATGGCGGTTCGATAAAATTGGAGTTTTTCTCCGCCGCCCACCTAGGCGCCGCCGAGTTCACGCCACGCTCTCTCGCTTATTGTTGCTCAAAATGAGTCGTTAAGCCGCGCTATAAAGCAGTAGATTATCTCCGCGCACAAAAGGACAATTAGCTGGTTTTCGGCGGTTCCCTTTTGAAGAGCACGCGGCGGACAAAGGAGGACTGCACGGTCTCCCAGACCTGCTCTTGGTTGTTTCTGGCCTGCGGTTTATTTTGTTGGCGCGGTTCAAAGGTCGCCGATTTATTGAATGTTGGTACATGAACAGCACATTATTCCTAGAGGCGTGATACAATAGATATTTACAGAACCAGTCAAAAATACATCAACCTTTAGTACTTTTGCCACAACTTTTCGTTGAAATTTTCAGGGAATTTTTTTCGACAACTCAATAGGAAAAAACTTTATTAGCACAGCAAAAACTGATAAAAATACAGCAACGAATAAAATATCAAATAAAAACTATAAATCACCGGGAATCAACTAAAAGTGGACAACAGTCGAATAATTAGCAACATAACCTTTACCATCAATGAGGGTCTGGCACCTGCAAGGCATAGAGTCCAGAAGAATATGGATGAAGGAGAGAGAGAGCGAGAGATGTTCTTCCATTCCCTCCCGGGTTGAGCACACTTCTCATCTAAATTCTGGGCATTTTTGCCAATCGGGCGACGCTCTAGTTCTACCCAGTAGATATTCAGGTCGGGGGAAAAAAGTCACACGGCAGAAAGCAAATTAGCCCTCGACATGCTTCAAATGATGTTTGGAATCATTGTCCTGTTGGAAAATGAAGCATCTGCCCATGTTCTGTATGGCATATGAATGCATTGTGTTCTCGAGGATATTCTCATACAGATAACAATCCAAAATGCCGTATATTCTCCCGAGGAAACCCGTGCCGAGGCCTTAGATACAACCCCAGGCTATGGCACTTTCGACTATTGCTTTATCGTGGGAATCTGAAACAAATGCCATGAGGACGACAAATCTACTGAATCCCGCCCGTTTCAAACAATATGTACTTGCTTTTGTCACATTTTTCCACTTTTTATTTGTCCACTTCTTGTGTGCTTGTACCTAGTCCATGCGCGCGTTCTTTCCCAAAAGCATCGGCTTTTTGACCAGACGATGTTCATTAAGTTTAACTTGCTGCAGACGACGTCTGATAGTACAAAAATCTAGTTTCGCGTCCAGGAGATTACGCAATTAGCGAGAAATATCGGATGCCGCGAGGCGGGATTCTCGCGAAACATGCGGATGATGTTCCTGTCGAAAAGTCTCGAGGTAGTCTTGGGACGACCGGCTGAACTTCTTCACAACTCCACCTTGGATCCTCGAACGCTTTAGGAAATGGGAAATGGTGCTTCTATGGAGGTTAGTGAACTGTGCTAAAAGCTCACGGACAGTTCGATTTTAGGCACGACCATTGGCAATTGCCAAACTGCTTACCCATACCTAGCAGCACAATTATTATTTAAAAAATGCAAGAAAAAATGATGAAAATACGAGTTCTTCAAAAGTCAATAAAATGGTGATTTTCACTGGCTATAGAGCAGACGCGTGAAGAGGTCAAAATTTACTGCAAATCCCCTAACATCACCACTTAAATAAAAACTACTAGTGAGGATTGGGCAAGATATAATATTGAAAAAGGTAACTAGGAATTTCTACAAAAAAGAAATCACAAAATTCGTTAAGTTTGATTGAATATAAATAGATCTCAAGATTTCTTTTTATCTAATTTAGGAATCAATCCTGAAACATTTTCTTCTAAATAAAAAATTAATTTCAATGATCTTTAACACAACTTTAATATTAGTATGGCAATCACTGCCACATATGTATCTAATTATGTTTTGTTTATGAAAAATGAAATTAGGCTCGAATTAAAGGTAATGTGTCTTTAAGTAACGGTGTCACTTAACCACCTCTATTAATCTTCCATTACTATGCTTAATGCTGCCGGCTTTTCTAATTAACATTATTTCTCCTACTTGCTCCTCCAACTCCTACTCCTCACAACCAACAGCTTTTCCTACTCCTTCAAATCCTATAAAAGCTGACTCCTCGACACCCACCAGGCGTCGGCAACAACAACATCCAGATCAATAGTAGTTCCTGAGACAAGCCAATTCGCAACTCTGGAAAATACCATTAATAAATGGTAAGATTCCGAATTTGTGTTTTATTTCTTAGAATATGTCAAGCCACCTAAACAGCTAAAGTGCGTTATCATGTTGTTTAATAGAAGTTAGTTATATCATCTTAACTGAAAAAATTACAAATAATTCACCACATTAAATAGTTTCAGACAGAATTATTTTGTTATCATTTGTATCGATAGTTTTTTATAAATTTTTGCTTGTGTAGAATATCAATTATGAATGATTGAATCAAATATAAAGCAGAATTATTGCCTTTTTGATTCTTTGAAACACCACAAAAATAAGAACGCGCAAAGTTAATGCTCTATATAATCTCATGACTTAAAAATACGGTGTTTTCAATTATCACCTCTTTACTTAGTTTACGAGGGTAAGGTGAAAAGTTCTCGGCCTGACACAGAGATGGTGCTGCAATCGGCAAGCATTTATGTTTCCTGCTTGGACTAGTTTCAACTTGTTCGCTCAAGTAGTTTGTTTACACGAATTTTTTCAGTAGACGTTGCATGTTTTTTGTTAAAATGGATAAACTTGAATATCGTGCGGTTATAAAATTCTTCGTTTTGGATGGATTAACCCCCAAGAAAATTCATTCGAAGTTGACAAACGTTTACGAGGACTCTGCCCCTTCCATGTCAACTGTTAAAAAGTGGGCAGCCGAATTCAAACGTGGTCACACATCCCTCGAAGATGACCCACGTGAACGACGGCCAAAAACCGCAACCACACCGGAAACCATCGAAAAAGTGCATGATATCGTGTTGGACGATAGGCGAGTGAAGGTGAGTGAGATAGCTGAGGCTGCGAGGATATCGGAAAAAAGGGTGCGAAACATCTTGCACGAAGAATTAGGGATGCGCAAGATGGGTGCCGCATTTGCTGAATGCCGATCAAAAGCAAATGCGCAAATGATTTTCGCAGCAATCTTTGGACCGAATCAACAGGGATCCGACCGATTTTGTGCGGCGATTTGTCACCATGGATGAGACATGGGTCCACCACTACACGCCAAAAACGAAACAGCTGGATGCCAAAATTCGCGAGAAGACGCCTGGCTTGAAGAAGAAAAAAATCATTTTTCACCAGGACAACGCACCTGCGTTGGCGATGGGAAAACTGCGGGATTTGGGGTACGATTTGCTCGGCCATCCCCCCTATTCTCCTGATTTGGCACCCTCAGACTTCCATCTGTTCCCAAACTTAAAAAAAAATGTTTCTGGGAAACGCTTCGCATCCAATGAAGAAGTTAATGAATATTTTTACAATCTTCCAGATTCTCACTTCCGAGAAGGAATACTGATGTTGGAGAGGCGCTGAATCAAGTGTGTTGAAGTCAAAGGAAATTATGTAGAAAAATAAAATCATTTTTTTAAATGAAAGTCGCAGTCTTTCATTGTCAGACCGAGAACTTTTTATCTTACCCTCGTAGTTGACCAAACATAAGATACTCGCACTGTGCTAAGCCTAGACTGCAGGGAGGATATTCCAGCATAGTCTAGAACAAATTCTATTTTTTTTTTTGTTAGCCGGGTGCTGTTGTGAAGCAGGATAAAAGCTCGGTTTACTTGTGCACTGCCGCAGCTTATTCTGACCTCAAAAGCAATTTAAGCAATCGTTAATCGGTAGTCATTGAGGAGGCGACGAACAATACAAATATTCTCGTCAATTACTCTGGTTTTCTGACGAAGTCGATGACTTTCATTTTAAACTGCTTCTGGTCTTTCTTCAAATTGCTTGTGCCACTAGCACTACGAATCTTCTTATAGTGTTATTTGTTATTTATGGCTTACGTCTTTTCGAAGTTCAAGACACTATTAAGTTCTCTGTCGTAAGAAACTTTATAATAATTCATTACGCAACAGACGGGGGTACCTCTTGCCCTAATATTGTAATGCTGACTGAAGGAGCGGAAGTGTAAAGTACTCTATGGAGTCTATGGAGTCTCTATGGACTACAACGCTTAGAAGCCGCACCTCTCCCGTTCATCTGACGGCACATAAAAAAATTCGTTTAAATTTGATTCGGCTTTGTAGAAGAAGATTAAAATTAAACAGCCAATGTAATTTTGATTTGGAATGGACCATATTCAATCGAAATAAAGCATAACCTGAAAACCAAGAGTTTGTTCAACAGACATAATTAGGTTTTTGGTAAAGTGTGGGTACGAAATTAAGCGTTGTTTTTCCAAGTGTTTGTTGTGTGACACTTAAAACAGAAATTTGTAGTAAAATATCTAAATATTACAGTTTTTACTACCCAAGCTGATGTGGTATAAGAAAGGATTTGAATCGATGTTATATTTAATATGCATTCGCAACCTGTTAACCACCGAAGTAAAGCTTTTAATAACTGTAATATGTAAATGGCAATCTAAATATCTTTAAATTGCATAAAGTACCCAAATCGCCCACAAGAGATTTTAAATTCAAAGGGGAGAATTTTTGAAATATATAACATCCCAATTTAGAAGAAAATGAATTTTATATTGTCTGGAAATTGAGAACAACTTATTTAGACTCACTACAGAGGACGCGAAGAGATGGCATACTAACTCGTCTCTTGTCTGCATTAAAAGCAAAAGTCTTGGACTTCAAAGCGAAAAACGAAATTAAAGCGATACCACTGCAATCTCTTCTACTTCAAAAAGAAGAAAGACAGCGAAGTAGCTGTGATAACAAGCTTAGCGCACGTATAGACATCTCTCTAAAAACATAAATAATTCGAAAAAATCCTTAAACGCAAAAGTGATTTATTTAGATTTTTGCTGGGGGTTTATATTTATGAGAATTTAATTCCTATCAGATTCAAGCGATTTTATTTAATTTTAATTTTTGGTGCAATTTTACAATATTTAAAACAATTTTATTTGAATTCTATTTGGTCTTGATGACGGATAGCCAATCCTGTACATCTCCGTTGATTTCTTCGCTAACTCTTCCACTAGCTTTTTCTTTTCTTTCTGTCTCTTGGGATTTTTTTTAATTGTGTAAGTTACTGCTTGTTTTTTATGTTACCGTCTGTCCACTAAATTTCCATTTACTTTTTTAATAGTTATTTCCTCTTCCTTTTCTTGTGTAACCCTATGCAGCTCTTCATTAGTAGTTATATCCGGCTAGAATATCTCGCATATTTTTCCTAAACATTTATTAATAAATGTATTTTATTAAAGAGCTTTTTGGTTTCTTTCTACTTTTCGGCCCCATATAATCATAGGCTCTTTATGTTTTTAATTTTATAGCTGTCCTTCGAGATATGCTTAATGATTTACATGCCCTGTTGATCATGCCGAAAGTATTTTATACTAGTTGAATTCTTCTTTCGATGTCCTTTTCCGTTCTACCTTTTAACTTTATTTTGCGGTCTAAAGAGTAGATCTCTTCTACTTCTTCTATGTCTGTTTCATCCATGCTAACCTTTGCTGCAGTAATATAGTAGATAAAGTATGATATGTCTATTTTACTACTTTCCCATATTTTGACCTTTAAGTGACACAACAATAGTTTCTGAAAGTATCCTATTTATTTACATTTTGGACTAATCTTTCATTCAGTCAGGTCATGAAGCCTACCAAAGAAGCTTACATTTACAATACACTAATTCTTATTTTTTTAAAAAGTTTTTACGCAATTTATTTCTAAAGACATTTAACTTTATTCCAAAAAAGGCATTTTTAATCCCTTTTGTCAGGCAGATTGATAGGCGCTTCTATATCATCCGCTGATATGGTAAATTTTGGTTTGCTCCCTCAACTTTTTTTAATCGTAGTGGACATTTAAAACCAAAAAAAGCACATAATTGTTTTAACACCAGTTCATAAACATGAAATATTCAATGTAATCTTTAATATAGTGAAAATTTCAGGCCTGCCAACATCATCCCGATAATATCCATATTCAAACTTGTAATAAGATTCTCTCGCCGAAAAACTACAGATTTCCAGAAAATCTTAGCGCAAATAGTTTACCCAAAAACATCTTAACAAACAACTTTGAGGTTTTAAAAAACATAGTTGTACTGGCGATACCGTCCAAAGTACAAGTGATTGAATATTTTAGTTCGTAAATAATCTAAAAAAGCATAAATGGCAAAGTCAGATGAAGATCTGGAAATTCGCTGAACTTAAATGTTATGGGAAAAGATAAAAATGTAAATCTTGATGCATCGTGTGGTCGGAGTTCAAAAACTCTTGACGTTTCGACCACAACTGCGGCAGACATCTTCAGAAGAAGAACTTCTAAAAATTAAGTGACTGTCTCTCATCTCATCTCATCTCATCTTCATCACGTAATTGGTGGTCCCTGGGATCCCAGCCCCTAACCCCCAACGCTGCGGTGACATCTGGTGGTTGTTGGATGGTCTGCTGTAAGGCAGACCGCCCCCGCTCCGCCTTACGGGGGAATCAGGATCTTCGGGCGCCCCTGTCAACATCATAGTTGTAGAGACCACGGACTGCTGGATTGCCGTGGTCTTGGACGCTGGCGTGTAGTTGCAGGGCGCACTGGGAGATATACTCCTGGATGGTTGGCACGTCGGCATCGCTATGAAGAATGGTATTTCTTACATACCACGGAGCGCCAAAGAACAAGTGACTGTCCCGTGCGTTTTTGCTTTTATACTCGTGCAAGTATGGTAGGGATGGTATTGGGAGGGGGGCGTGGTTAACGTCACCGGGATGGTAGATGACGTGATCGGGCTAGCTGTCGTCAATCGTGACGTTGCAGGTAGTATTTCTAACGTCACTCGCTCTTTCGCCGTATCGTGGTCTGTTTTTTGCCACATGAGAGCGATAAACCAAGACATTAAATCCGTCGTCCCTGTTAAAATTATTTTTATATTTATAAATTTCCACCGCCTCTCTGTATAATCTCGGGTAGTAATTCCTACAGTTGGATAAAATTGTGTTTGCTCAAATTCCATCTCGTGGTTAGGATTTTCTAAAGTATGTTCAGCAATTGCCGATTTATCGGGCTGATTAAGACGTAGATGATGTTTGTGTTCCTTTATCCTGGTAGTAATCGTTCGGCCGTAGTCCCAATGTAGACTTGCTTACACGAGCAAGGTATGCAGTATACTCCTGATGTATCCTGTGGGTTTCTTTTATCTTTGGCTGGTCTAAGCAAATTCCGTATCTTGGTAGTATAGATGGTTTCCACCTTGGGTGTATTGAGAATTTTTCCTATCCGGTCCATAACCCTGTTGATGTAAGGTAAAAAAGCTTTGCCTACCGTAGCCGATTGTGGTTGTGTTTTCCTGCGCATTTGCTAGGCTTGATTGCTCTGTTTATCTCCATCCTCGAGTAGCCATTCCCTTGTAAGGCTTGTTTCAAATGTTTGAGTTCTTTATTCAAAAATTGTGGTGAGCATATGCGTCGTGCTCAATCTAACAATGTTTTCACAACCGTTCTTTTTTGACTTGGGTGGTTATTCGACTGCTTATGAAGGTATCTGTCCGTATGCGTGGGTTTTCTGTACACTGTGTGTTTTAAATGTCCATTTTCCCATCTCAACACCTGTACGTCTAAGAAAGCAATCCTATCTTCCGATTCCAGTTCCATGGTAAACTGTATGCTTGGGTGTATGGAATTCAGGTGCATAAGAAATTGTGGTAGGGTCTCCTTTCCGTGTCTCCATATTACAAAGGTGTCATCGACGTATCTTAGCCATATCGCGGGTTTTAAAGGTGCTGTTTTGATGGCGAACTCTTCGAATTTCTCCATGTAGTAATTAGCGATTACAGGGCTAAGTGGGCTACTCATTGCTACCCCGTCTTTTTGTTCGTAATATACACCCTGCCAAACAAAGTAACTGGACGTAAGGCACTGCTGAAATAGCTGCAAAATATCGTTGGGAAAAATTTTCTTCAGGTGATCCAGGGCATCTTGAATCGGTACTTTGGTAAACAGGGAAGTTACATCGAAGCTATCCATTAGATCTCCTCCCTGTAGCTGGATGTCTTGAAGCTGGCTGACAAAATGTGCGGAGTCTTTGATGTAACTGCTAGTATGTCTAATGTACGGTTGTAACAGACTGGATAAGTAGGTAGGACCCCCGATAGCACTGACAATGGGTTGCAGCGGTACATCGTCCTTGTATATTTTGGGGGGCCCGTATATTCTTGGTGGCAGCGCCTCTGATGTTATTAGTCGCTTTTTAATGGTGTCATCCAGAGAGGAACTCTTTATCAGTTTGCTCGGGTTGCGTAGTATCCGGGATGTGGGATCACGTTTGAGCACGGTGTAAGTTTGGGTCGAGCAGTTCGGTCATCTTCTTCGTGTAGTCCCCCTGTGCTAGAACAACAGTGGCGTTACCTTTATCTGCTGGTAAGACAATTATGGTGTCACCATTCTTAAGTTCACGTAGAGCCTTTAATTCCGCCCTGGATAAGTTCTTCTTACTCCTCAACACCATCCCTACCATACTCGCACGAATATAAAAGCGAAAACGCACGGGACAGTCACTTAATTTTTAGAAGTTTTTTTTTCTGAAGATGTCCGCCGCAGTTGTGGACGAAACGTCAAGAGTTTCCGAACTCAGACCACGGCCTTATAACCCGAGAACCAACCACGCGATGCACCACAACACCGGCCGTGAAAGCCTTCGCATCTATGTAAATCTTGAATTGATTTGAAACTTTCTTCTTCTTATTCGGTTTATTACTCTTCTGGGTTTCCCGTTTTTGTTTCCATATGTTCCTATCCAACCCGTCTCCTTCTTTCGGATCTTTTTCTTCTATTATCTTTCTCATTTCCTCTTTTACCTTTCGGAGACCATTCTGTGATCTTTCTTAGTCATCTATCTTAAGGCATTCGTTTTACGTAACCACAGATAATGCATGCGTCTGTTCTCTCTACTGGTAGTTTTTAGACATCTTCAGTAATCTAATTGATTTGAAACTAAAAAACGAAAATTGAAGAAAGAACAGACACAGTCGAAATGTGTCATTTTTGAAGCAGAAAACTTTTTATATATCACACCAAAAAGCGATCACTATATATTTTCTCCTAATTGGGAACACTAAATTTGCTACCCTTGTTTAAAAAATACTTATTTATATAAAGCAGTAAACGTTTCCATCACTACTCAAATAGACCCAAGCAATTGCTTATGTGTTTCCATAATTTTGTAGAAGTAATTGACAATGGTTAAAATACACAGTTGGTGACAATACATCCAAATTTATTTCAATTTCAGTTTTATTTTCATTTTTAGTTCATTAATCTTGATCAACATCAAGACCAAGAAAAATGCAGGCATTTAAAGTTGTATATAAAATTAAATGAACTGTTAATAAAACATTCTTCGAGCGCTTTTTTAATAATACTAATAGAATAACTTTTTTAATGACAATGGCAAATTAAAATATTCAGCCAAATTCACACTCTAATAAATTATCAGTATGGTCCTGATAATCCTTACAGTGCACAAAAATAACGAGTTAATTTGATTACTCTTGGATAACATTTTTTGACATTTTCAGATTTCTATTTTGTAGAAAATAATAAAATTGTTTTGTATCAACCTACGACACATAGATTTTCGTCTTTGAAAGATAAATCTTTGACATAATTAATACTTATACGAGTGATCTTCGAGAAATACTACGTATTTTCTTCCAGAGATTGTTTCGTAATATTCTAATAAACTCTTTATTGTTAAGTATATTGTAACAACATATGGGCTTTGTTCAAGGAACGTAAAATTTGATGTATTAGATTAATAAATAATTATCCTGTGGTTTTTAAGGGACAATTTGATCATTCTATAATTTAATCACTCGTGACTTTAATTACCGCTGTTCGCTTGCTTAATTTTACAGGTACAGAACTGTTTTTCATGACTTCAACGGCGTCCACCAATTCTCCTAAATCATCCTGATCTTTGCCTACTTATCTAGAAATAGTTGGTGATGTCTTTCGCTATGCGGACTAGGCGTTGTCGCGGTGGAAGACAGTACGCAATAATACGTAAGTCAAAGAAGAAGTGTACTTCGTAAGTACAATAATACAGAACTATAATTAGTTCCACAATATTAAAGCGTCTATTTCTCGTCGACTATTCAAGGTTTCACTTAAATTTGTATCTTTTTAAAGGTATAATGACACAAAATTGTTAACCTTCCGACGTACAGTAATGCAATTTGGTAAGATGGCGAGGAGCAAACGAAAAACCAACGGCTTGCACAAAGAAGAATGGTTGTGTCGTGTACTATAAATTGTTAAAGACTCTATAAGCACAAATATTTGTCACTTCATGATTGTCTTGTCGAAACCTATCCTCTAGTGAGTCGGTGTTAAAAAAGAATCCATAAAATTATAGAAAAGATTCCGTTGACCATCACTGATGCACTTCAGTGCTTTATAGTAAACTGTAAATACCTATAGTAAAAAATCCTACCAAACGAGTGCCAAATGTACTAAACCCTCTAGCAAATAGATTAAATTTACTTTCTTCTGTAAAGAAAATTATTTTTCAGTCAGTATCGATCATCAGATTAATATCGTGTAGACACCATTAGGGTTTTATTGTCATTGGTTCAAATTATAAAGCATAAATTTGATCAGAAATATGGACGATGCTAAAACATAAACAATGTAGAAATTATATGTAAGGTTGTTCCAACTGAAAGCTAACGTCAACTGGTCCTGCACTCTTCTCCGCTTGGTTCTTTCTTCTAACAGAGATTGGAGATAATTCTGCAGTTATGCATCCAAATCACTTTTTTAGTTTTCTTAACTAGGACATCCTTGATCCTAAGCCCCTCTTTTCTCTTATATTTCCTTGCGAGTATTTGTTTACCCACATAACATAGTCAAAGTATTCCATCCTTTTTCTTTTAATTGCATCACTTGTAACTTTGTATGTTTTACTTGTCCCTGACATTTGCAGAATTCTTCATTAACACTGCAGAAAATGCGGCAAGGCGTTTTATATCTGTTTAGTTTAAGGTCCATGACTCTGTGCCATTCAGTAAGATGGGAAAAATGTAACAAACAAACGCCCAGGTATTTATAGCAATAAATTCTTTCAATTAGGGTATTCGAAATATTCAAAGTCGGTCCAACGTTTCATTTTGATATTGATTTTGACTTTCTTTAAATTTATTTTGAGTTTATATCGGTTACAGTAAGTATTTCTTTTTTTCAGTATAATGTTGCAAGTCCGCCATGTTATCTGAAATTCACCATCGCAACGTATATTGTTTATAGATTGTCCATTTATGATGACTCTGGTCAATTCTCCCTTAAAAGCTTTATCGAAAATGGCTTAGCTATTGTAAAACTATTGTAAACATAAAAAGAGACAGCACCCAGCTTTGTCATACTTCTTTCAGCAGCTATACCTTTGCTATATATTTATTTTTCATTTTTACTCTTACTGTTTCTATCTAGTACAAGTTAGCAATGAGTCTTATGTTTTCTTAAGAAATTCAAGTAGTTTTGTCGAAACCTTTTTCTAAATCTATAAAATAGATACATTATTTTTGATTCATGTCTAAACGTCTTTAGAAAAACTCGTTTATCCAAAGATCTGAACTGGATGTCACTTAAACTTTGTGTTGTGTATAATACTAAGAAAGGCCTTTAAAGTATAGGTCTTCGATGCTGTGATTTTGTATTTAGGGCAGTTTTCTAAGTTACTATTTCTCAGAATTATTATGAATGTCAAATAGCACCATAATATTGGGATAATCCCTGATTTGTAAATGGAGTTACACCAATTCAACAACCAATCAGGTTTCAGTTTTTATATTCTTTATAGCATCTTTTACTTCTTCTTTTAAAATTTTGGACTTAGTTATTGTCCATATTTATTATTTATTTAGAGTATATTTTATTTATCGTTGTTTTTTTGTTACTCAGGAATTAAAGTGTCTTTTGTACGGCTGTTGTTAATTTTTTTTATTTCTTACCCTGTCTGATTTACATTTTTAGTTTCCCTAAACTACTATTTTACTAATTTTATTGTTGCTTCTTTTGTTTTTTGCCTCAGAATATGTTTTATCTTCTCTCAATCTTTTGGTGTCTATAGCGTGAGGAATATCTTGCCCTTTCATTTTTTTAGTTTGACGTTGATAGCTAATGCTAATGGGTTATAGTCTAACAGTCGCGAGAGAATCAATATTCTGAATATTTTAGCTTTTATATTCCACATAGTATCATTTTTCAGTAATACCCCATACTTAGTGAATAACTTTAGCGACCTGTTCCACATCAGAAAAGTAACTATTACGACACCCTTGTTTATAAAATTTTATGGTAATTCTAATTGCTAAAACGATAACAGGTATACAAAATTTACTTGCACGTGGTAAAACTGTAAAACTGAAAATTTTAACTCAATGCATTTTAAAAAGTATATCAACCAATTGAAATTCTTCATTTTTGGAGTCGTTTTTGAAGTGGTCCATTACTTTTTCCAACTTGTCTTAAGAAATATATATAATTTCTTGACGTATTATTTCTTACAACTTTGGAATGTCTCAGAAACACGTTTTAATCCTTAGCTTTGAAATATCCTCATAGGAAGAAGTCACACGGGCGAGATACGGAGAGCGAGCTGCACAAGCGGCGCCACTACCTTGTTGAAACCAAACGTTTTCCAGTTCGAGTACATTACGATTCAGTGGAAAACATTTTCAAATAATTTCCACAATTCGATTAGAAGTGGCAGTAACATATTAACTTCCATCCTTAAAAAGCAAGGGTTAATGACTTCAACTTGTGCAGGATACATTTGCTGTGGAGAGGTTTATCACACGTTTTTGCTAAGACTTTAATGAAGAATTGTTGGTTATTAACGCATCCCCACAAGTTCAAATGCGCTTTGACGGTAAGCATTTGTATCATGTGGCACGTTGTTCAAAATGTTTTCACACATGTTCAAAAAGACTCTGCCAAATACGTTTGGAAAGCTCCTCTACAACCATCTGGTATGGTTCATTAGTACATTGATGTGGCCTTTCTCCTCTTCTTTTTGCTATAGAACCAGGATTTTTCAGGTTTCTTACCCACGAAATAATAGATTTTTTACCGGAAACCCGAGGCGCAAATTGAAAACGCGTCCGAAAACCATCTTATACAAATTCATTGTTCCGAACGTACGCTTCGATAGCAAAAGTTCTCCCAGGAAAAACCGCCCAACTACCTGCGTTTAATTTTTATTTTATTGGTCATTTTTAAATTCACTATCTACTCAACATGAGAGTAAGTAGTTATAACAAGAGTGAGGATCCAGTCAATGATTGCACTAAACTAGGCTATTGACGCTTTAGTTTTCTAATTGTTGGGTTATTAGAAAGCTTCTATATTAATTAACTTTGGTGATCTGCTAATTTTTTGTGATATGCATAGGAAAGTCTCTTTCTTTGACTACGTAAGGTATCTGTAAATCTAAATGGACTGTTTTATTGGTAACGCACCAAAAATTATTTGTCATAGAACGCAGTTTTCTATTGGAATCTTTGTAGTATCCTTAAGTGTGAAGCCTTAACACAACCCCAGAGTTAAATCCCGTGCGCCCAGAAGTTTTAGTGCCATTTTATTCAGGAGTAACTTATAGGATATGGAAAGCTGGGAACTTCTACCAATTAATCAATCCATTTGTTTTATTTTGAAATTTAATTGTTAACGTTTGACCTTAATATGTGCACGTCAGAAGGTGTAACCCAAAATATTTATTGGTATCGAAGCGTTATTGATTGGTGTTTGCTGATATGCGGTGATTAACAGTAATTCTTTACTTTTTGAACCGATCGCCTAGTAAGTCAAGACGCAAAGTTAGCTGTATAGTCGGCGTTGTAGTTGGAGCATCTGCTGTGTATATTAAATACAGAAGAAGTCACAGTACACTGCCCTGTGACACTCCAACAGTAACTTTGTAATAGTTCGACATAGAATTATTCAACTTGACTTGGAACACGCGCTCGCTTAGGTGTAACTTTAATACTAAGTAAAGTTGATTAGGGAGATGGAATTTTAATTTGTAAGGTAGACCCGTGTGCTACATCCTGTCACGGACTTGTTGTATGTCTGAGAGACTGCTGTATACATTTTTCGTGTCTCAAAGCTTTCCACTGTCTTGGTAGGTATGCGTAGATTCTGTTGGATTGTTGAGTGGCGTTTGCGAAAACCAAAGTGAGACGGTAGAATTATATTGTTTAGGTCAACAGTTAAATGGATCCTCTAAAGCCATGGACAGAAACGGGCGGGAGCTTATCGGTCTGAATAATGAGGGTTGTGTGGGTGGTTTATCAGGCTTAGCAAGCATAATGTTGTTCTAGGAAAATTTTAAAGTATGTCTTCTACGATTTGGTCATAGCCAGAGGCTTTGAGGTAACTGATAAGACGTATTTGGTTTCAGGCTTTGGGGGGGAGGGGGGTAGGTTAGAATGTTTTCAGAGGAAATGAAAGTTGACAGGAAGCCCTGAGAAAAGCTTCAACATCAAAAATATCATTAAGTTAAGGTGATGGTGCTGTAAAACGTTTTTACTTGAATAGCAAATTTGTTTGCTTTTTCTTGTCCGATCTAGCGCAAACACCGTCAGATTTTTTTATTGTTGGGATTGATACGATTGGTCGTTTTAGTTTTTTCATAGCTTTTCATACAGATGGGCATTAAGCAAAAGTTTAAAAATATAGTACTCAAATGTTTGCTTAGTGTTTCTAGTATTTTACTATGTTCGTTTAGTGCAGCGATATATAGCTAATTTCAGGTAAATTTGTTGTTATGATTGATATAACCTTCTACGCAAGATCTAGTAGTAAAGTTGTGAGATGCTAAACTGATTCATTTAGGTCTTGCTTATTCTAATTCTTATAGCAAGATTAATGTAAAGATGTTCTAGTTTATTTCGAAAGTAATCCCAATTAGTAAATTTAGAACAAATTCATGGAGAAACATTCTTACAGGTAATAGTTATGCTTATGATGATGACTATTGGTGAGTGGTCGAAAGACAGATCGTAACTACCACTGACAACAGCAAAGTCGGACTAATTCGCTAGTCTGTTTGGGTCGCTCGGCCAATGAGATGGCTCGCCAGTAGAGAGATAGTTAAGATTGCAGCAAAGTATTGCGCTTTTTACATTTCGTCCTTTAGGATCGATTAATTTTGATCTCCACGCCGTATGTTTAGCGATACAATCCCCACCTGCAATAAACTTTTTTTCAAGAAATTGAGAAAATTCTACACATTCTGCATTGGTAATAGAGTATCTTGGTGGATTATAGATGATAGACAAAGCTAAGTTTGTACTTTTGTGCTAGCACTTTAAATTTTAACTGTTTGGTGAGGCCTAAGTTCGTAGTGTGCAACTGAAATTTTCACGATGACAGTAGCTTCGAGCGGTGTCATCTGGATGATTAGCAAAGTACCCGGAATAATCCGACTCTCAGATCACTCTTTGCTTTTACCTCACCTTGTATATGATAAACATCACTTTATCAAAAAAAAAACATTTCAGTAAATATTTGCTTGTTCGTAGTTCCTTAAAATAATGCACTTATTAGCAATTTATGAACTATATTAACAATAAAAAGGTTTCTAGTAGTTACTATTTTACAGTACAGCAAACTAAAAAATTCAAAATTCTCGCAGGCAAATTTCAACTTTGTGAATTGAGTCCAACTCTGTTGTGTTCTGCAGTCAGCTGCGTTAGGAGCTCTAAATGCTACATTCTCCTCGCGAACAGCTGCTGAATCCTCTTTTAGAGACAATGAAAAAACGGCTTACATATTTCAATTGTACAATTGCAGCCTAACACCTCGGGCAGCGAGATATGGCCAACGGTTCTTTGAAAGTTATGGCCGTATTTACGAACACACCCACTCTTTGTGCCCGCGTTGCATCCGGAAAGGGCGCGCGTTATCAATAGCCCGCATGCGAACGAGCGCAATCGGAAGATCGCAATCAGGCGTGTAACGGCGCTTGCGATCCTGGCCATCGCTCTGCGAGTATCGCTTCCGCCCGATTTTTCACCTCTGTCGCCTGTAATTAAGCTTTAAATTCTGCCCGTTTTCGGATATTAATGATGCCGATTAAGCAGGAAGTGGAAGTGAGCTAGCGCGCGCTTTCGTGCGCGGGGTGTTGAGTCGCCGTAATTTATCGTCACTTCTGCTTAACACGGCATCCGAATTTATCAGATTCTGTATGCAGCTAACGGGACCCCGAGATGATATATTTTACTGGCGCTGGTTTATTTAAGAAAACTAAATAACACGCACATAAATTTTAACCGCGCAACAAAAATAACATTTTATATTATTTCAAAAGATAAAAAACAGATCCCGTACACTGTCTTTGCACGAGATGCTTTCGGAAAGTAATTTTCTTAGTAAATCAATTTTCACGGTAATTTTCAGCTTTAGTAAATTAAGTCTTGCAAAATGCATAAATTCTCAGGGAAAGTGAAAATCTTGACTAAGGGGCGTACTTCGTGACAATTTTTAGTTGTGTTTAGATTAATTAGCGCATTAGGAATTGCTGCCAAAGATCAGGTTTGACCTGCGAAGGCGCGAGCTGGCGGGTTTCTTTCAGCGCTAGCGTTGAAGTCTCCGGCCAAAGTTGATGCACGGGCCGCGCGCGGCGACGGCCTGCGCTTCCACGCGAGCCGTTTGTTGTGCTCAATCGCCCTACGTCTCTCACCGGCAGAAGAGAGCAAATTTGAGCCGCCCGCGATAAAAACGCGCGTAAACGGCCGCTTTATGGGGCGTTTCGAGCTTTACTGCGAGCCCAGGGTTCAAGGCTTGTGCCGCCGATTTTTCCCGCGAAACAAACGAGACGCGGCTTGAATAAATCATTTTCAAAATTGCCTTCTATTAAAATTTAATAGTAAGGTGCATTATTTATAATCTCTTGTATCCTGCATCTTAACTCGCTGTACACTTTCTAATTAGTCCTCAAATGAGCACTTAGGGCTGAAAAACCCTGTAAAGGCCACATAATTTAACCGCATTGCTGGCCGCCAGATTGTTTATTACGGAGAAAAAGTCCGAGCCGGATTACAGATGCTAACAGATTCAAACCTGCAAAAAGTAAATTGCGCGAATTAACTATTTTCAAACACATTGTTACAGCATTATATGTGTCATTAAGTATCTTGTTGCTGACGAACGCATTTTAATTAAATATTTCATATGCACTTAGTACGTGGCACACCCGGTGATTGAAGTCGTAAACTTTAGGTAATTATTTAATATTACTTCGTGCCGCAAAGAACTATTTTATAAAAATGATTGTGATACAAATATTTTGCCATCATTCAGAAAACACATTCTTTCTCCCGAAGCTTGGCTGCAACTTTAGAGCCTTTTCTTAAAGACCTTTAATGTCTAAATCATGTTATTGTATTATCAAGCACTGATTACAATAAACAAACTGAAACAAATAAACAACGGAAACTGCCAAAATACCCTCTAATATTTTTATATAGAATCACAAATTTTTTCTAAGTAGTGGAGTAAGAAACTTAGTACGCTAGAACCCTATCAAATGGCACTGCTAAATTTACAGCAAACACAATAGATACGTATTAAAACTTGATAAAACACATAATAGAAAAAGGCATTGTATCAAATTAAATAAAAACGTGCCTATAGGGTTGTAATAGAGTATCTTCATCATTCTATATATGTAATAGACATTAAAAACAAATTGAAAGAAATAGGCCATAGGGTTCGCAATATAACTAATATAAAATATAGATTAACCAAAAAATCTCTATATTTGTTTTTCATAAATTTGGAACTACAGAGAAAAAGATTCAATTTGGAATTTTTATGCCAAAATAGCTATAGAAGCTTCTGGGAAAATTAACTTTATTATACAATGCACAGGATCTCAATCTTACGGCCATAGCAAGACATATTATTGTAACCCATACAACTGCGTTAAATGCGGTGGACAACATTATACCAACTCTTGTAAAAAACAGACACTTTGACCAAGTGTGCATTATGCCAACAGGATGACCCCGCAAATTATAAGAACTGTGCAATGTAGAGAGAATTAGTCGCGGCCAGAAACAAAACAATCCTGATGGTACAGCTCAAAGATAATTATTCGCAGTTGCATCTGGCATTACGAACTACAGGAGAACAAAACAGGCAACATCCAAGCCACAAGTATCCATGTGAACGTAATGGAATCTGTAATATACAGCCTATCACGACATACTATATATATACTGATAAATATAGTCTTTATTCGAATTATTGGCAATTGATCTGTAGCTGGTAGAAATTGGAATGCGAGGCATTTAGAATGGAAAATGATGATTAGATAAATAGAACTACGACTACTTTACTAATAAAACCCTCACGCGTACTTATCGTGCGATCCTAGAAACCTTTCCGATCTACTCGAATTATTTATAACAAAAGGATGTCCAATTATGACTAGTCATCTGATCATACACCAGTTATTACCAGCATAAGTACTATACTTATAAGTAAATCTTTTTGTTCTCATATTAAATCTTTAGAGGACTTGAATACAGTAGCCAATTACTTCACTACACTTGTGCAAAAAGCTGCTTTGCAACCTACTATTCAAACTAAATACAAACCTACAACTACAACTAACGTGCCTCTCCATATCCGCCAACTCATTGTTGAAAAACATCGAGCAAAAAGAATTTGGCAGAGATCTAGAAACAACATGAATCGATAATAGACTAAGTAGACATATAAAAGCAGCCATAAGAGGTATAAACAACAACACGTTAAAAATCTTGTAGCAAATTATCAGATACTCTGAAAAGCGACAAAGAAAGTTAAACCGTATACGGCTATCCTTCCCATTTGCAAATCAAATGGTAAATGGGCTTGCTCTTATAAAGAAAAAAAAACTAGATAGTTGCCTCACACTTAACCAAAGTTTTTCAAATCAGGAGCTGTTGATGAGGAATTAGAAGAATTCATCGACGGGGCATGCCAAATATCCCTACCTATTAAAATTTTTAGCCCTAGAGACATCAGGAAAGAAATAAACAATCTTAACATACAAAAAGCTCCAGGATACAACTTAATCTCAGGCCAAATATTAAAACAAACCCCAATAAGCCTATTGTTTTCTTATCAGGTATTTAATCGCATGCTAAGTTTCTCTTACTTTCCCGTAATATGGAAATATGCCGGGATTATCATGATTCGCAAACCGGGAAAACAACATACTGAAGTTACTTTCTAAGCAAAGCTCCTGAACGATTTTTACTGTAGAGGATCTGCGCAGACCGCAAATTTATAACACTGCTTCCGAAACATCTATTTGTCTTTAGAGAAAATCACTACAATTTAACAAAGTCCACCAAATAACACATAAAATCTCAAAGTTTCCTACCACACGCACACGAGTGTAAAAGCAAAAGTGCATTCCTGTTGCCGATAGTCTGCAAAGACCTGTGCTGCCCCCAACCATTTTTGACATCTACGTAGATGGATCGTGTCCATCTTAGTATCCAGCTCGCTCAGGTTTCACTAGGCAATGTAGAGGCTTCAGCAAGGGCTTAACAACCTTGAAGACTGGTTTGACCGATACGAGTTCAAATGAATCTCAAAAAAGTTCAGCCGTGGTCTTCACCATTTTCCATAGAGAAGGAAAGTGAAATATCTTGGCGTTACCCTAGATGCAAAACTCACTTGAAATCCACACATAAAAGATGTATTGAGGAATATCAGAACGGCAAACGCATCTGTCAGTTTGGTACTTTGGTAAGCTATCAATAGAAACATAATGATGTCGATCTTTGCACAACTCAATACACGACTACTCATTATCAACGAGTTTATACGTGAACAAGTGACGACTCTATACGACAACATCTCAAGTCATCCAAACCCGGCAATCAGAAAGCTTGACAGATACGGTGCAGAAAAGCGCAAAAGCTACAAGCGCCCGAAAATTGTGATTTTTTCGTAAACGGCAACAGGAGTGGGCTGTACGACTTACATTGACATCCAGAAAGAAATCCTCCAACAGCAAGCGAGAAATTTAGGGACTAGGATTTAAACACTTTAAATATAACCAAGTAATAAAGCACAGTAACTTTTCCTTTCTAGAAGGAAGTTCCGAGTCAAGTTTGGTCACGTGAGGTTATCGGAGAGTCAACTCTGAACCGATGTCTCCCAAGACTCCGCCATCCCCGAAACATGCCGACAACACCTTCTACTACACCAGCTCAATACGCGGACGGCACTATGGTGTCATCCAACGCATTAAAGACATCTTTTGTTACAAAACCCCTGTAGAAGAAACTGGAGCTCTTGAAAAACTGGTGCGACTGGTAGAAAACAGGCACCAACAAAGAAAAAGAGCTCTACTCAGTTCTCTACCAGAAGACCACTTTACTGGCGAGACAACCCGGCACTTTTTGAGATCTTCGAAAGGGAGATAATCTAGAAGAGCTACTTATCTAGTCCAGTTTAGGAATATACCGCAAAATCTTACATCTACAAGCTCCAGGTCATACAAAACCGGGCTCTATGATCCATTTTCAGTGCTGCGTGGTTTGTTAGACACTACGACTTCCACAAAGATGCGGGCATCTTCGTTTAGGGCCACGACAACAGAGACGCCCGTCATAAACATCCTAAGATTTTAATTCCTCCCTGAGGCGGCACGAAGTAAGTCTATATGACTATCCAAAATTCCATGCCAGGTCAGTGAAGTTAACCTCAACGTCAATAGTAACTTCATTTCACTGATTTTCTTCTAAAGATGTTCACAACAGTTGCGAACGAAACATAAAAAGTTTCCAAATTCTGACATCAGGGTGCATTGAGTTCTACATTGTTTTTGCAGATAATAATATAAGAATAGGATATACAAAGTCAAAAATATGGAAAAGTAAAACAGAACGACACGCAACTGCAGACCGGAAAAGCAAATAATTTAGAAATGCATAAAGAAAGAAGTAGAATCAAATAAGATATATAAGAGAATAAAAAACGGATGGATAAATTACACAATGAAACAAATTTAAAGAAACAATAGCAATGACAAAGTCAAACAACATATTAAAGTGGACAAACGGTCAAAATAAAATAAATAAAACATAAGGTGGATAATAAAATAAGATAAAAAATTTAAAAAAATATGACAAAGGTATTTCTCTTAGTTAGCAAATGAAGAAGAAAAGAAAGCTTCAGAAAATGATAAAGTAAACCAATGGTAAAAAAGAAGAGAGGAATAAATGAATTGACACACAAAGAATATGAAGATATAATAAACAGAATAAGAAAGGGGAAAGTAGGGAGAACAAATAAAATAATGAAATATGGCAAAAAATATATAGACATAGAGTATGAGGCTAATAATGCCAACTTATAAAAAGAAAATATATATGGTAATTATAAAAAAATAAAACTTATAAATGTAAAATCAATCATATATGGACAATTAGTCAACGAAAAGATTATTAGTGTGGATTTAGAGCGACTAAGGGAGCAGCCGATAGAATACTAGAAATAATAAAAAAGAGTTTTGAGAACAACTTTCAAATATAAACATTCGAGAGAATAAGGAGATGAAAATTTATGTAAGATAATATGAATGATAGAAATGATAGTAAATGTGACTTGAGAATACTGGAAAGAGAAAGACCAACAGCACCCTTAGACATAGTAATCGAAAGCTCATTAAAAAAGAAATAATTAACTGTAAAGAGTAGAAAAAACAAAACGAAGTGTTTAGTCAAATAAAAGATAGGAACAAAGGTTACTGCTAAATAAACAAAATCAAAGTACCTAACATGTAAAAGACTAGCAGAGTATCAAAATAGATAAACATACATTTAAGAAAGTATAACATTTTAATTATCTATCGATAAATGTGAATTAAACAATCAAGTATTGTAATTTAAAAAGGCAGCAAAACTATATTAAAATGCAACAGAAAAAATAAACAGACAAAGATAAGAATATATAGGGTTTGATACGGCCGATGGTATAAATATAAGAGACATGTAAATATATCTGACCCATAAAAGGCAAATTAAACAAATATGGATTCAAAGTCAACTTTAATATACAAAAATTTTAAGAAAAATTAAGATGTAATTTAGGAACGGTCCGAGTACCAGCCTGACTAAGAAGAATATTTGCATTATTCGCCGCCTTTTCAAAGATGACCGCAGATTAAAAGTTTCTGAAATTGCTTGTGAGATCAAGATAAGTCACAGCAGTACTCTAGCAAATCGAGACGTTGTTCTGCTTATGACAATGCTCGTCCTCATGCAGATATCAAAATTTCACAAAAGTTGAGGATTTGTTTTGGACTACATAAGAACATCATTATCGAACTATTTATTACTATTCCATAGGTCGTAATTCTTAAATTATTTTTCTGCCAAATTCAGCTCTGAATTTGTGGATTTAAGAGAGCAAATAACAGAAATCAAAAGTCGGAATGAATTGATTCGGGAAAATAACGGGACCGACTTGATTTCTTCGCTTTGCCCAATTCCGCGCATTGTAAGGGCCACAAATTAACGCAATCGCGACATTAAACGTCGGCGAGTAATTATAAACGTACGAGGAAAGATGCAAATTTCGTTAATGGTCACGCACAAGCCCAAAGTGGAGAAACTGATACCAAAATAAATTTAATTAATTCCGCGCGGCGCAATTCGGCCGCGAAAAAATGAACAAAATCGGAGGTAAACGAACTCACCCTGGCGGCCACTCGGCCTTCCAGTTTCGTAACTGTATTTTTTATTGGGCGAGGATGCCCGCCTGTGACAAAAAGTCTGCGTGCGCGGAGATGGCGTTAACTAACAGCTTCATTACGGGCCCCTTCGTCATCGGTGACCCGCCGCTTTCGGACGCTTTCCATTCATCGCCCGCGTTTTAATGGTCGCATTTCATTCATTTTTCTCCGGTTTCAGGGGAGCGACCTCTCGCCGGATTGCTCTTTTTGGCCGCGCGTCTGCTCTTGCGGGCCGAGATGCTGAGGACCGTTAACCATTGGATTATGTTCCTTGCGGTTTTATCGTTGGGACGACACATGTTTTAATTAACTCCAAGTCGCTGCTTAGTTTTTTCAGCGAGGAAACGGCTCGGCCCGCAATTTCGGCGATGGTAACACCTTTTTAAAGTCAAGAATAAAGTCTCACAACATATCGCATATATTTGAGAAAATGACACTTCGATGAAAAACAAATAATCAAACTGGCATATTTTTCCACAAGTATTGGCGTTATCTTTAGTTTTTTTATGATTTCAGAAGAAAGATGGTTATCAACTTTCCAACAGAACATTCTATATTTGACTTTTTTGCAATAAAGAATTTTCACCTCCGACCCAAGAAAGAAAAAAGAAACCCAAAAGAAGATCCTATAAGTTTAGATAGCATTCTTACATTCTTAACGACGAGCAGACGAGCAGACGAGCAGACGATGACATTTCAGTACTTAGACTCATGTGAGATAGAAAGGACGACGTATTTTATGTTAACGTAAAAAATTTGGTAGTCCCTGATAAAGTTATTAAATCCACGATTTTATCAACAGCCCAAAAATATCAATCCTATTGGATTCACCTGTCTAAGCCTCGTTCTTATAAAAATCCTGCTTCAACGATCGTGCCTAAATAAGCTAAATGCGGCGAGGAACTTGGAAAAATTACGAATCTCTCGTTTATCTACTGGTGGGGAGAATGAAAAAACCAACTGGACTTTACACATGTCTACAGTCGCAAGCAAAGACGCCTAATTCACTGTGGTATTTTTGCGAGTTAAATGGAAAGGGGCGTGAGCGTACAACTTGTCTTTGCCAAGTCACGACCCGCCCCAGTCAATAAAATAACTATTTTAAAATAGAGCTAATGGAGTACGAGCTGCAAACTTGGTGAAAAAATAACTAAATTTAAAAAATGTACAACAATTTTACAGGCGTGACTCCTCCACAACTTTCACTTGGATCAGAAGAACTGATTAGTGGAATTAGTGAAAAATAAGGACCAGATTTCCAGAATTTAGTTTCGTTTCTCGCCCGTCACGTCCAGTTGGTGGGAACCATATGCTGAAATGGACGATGGGAAACGATACGCTTAATTTTGAGGAACTCCAAGCTATTTTTAAGACAATCACGGAGGCAATGAATACACCACCTCTCACGTAAATTAGTGAAGATTTCCAAGATTTGGAACTTCTCACCTCAGCTTTATCTTCTTACATCTTTTTGGGAGTGTAAATTTTCTCGAAAACGCGATTTCGATTAAACTACGTTAATACCTTACCACGTCGAGCTCAAGAAGCAGTTTCTGAAAGAATACCCATCCATGCTGGTAAATCGAAATTCATGTCGAACAACACGCGCGCTGAAAGAAAGTAATTTAGTACTTGTCGGAACCGACAAAACTAAAAGAATTCAATGATCGTTGAGGATCTGACGATATATCACGTCTAACCAAAGTGAAAGCGGAGAGAGATAAATTTGTGTGCACTGGCCAAAGGCTTCTTCCTTTGAAAATGGATGTAGATACGACGATGCACTCTGCAATCCGTACGCACGCTACCACAACGAGGAACGAGAGAAAAGTGTCGGATATGGGCCCGGCACAATAACTGTGACAAAACATGATGACAAGACAATAGCGCAATTTTCTCAGCGCATTTTTTTGAATTGATTATTATGCTCTAATTTAGATTTTATGTAAATGATGTTTGTTCAGATGCCAAACGAACGCGCTGCTATTTTGGAGCTTCATCATCAAGGAAAGTGTTAATGCGACATCGCTCGCTTGCCAACCAGAAGCACGTCTCCAAAACAATTCTTCAATTCAAGGAGTTTGGCCAATGATAGTGACCGTTCAGGATCAGGGAAAAAACACTGTCAACACGCCTCGGGTCCGCAAAATCGTCAAAAAGAGTAAGCCGAAATCCGCGGGTCTCAATGAATGAACTCGTCTGTAACATCGGTATCAGCGACCGATCAGTTCGACGAATCGTTCTACCAGTTCCAAAAAGTTCAGCTCCTGACAGATGACAACAAGCGCGTTCTGGCTCCAACGATACCAGCAGCTCAAGAACCTGGTCACAGGTCGTGGGTGGGAACGGAAGCTGGTTACCGATGAGAAGCTGTTCGACCGTGGCGCAGGCGCACAATCGACAAAACGACAGATACTGGTCCGCAGAGGCTCCAGGCACCTCTGCCATTTTCAAACACCGTCCAAACCCAAAGTCGGTCATGGTTTGGGGCGGAATATGCGCCAGCTGCAAGACCAAGGGGTCAAAATTAACCAAGAAGTCTACCGACGAGGCATTCTCGAGGCTGTGGTACTTCCATGGGCCAAGAAGAATTTTGACAATCCAGAATGGACGTTCCAGCAGGACAAGAAGATGCAAGATTGGTGCGAGGTCAATTTCCCCTCGTTCATCACGTCTTCGAAATGCCCACCGTACTCTCCGGATCTGTGAGTGGTTCATTTTGGAGTCAAGAGTTAATGCAAAGCGACATCACAGCCTGGAGTCGCTAAAGAAATCGCTGCGTCGGGAGGGGACCGATTGTCTCCCAAAGACCTGCGGCCCATCGCCGAGCACTTCAAGAAGCGTTTGGATTCGTGTATCCGTTGAACATTATGTTTCCTAATAGTTATATAGTTGTTATTTGTTTGTTGTTGGATAATATGCTAAAAAATACTTGTCACCGTTATTGCGCAGGACCCTGTAATAACAAAGTTTATGTACGTATAACCAAATAAGGCTTTCTTTATTGTCTCTTTTTATTTTTCTCATAGCTACACTAAATTTTTCTCCTTATAATGAAAGTAACATTAGAAAAGAGGTTTTCCATGAGTATCCATAATTTACAAGTTCCTATTAATTTTATTTAATTTTTTAGTTATGGTGGGGCTATAAAGTGAATGCAATTCATTCATATGTACGAAAGCAGGCATTGATAATTTTGAAGAATTGATTAAAGCTTCTTTAATTAAATAAAAGACAATTAAACCTGTAATTACTCAAATGAAAAAAAACTTTCTAATTTTTTGTCCTAAATACACCAAATCCTTTTTTGAACTTATTTGACATATTATTCCTCCGACCTTTCACCAGAACATAAAGAATCAAGTTTGGCGGTTAGTATTCTTGCATTTTTAACAACTTCTATATCAAATGGGCTGATAGGCCTTGTGTGACAAATGGGAAGGAGCTTACAAAGCACAACTTACAACTAATTTTAAAATAAACCATATATTTAAATTCTGGTGTGCAGGCCGTTTAGCACGTGTCAGTAAAATTGCTTGTTGTTGTTGAGTTGATACATAAGACTTAGATACATAAGGTTAATATATTAGTAGCAAATTTCTTTCTTGAGTGTGGGGATACGCAAATCCCTTAAGATGACCGCATTTGACACAAACCAGAGTGCGTTTACTATCAGGAGCAGTACTTTTCTTTGGAAACGTTTTATTGGAAAAAGTTTCGTATACTCGGTTTCGAACCAGGAAGGATCTATTATGTATAATGACAAAATAACTTAGAGAGAGAGAAATAGCTGTAACTTGTAGAGAAGGCTAAGTATGCAAGACTTCATCGAACGCTTGTGTGATGTCTAAAAATGCTACAGAACAGTACTCTTAGTTTTCAAAGGTATCGTTGATTTTTTAGACAACTCGATATATTTGTTCTACAGTGCATCCGCATGAAGTCAACCTGGGAATTGGGTATTAGCTCGTTTTTTTCTAGAGTTGGTAAGAGCTTCTTTAGTAAAAGCTTTTCAAACACTTTTCATACAATTGGTAAGAGAGTTATTGATCGATAAGGTGCCGGTTCGCTAGGGCTCCTTTGTTTTAGTATTAAAATAACGTCATACTTTCCATTATTCTGGAAAATACCCTGTATGTAGAACTGCGTTGAACATCTGGGCAAGATATCTAGTTGTGATGGTAGATAGCTTTTTAAGGATTTTACCAGTAATTATGTCATATCCCGGTGCTTTTTTTAGAATACTAACAACTTTGTTGTTAATTTTGAATCGCTGACATGGGAACTCGAGCTGTTGAATAGCTTCTGCTTCTTTTTTGGGACCATTTTCTGATTAATATAGCCAAAAATATTTGTTAAATGATTTGCAAAAGCTTTTTCGGAATCAGCTTTGGTCCACGTTTCTTGTAGGTATCCTGATAGTCGAAAAAGATTTTTTAATCTTCTTTTCAGTTCCTTAGTCGTCTTTCAAAGAGAGTAGTCGGTAGCGTCAGTAGACCTAAGTCCTTCTAAAAATGTTTGGCTGCATTCATTTTTGTTATTGCTTAAAAGTTCTTTTAATTCTTGCGTGGCTGCGTTGAGTAAACGTTTATTTTCAGATGTTCTTAAATTTTTTCATTGCCCGTAGAGTCTTCTCTTTCCAAGAATGTTTTGCTTAATTAATAAAGGACAATCACAAGCTACGGAAATCACTGGTTGTTCAGGTATCGAATTCCAAGCCGCCTATTGTATAATTGCATTGAAAAATATAAGCGTAGCTTCAATGTCTACTTTGGTTTTGAGAGATACGTTAAAAATTAAGCAACCACGAGTTCGTGGGGGATACCTTTTGTAACGCCGAAGTCTACTAGATCAGGTTGTTTGTTTCAGTCGGTTGGAGAGTATGTGGATTTACCCGTAAAGGCATGTTTCAAATGATTGCTTTCTATAGTATTAAAAGCTCGCGTCCTTTGGATGTCATAAGTCGAGGTCCCCAATCAACGTATTTGGCGTTATAATCACTGCAACAAACCGTCGTTCTAAAGCCCACACAGGACACATTGCACATCATAAGATTTTTCTTGGCGTTGACACTGGTCTGTAGCATGATTCCATGTACATTTTACGCATCTAGGTTTTAAGTGCCATAAATTTTTGTTGGGCCCATATCTTTGGCATTTCGCGCACTGGGTGATTTCTCTTTTATGTTGGATGTACTCAACATTGTATAAGTCTTTATTATTAGCTGCTGATTGTAATTCAACAAAGAACTTTAGAAGTGCTAATTTTGTTTGGGCGTTGTTTGACATTCCAAATATTTGTAACAGTATGTTCTAATTTCCATTTCCGTATCAATTTCTTGAGTACTGGGGGAGTAGTGCATATTTTTTAATACTAACTTGTAAGTTTGTTCTTTTTTATTTTATAGGTATGAAATTTAGTTTGCTTTTCACTTAAGGCTTTTATTATAATACCATAGTATTCTGCCGTTTTAGGTTTTCTAGCAAGAGTTTAATTGCATATTGCTGGTCTGCTATTTGAACAAGAACCGTTAAAGGGTGAATACTTATAACCCCAGATATAAAAATTTGAGTGTATTTAGAAGACTACAAAGCTTGTATTTAGTTGATTATCATCCTGTTCCTTTTCCTCTAGGGATGAGTAACGATTTGAAGTGGCAGGTGGGTTTGGCCAATATTTATTGTCTTTCGAATGTTTAGTTTTTAGTTCTAAATCTAAATTTTTATCTTTGATCCAGGGATTGTTGAGTTCTGGTTTAGATCAAAGCATAGAGGTTTGATGATGGTGTTGGGGATGTTGATAGGATTGGCAGTACAACATATTTTGTTGAAGCTAATGTGTGTTGTACATTTGGCTTTGATTGGACGTTATCATTATTGTAGGTAGCGGCTCTGGGCCTGCTGCTAGTTGTGAGTTTAGGATCTCCCTGGGCGATGGAAAGAAGGCCATAACAGCTTTTGCGTATAGTTTATTAATGCACTAAATAAATTATTGTAGGAAAACGCTGGAAATAACATGAGGCTACTTGATAAAACAGCAAATGCGAACAGTTTCTAGTACTTAACATAACATAACGCTGCTATACCAACTTTGCCATGGCTGCGAAGAACCCGCCACACCTCTTCTTTTTCTCAAAACAGAGACTATGACAGCAGGAGCGCCTACAGGAGAGGCGGTGGAGAACCCCAAGCCAGTCCGACTAAGTCACATTGACGACGAGAGCGCGGCCTCACCAACCAATTGTTTATAGTTTTCACAACGCGGGCAGCGAACACTGACAAATTCCGTCACTTATAATACAGAAGGCAAACTGACGTTTGAAGGAACGAGCCAAATTAAGTTACATGTCGAGATTTAGACTAATTTAGTTGAATTTGCCATTTCATAAGCCAATTTGTTCACATGGGCTTGAAACTGACATCATTAGCTTAGCTAATTGTTGTGGTCATTTGAACTGCATGCAGGTACAATAAAGATCGCATTACCTTGAGAAATTTTGTAATTTTTTCGTTGTATTCTATTAACAATGTCGTTGCGATATGAAATATTTCATAAATTTGGACAAATATTTTTTTGTTTCCCTTCCGCACCTCTATGTACTTTGTCTGCTACCTTGTACACTTCTTTGACTGTTCGTGTTGACTTCAGAAACTAAATTGGTGTTCAGAAATTAAATTTTGGTCATCTATGATTGGTATTGAAGATCCGGTCTTGAAGTAGGCGTGAACAATTAATGAAATTTATGTTATTATTATGGGGGTCCGGTCCTGGCGATGTTAATGTAAACATGTGTGAGATAAATACTTCGAAACTAAACTCAAGATTTTTGGCTGTATCTAGTTATTATTTCACAAGTTTGTAAACAGTAAAGAAATAGAAAAGACACAATGAGCATACAATAAAGAATAACCAGAGATTTTCAAATATAAATATCCACAGTATTTTGGCACATAAGAAGCCAGTTAGGCAGATCTGTAGGCAACCCAGCAAACACACAGGGCAGTATTAAGAGTAAAGGGCAAGATAAAATCTGAAGACATTTCCAAGGATGAACTGAAAAGAAGAAGAGAACCGAGATCTGAGGATAAAATGTTCTGTAGAAGTAAAAAACACCAAGGACACCAGTGAAAAGGCTACAAGAAAGCGATGGATAATTAGACAGTTTGTTAAAAGTGATGGACAAAACGACAGCTGAGGTGCAGTTGCTCAGGGAAGAACAACAAAGAAGTAATGAGGAACTGAAACAATTAAGACAAGAAAATAAAAATATTAGAAAGGAAAACAAAGCGATTAAGGAGAAAATGAGATAATTAAAACTAAATACAATAGTGGAATATTTAGAAAAGAAAAAGAAATGAAACAGTGTGGTGGACTTGAAAATATATACAAAAAATTCAGATATGCCAAAAATGGCAATGGAATAAAACAAAATTTAGAAATTGAGGTATCTATTGAATCGACATCTAAAATGGAACAAAGACATACTTAATAAAACTGGAGACAGTAGAAGATAAGGTGAAAATAATAAACACAAAAGCAAATTGAGGCAGAACAGGGAGCAGAAAACCTATATTAATGATGATCAAATGGTAAAGGAAACGCAGATCCTACAGTACATCAAGGAAAAAGCTAGAAAAGAAAAGTTACTAGGAAATAAAGTAAGAGTTGGTTATCATAAAGTAACAATGAATGTAAAAGATTATAAATGAAGTAGAGAGAACGCATTAAAAGCGGTAAAAAAATAAGGAAAGAGAAACGGGATTTAAAAAACCAATAAAAATGGCTACAGGTGCCCAAAAGTAGGTGAAACAGACAAAGAAAACGAATAAGAATTAAAAAAAAAAATCTAAAAAATAATATAAAACAACATGGAATGTAAGAGGAACATTTTACGAAGGAGCATTTGAGGCGGAATCAGAAAGATACTACATTTACATATTCGCTCTACAGAAAACTAAACAAAAAAAGCTACAATTTGTAGAATTAGAGAAATATGCTCTTTTTAATAGTGAAAACGAAAGGAGGACATTTGGAATATAAGAAATGAAACACTTAGTAACGAAATTTGCTTCGATCAATAAAAAACGTGTAATTTCCAAGTAAAAATGGAAGGTAGAAATATTAACATTCTCAATATACATGCATCGATGGGAGAAAAAGAAAAAAAAATACGGAAAGAGTCAAAGAGCTTTCGATACGTTCGCAGAGCAAGAAAGACTCCCATTAACCAGTAATAGGCAAGCACAGTAAACATGAAATGTCAAATGAGAATGGATTGAAGCTGATTGGTCAAGCAGCGAAATTGGAGAATTATGAACACCTGTTTTCAACATAAGAACATACATAAAGAGACCTGAATTTTACCAGATAAAAAACGATAAACCAATTGACCATTTAATAACAGACAAACAGTTCAAGAAAGCTATACAAGATGTAAGATCATATAAAGGAGCAAAGATAGAATCAGAGTATATATTAATGAGGGTAAACACAAATTTTAGTACAATAAAAAGAAGGAAAATTACGGTCCATACCCACAGTTTTTAACGTAGAAACATTACAAAACAAAAACACCAGAAGAAAATGAAATAAACCCTACAACCAATTAACCAAAAAGAACTAATAAACGAATAGTGGAAGAATATGGAAAATAATATTAAGACGGTAGCAGAAGACGCTTTAGAAAAGAAAAGACGAAAAGTGGAAAGAAGCTTGTTGGAGGATGAATGTAAAGAAAGTAAAAATAGAACAGAAGAAACAAGATTAAAAATGCTGCAAACTAACAGACTGGAAGAGGTAGAAATGTACAGAAATCAGAAAAGAAGAACAAAAAATATGCACATAAACGTGAAGAAGGAGAATACATTACGAAATTTGGAAAAACATTACCAAAGTAAAGATATTAGAAACTTTACTAATAAGTTAAAAACACGGGCCAGAAGAAAATCGAGATCGCTGTTCTGTGAAGATGAAAAAGAAGTTTACCAGGAGAAGAGACAGAGAAAGTTAAAATATAAAGAGAGCATTTTACGAAAATTTTAAATCTTAAACACGACATAAAGGAAATGAACGAAGAGAATGAAGAAAACTAAGAATAAAAATGAAGTATAAGTGACAACACCAACAAGTCAAGAAATAGGAAAGACTATTTTACAAATGAAAAACGGCAAAATCTCCGGAGAAGAGTAAAACGACAGATCTGATGAAAAATAGAGGAGATCAATTAAAGGAAAAGATACACGGTTTAATAAGTGAAATGTGAAAGAAAAAGAAACACCTAAAACATAGAATGAAGCAATAATTATACTATTACGTAAAAATGGAGATAAAACAGAGTGCCAGAACTATAGAGGGGTGGCGTTATTAGATACCATCTACAAAGTATTAGCTACAGCGATAAGCAACAAACAAGAACATTCAGAAAAACATATAGGAGAATATCAAGGTGGCTTTAGAAAAAATCGTCCAACGATTGATTAAATTTTTACTTTAAAAGATTGACGAATATAGTATTGATGTGTACGTTATTTTCGTTAATGATTCAATAAATAGAGAAAAACTGTACCAAGCGATGAAAGAGCCGGGAATACCTAACAAAATAATACAATTGTTAAGAATAACATTAGAGTACTAGATTAGAAATTGAGACAAGAGGTATGAGCCTAAAAATAAACGAGAAAAAACGAAGTACATGTATATGGGAAAGGAAAGTAATAAAAACATATGGGAATAAGTCTAGAAAATTGAGAAGCGATAAAAATAGAGAAAGTAAGAGTTTTGTCTATTTAGGAAAATGGTTAACTGAGGACTATAACAGTACAGAAGAAATAGCAGCAAAAATAGTAGAAGAAGATCGTTGTAGAGGTGCGCCAACTAAACTTTTGAGGTCCAAATTTAGTGAGAATTTACAAGACAGTATTACGACCAACAGTGACTTACGGATATGACACATAGGTTATGAGCAGGTAAGAAATAGGAAAATTAAAGGTCTAGGAAAGGAGAAGCTGATACATGGAAAAAAGTAATGAGGAGTTGAGGCTGATGTATGGCGAAGCTACAATTACACAGATTATAAAGAAGCAACGTTTAAAATGGCTAGGACATATAGAAATAAGGAAAGACAACCGTATAGTGAAAAAAGTACTGCGTCTAAAGCCTACATTGAATAGAAGACAAGGACGGCCCAAAATAAGATGGCTGCAAGCAGTGGAAAACAATTTTAGCCCAAATTTAGACCAACTCACCACTTTGGGTTTGAAACAACAGCTTGATACTAATATATTGCTATAGTCTTCCTAATCTTTGACTTGGAAGTCACTTTATTACTTTCCTTATTATAATTATCAAATTCTATTTTATTTTAAGTTATTATTATTTTCATTCTTAAACTTTACCTTAAATGACACCGAAACGCTTTAAATTGAAACAAATAGAATAATAGTTAACCAATATCATTTAATTTGCATTAAAAAATCATCGTAAACATTTATCTTAAATAAGAAACAACTTATTTTCATTAATATTGACCTAATATTTTGATAATGAATCATCCTTATTTATCAATTAAAACGAAAACTGTTAATGATCCAAATGAAAATTTTCCCAATTAAAGAAATGTGAAATTCGCTAAAAGCTTCGACTTATTTTCTAGCAGTGAAACTTTGCTAATATTTCTTTTTATATAATTATTGGGGCTTGGATTTAATCTAAAAGGTTTTTTTTGTGAAATTAAATGTTAATTTTAAAATAATTATAAAGAAAAAGTTATTCAAAGTACTATCCATCGTTAGCTACAACTTTTTTCCATCTTCCAGAATTATAAGGGCAATGTCTGGTAATATATATTCTTATATATATATTATATATCGAAATGTTTCCAAATCGTTTTTGACTTGTTTTGCAACATTTTCTTTCAGTTGTTGCCTGTAGTGATCTCCAGTGATAGTTTTGCCCTTCTGATCCCACCAAATACAGAGCATTACCTTCGAACCATGCATGTTTCGCTTTGTCTTCGATGTTGAGATCGATGATAATGCTTGGGTGAATCTATTTTTATCAGTCACGATACGGTCCAATAACTTCTTCCTTTTGCGCTTTTAAAGCAGCTGTTCGCAGATGGAAAAACGTCTCTCGGATTCAATTCGTGTGGCATCCAATTTTCTTCAAACATTTACCGACGGTTGATGAATCAACATTCAAGAAATCTCCCAATTCTTCAAGCATTCGGCATAGACTTCATGGAGTAATGCTTCTAATTCTGTATCTTAAATCTTTTTCGGCTGGCCCGGGCGCTTTTTGTACTCGTGTCAAAATCACCACTTTTGAATCCTCGAAACTACTACTCACAAGTTGAAATCGATGGAGTATATTCACCATAAGCTTCGAATAGCAAAAGAAGGCTTTCAGCTGCAGATTTCTTCAAATGAACACAAATTTCAACAAATTACGTTTTGTTGGCACATTCAAAGTTTAAAAAAATTACATGGTGTATATTTGACCACATTACACATATTCAAAACGCAAGCCTAATGATGGTGCTTTGCCGTGAAGTTAATTGCATTATGCACTGATAGCAAAAACACTAGTAGTAACGGCATCTTTTGCCAATCTTCAATAGTTTAATAAAAACATTAAGTTTTCATTGTAAAAATGGACGTGTCTTATCACGTTCAGACCAAATCTTCGTAATATCATTAATATTAAGCTCTATTTATAAGATATTAAACTAAAATACAAACAAAAGAATAAAATAGATAAGGCAAATTTCATATAAAAGAAAAAATCTTACAAGATAAAAAGAAAAGACTTTAAATTATAGTTCAAGCTAAACTTTGACAATTCATAACCAATACCAATCACATTAAAACTACAACCTTTAACAAACAAGGTAAGCAAATAAGCTAGGGAATTGGAAAAATTAGTCAACCAAGCATCCTTCCAGCAATTACTTAAAAAATAATTCCATTTTTGTATATCTAATCATATAAACCTTAACTGAAGTACAAGAGAAATATATTACGAGGTGCATTTAACTTCTAAGGCCTTTAAATTTTTTTTGTCAGCAGTGAGAAGAAATAGAAGAATGCAGTTTATTTTAAAAAACGCGGGAAATAGTTCTGAATTTGTAATATAGATGGCAGCACCATAAACTGTACACAGGTCGAATTATTGTTTTTTTCAGTGAATGTTGTTTGGTATACCTCAAATGGCGACGGTTAGTGTTCAAGAGCAACGTTTAATCATCCCTTTTCTCCTCTTACGTGGTGAAAAGCTCATCTAAATTCATCGACTATTGAGTAAGAGCATTATGGATGTTAAAAAAGTTTAAAGAAAGTCGTGAGCTGTGTGATAATGAACCGAAGCAACTCGACCACGAACCAACCGAACCGAAAGCATGATTGCGCGAGTGGAGCAAGTGTGCGTGATATCGCCTCTATACTTGACATTTCCGTAGGATCTGTGAAATCTTCTTTTCACGATAACCTGAAAATGCTGAAAGTTTCTTCAGTGTAGATCCCACGAATGCTGACCGACGAACACAAGGCTGCACGGGTGCCAAAGTCTCAGGACATGTTCACACGTAATTTCGCCATGAATTTCGAATCATAAAGGCTGCTCATTTTCCAATCGTGCCGCTGTTGCATCAGCGGACAAAACACCCCTAAACAAGTGAATCACGACGATTTCGTTATGAAAAGTATGTCCGACTAGACGGATATTATTACGTTGACAAATAACAGAAGCTTCAACTTCCTTGGGTAAGCGCTTTTTCAGAAAAAAATTTGTAGACCTTAGAAGTTGAATGAATGCACGTCGTATAATTTGTGCATTTAAAATTTTTGAATAACAGAAATATTTGCGTTGCGTTCAAAATTCCATAAGCTCCGTGCGCAGTAGCGCAGCAGCCGGGAAGAAATTCCGATCTGCGCAGCTCCGCTGACAACTTTTCCTTTTAATTCGCGCAAATTGCGCTATCGTTTAATGCCCAGGGTTTATGCCACATCGTTACGTGCAGCTGGAAATTTATGGAAGCCATTCCGGGCGAATATAAACAAGCAGCCACCCTCCAGCGCTGCCCATATTTAACTGTCGGCCTTGCAGATATTAACAGCTTTGACAGGTAATAAGTACTTTATAATATCTAACGTTATTTATTCGAGATCAAATTGCACGTAGGCCAGCGCGTACTTTATAAATATGGAGCGTGATGCTATTTATAGCGTTTATCGGCGTTTTTGCATCTTCTGCTTCGTTATGAGCCTAGCTCCTCTTGTTTTAAATGTTATCTTGCGCGGCCGCGGCTTAATAATGCAACCGGCAATTTGCCAGTTTTTACGGCAAATGCTCCGAAACAGGTCTGTAATCAGAAATGGTTTGCCCTTATTAAATGATTTTTCCGCAAGCGAAGATTTATGGGCGACATGCTTACCGATGCTTTATTTGCGTTGTGCCTTTCCATATGCAACTAAGAGCACGACTGGTTGTTCCACTAATAATCCCTTGTGGCAAGGCCTATATCTACGTATGTATGTGTCTAAGAAACACGCGTATCAACTTTGATCTAAATCTGGCGAGAACTGTGAAAATATTTGAAAATTGTACCTCCCCCCACTTGTTTGATCGATTTTGCTCATTAACGAACTAACCCAAGATGGTGGTCCAATAAATATGTGAAAGTGGAAAACCCATATGAGCAGAATTGGTTTAGCGATAGAATTTGTTTTGGAAGGTAAAAGATAGGCAATGGTTAATTAATTTGATGGTGTTGTCTTCTACAGTATCAGTCAAAGTTGAAGTTTCTAAAAAGTGGTATGAGTTTCGGACGTATGGTGAAGCTTATTTTGTAAGAGGGTGAAGATTTTTGGGCGAAATCAAAGGCAGTAGGTCGTAAGGGAATATTTTCAAGTGAATTTTTTTGAAGACCAGATAATTTTGTTCTTCTTGATGATTTTTCTCGGGGTCTAAGAAGCCTGTTTATCGTTAACTAATTTTTAAATAAAAATTTTTATTTCTTTTTCCTTAATGCTTATTTATTGGATAAGACACGTTAAAAGCACTTCTTATCTATCCTCATAGACAAGAGACTCTTTTCCAATTCCTTGTCCATCTAAATAACCTTACACCAACGTCAAATTTACCATGGAAGATGATCAAAACAATTTCCTCCTATTCCTAGACACCCCCTTATGACAAAAAATTCTTCCAGCAGTTTCTATCCCATCATCGCCCTGCTCAAATCCCTCAAACTTTACGACACTCAGAGCCAACCGAAATTAACACCATCGCCAAAACCCTAATACAATACTGATATTCCAAGCAATCATTGGCTAACATCATTAAAAATATTAAAAGAAACAAAAACTCTAAAATTTACGACCTACTCCACAAATTAAAGCGTTTTTACCTTACATTAGATTATTATTGCTGACCGAGCCGGCCGCATACTAAACAAACAAAGTTAACAAACGGTTTTTAGATTTAACAAAGGAACGTCTGCTTTATCTGTTAAGAATACAATTATTATTCCCACAAATTCCAAGTAGTTTACGAAATGCCTTACCGTGATTATGATAGTTCCTATATAGGCTAATCGAAGATACAAACATTCAAATACCCTTAAGTCCTCAATACTCAAGACGATAATCAACTTTTACCTGTTATTTGAAAAGCGTTAACTAACACATCATCACTTACGTAACTCGTTTAAACAAATTTTCCTTAACACAGTGTGTTTTCCGCAAAAACTTAGGATTCAATAAATAGGGAAGTAGAGCATCCAAACCGCTAGACTTCTTTAACTCATAGTTCTCCTTGAGGAGTAAGCAGACTAAGACTCTGAGTGAAGAATCAATTCCAAATTTGGCGAAGCTAGTGATTTTGAGGCTGGGGAGGGGGGGAGGTCTCCTAAAACTGATGTAAAATTTTTGAGAAATCGTGATTTAAAGAATTCTACAATAAAATCTAATGAGAGATGTTACGTTTTTGAGATAGGCGATAAGGGAATCAGCGTATGCGCAATGGTTGATATACGAGCGTTGTTAGTTGCCATTTTAGTAGCTATGGAGCCGTGGACAATTGGACAACGCGTCCTTGTTTATGAGATCTTTATTGCAATTCGGTGGTGCAGACACAGCGAAGATTTCGAATTCACTTCAATGTTGGTCGACGCAGCACCGTCCCATCTCACTCAACAATACTAAAATGATTTAGCAATTGCAGAACAAAAGAAACTATGAAACCTGGAACAGGAAAACATCAAAATAATTCTAATAACGAGTGACGAGGCTCATTTTCACTTATCGGAAGCTGTAGAAAAACAAAATTGCCGGTACTGGTCAAAAATAAGTAATCACCAGTAGTTTTTCAGAAGCCCTCATATAGTGTGAAAGTAACTGTTTGGTGCGAAATAGCCCAACTTGGTATATTTGGACCCTATTTTTTCCGAAAAGACGGATGCACTGTGACGGTCAACTTAAGTGTTAACTCACGACGTAGCAAGAATTTTTGATGCCTGAATTGAGAAGATAACGGATTGTTCTTGATAAATTGTAATTTAACATAAGTATAGTAAAAAAGGAAAGTAATCTACCCCAACAATTAGATATGAGAAGCTCGTAGAGCCCCTAAATTCCTCTAGGAATGTTAAGTCACGTATAATTATTATTATACCACTTTGACACGGTCTTCAAAACTGACAATTGGAACATCATCTAACATTGCCATATAGAGTAAATTCTTCAGATCTTTCGTTTTGATTTTAACTGAACGCAATACAGACCCATACTATCATTGTACTTGTAAGAAAGGCGGGGGGTATAAACCTAATAATTTATATACTTGTGTTAATGTATTAAATAATTTGAGGAAAGTAGAAGGAACAAACAAAGGATTTGTGATAATTTATGAATGTCAGCTTCGAGGGTTGTCAAATAACGATGTGCAAAAACAATACGAGTAAAATATATGTTATTATAATGATTCTACATGGCGTGTAGAGATGAACTACTTTAGTTAAGTCTTGTAAACAATTAAACGTGCAATTAATATTTAATAGATTGGGAATAAACTGACACTCAATAGCTGATATCCAACATGTTATAAAAAAACCTATTCAAGAATATGGAAAAAAAGGTTTTTAATCGGTCTCCAAAAATGGAAATACCTTTTAAACTAGCGTATAAATAAACATAAAAAAACTTTTAATTTATACTACCCAAAGTATAAAGTCTCTATATCTTGTACAAGACGAAAAAACTTTCTCTCTCTCCTCCTCCTTTTATCTTTCTCTCCGTTTCTCTTTCTCTCCTTATCTCTTTCTCTCCTTTTCTCTTTCTCTCCTTTTCTCATTCTCTCCTTTTCCCTTTCTCTCCTTTTCTATTTCTCTCCTTTTCTCTTGTTCTCTCCCTCTTTCCCTCTTTCTGCCACCCCTTATTCTTCACACCCTCCCTCTACATACAATATTATTTTGCATTTCGACGAACATTTCATACTCCTGTGATGCTGACCGCTAATGCTAATTTCGACTAAAATTTACACCAAAGAAAGCTAAAATCAGTTTGTGCTTCGACGACCCCTTCAAACTCCTGTGATCCTGATATCAAATAGTGATTTTAACTAAAATTTACACCAAAGAACGCTACAATCAGTTTGTTCTACGACGACTTCTTCAAGCTCCTGCGATTCCAATAGCAAATGCTGAGTTTAACTAAAATTTACACCAAATAACGCTAAAATCTATTTGTACTTCGACGACCCCTTCAAGCTCTGATTCTGATAGCAAATGCTGAGTTTAACTAAATTTACACCAAGAACGCTAAAATCTATTGCTTCGACGACCTCTTCAAGCCCCTGCGATTCTGATAGCAAATGCTGAGTTTAACAAAATTTTACACCAAAGAACACTAAAATCTGTATGTGCATCGACGACCTCTTCAAGCCCCCGCGTTTCTGACAGCAAATGCTGAGTTTAACTAAAATTTACACCAAAGAACGCCAAAATTAATTTGTGCTTCGACGACCTCTTCAAGCCCCTGCGATTCTGATAGCAAATACTGATTTTAACTAAGATTTACACCAAAGAACGCTAAAATTAATTTGTACTTCGACGACCTCTTCAAGCCCCTGCGATTCTGACAGCAAATGCTGAGTTTAACTAAAATTTACACCAAAGAACGCTAAAATCTATTTGTACTTCGACGACCTCTTCAAGCCCCTGCGATTCTGACAGCAAATGCTGAGTTTAACTAAAATTTACACCAAAGAACGCTAAAATCTATTTGTGCTTCGACGACCTCTTCAAGCCCCTGCGATTCTGACAGCAAATGCTGAGTTTAACTAAAATTTACACCAAAGAACGCTAAAATCTATTTGTGCTTCGACGACCTCTTCAAGCCCCTGCGATTCTGACAGCAAATGCTGAGTTTAACTAAAATTTACACCAAAGAACGCTAAAATCTATTTGTACTTCGACGACCTCTTGAAGCCCTGCGATTCTGATAGCAAATGCTGAGTTTAACTAATATTTACACCAAAGAACGCTAAAATCTATTTGTGCTTCGACGACCTCTTCAAGCCCCTGCGATTCTGACAGCAAATGCTGAGTTTAACTAAAATTTACACCAAAGAACGCTAAAATCTATTTGTGCTTCGACGACCTCTTCAAGCCCCTGCGATTCTGACAGCAAATGCTGAGTTTAACTAAAATTTACACCAAAGAACGCTAAAATCTATTTGTACTTCGACGACCTCTTCAAGCCCCTGCGATTCTGACAGCAAATGCTGAGTTTAACTAAAATTTACACCAAAGAACGCTAAAATCTATTTGTACTTCGACGACCTCTTCAAGCCCCTGCGATTCTGACAGCAAATGCTGAGTTTAACTAAAATTTACACCAAAGAACGCTAAAATCTATTTGTGCTTCGACGACCTCTTCAAGCCCTACATTCTGACAGCAAATGCTGAGTTTAACTAAAATTTACACCAAAGAACGCTAAAATCTATTTGTACTTCGACGACCTCTTCAAGCCCCTGCGATTCTGACAGCAAATGCTGAGTTTAACTAATATTTACACCAAAGAACGCTAAAATCTATTTGTACTTCGACGACCTCTTCAAGCCCCTGCGATTCTGACAGCAAATGCTGAGTTTAACTAAAATTTACACCAAAGAACGCTAAAATCTATTTGTACTTCGACGACCTCTTCAAGCCCTGCGATTCTGATAGCAAATGCTGAGTTTAACTAAAATTTACACCAAAGAACGCTAAAATCTATTTGTGCTTCGACGACCTCTTCAAGCCCCTGCGATTCTGACAGCAAATGCTGAGTTTAACTAAAATTTACACCAAAGAACGCTAAAATCTATTTGTGCTTCGACGACCTCTTCAAGCCCCTGCGATTCTGACAGCAAATGCTGAGTTTAACTAAAATTTACACCAAAGAACGCTAAAATCTATTTGTACTTCGACGACCTCTTCAAGCCCCTGCGATTCTGACAGCAAATGCTGAGTTTAACTAAAATTTACACCAAAGAACGCTAAAATCTATTTGTACTTCGACGACCTCTTCAAGCTCCTGCGATTCTGATAGCAAATGCTGAGTTTAACTAAAATTTACACCAAAGAACGCTAAAATCTATTTGTGCTTCGACGACCTCTTCAAGCCCCTGCGATTCTGACAGCAAATGCTGAGTTTAACTAAAATTTACACCAAAGAACGCTAAAATCTATTTGTGCTTCGACGACCTCTTCAAGCCCCTGCGATTCTGACAGCAAATGCTGAGTTTAACTAAAATTTACACCAAAGAACGCTAAAATCTATTTGTACTTCGACGACCTCTTCAAGCCCCTGCGATTCTGACAGCAAATGCTGAGTTTAACTAAAATTTACACCAAAGAACGCTAAAATCTATTTGTGCTTCGACGACCTCTTCAAGCCCCTGCGATTCTGACAGCAAATGCTGAGTTTAACTAAAATTTACACCAAAGAACGCTAAAATCTATTTGTGCTTCGACGACCTCTTCAAGCCCCTGCGATTCTGACAGCAAATGCTGAGTTTAACTAAAATTTACACCAAAGAACGCTAAAATTTATTTGTGCTTCGACGACCTCTTCAAGCACCTGTGATTCTGACAGCAAATGCTGAGTTTAACTAAAATTTACACCAAAGAACACTAAAATCAATTTGTGCTTCGACGACCTCTTCAAGCCCTGCGATTCTGACAGCAAATGCTGAGTTTAACTAAAATTTACACCAAAGAACGCTAAAATCTATTTGTGCTTCGACGACCTCTTCAAGCCCCTGCGATTCTGACAGCAAATGCTGAGTTTAACTAAAATTTACACCAAAGAACACTAAAATCTATTTGTGCTTCGACGACCTCTTCAAGCCCCTGCGATTCTGACAGCAAATGCTGAGTTTAACTAAAATTTACACCAAAGAACACTAAAATCTATTTGTGCTTCGACGACCTCTTCAAGCCCCTGCGATTCTGACAGCAAATGCTGAGTTTAACTACAATTTACAAAGAACCTAAAATCATTTGTCTTCGACGACCTCTTCAAGCCCCTGCGATTCTGAACA